>CM068368.1:162778782-163299710 GCA_034769895.1 Magicicada septendecula
ACAATTATTTGTATAAAATGAAATTATAAATAATTTACCTTTAAAATTAATAGACCTCATGAATTAATCATCTAAATACACATAATTTGTATTAACAATGAAACAACTGAAATTATGAAGTTCTTCTTCTTCTATCAGTAGACCTATATTATAATTTTCTTGGAATTTATAATATATTATGTAACGACGGATAACATACAAATAATACACCATGTATTATATATGTTAAAATATTATATACTGATGTATTTATACAATGTAAAGGCATATTATAATTTCTAGCGGGTCGTCAGATTTTTGTGTCGTCAGTTTGTGGTGATGTTCTATCTAGTAGGCTGGGAAATAAAATGTTGCAAAAAAGCAGTAATTTGCATCTAACCTAAATGTACATGACTATTTAAAAAATGAGGTTACTGTTGGTTATAAGCATCAATTGAATTTGTACAATGCTCATTTTCCTACTTTTAAAAGTAACTTTTCAGTGTTTGTACTACCTCAGTAAGTAACAGAAAATTTGATGTGATGTTCTGCACAACCAAGTTTTTATTTGATATTTGCATTTACAAAGAGCATGAAGACTGTGGGAGTAAATATTTATTCATTGTAACGTTATTCTGCATCTAATATGAATAATAGAATACTCTATGTAAGGTACATTATTGTGTTTCAGTGTTGTTATGCTATAAGTAAGTTTGCATTTTTTTTTCGCAACTTGCAAATAAAAAGTGCAAGTTTCTCGTTTCCTCACCTACTAGTAGGCTTGGCTTGTAGTTTACGTATAAACACAAAAACCCGTTTTTTTGGAGGTTTCGTGGCTTTTCCAGGCAAGTGTATTGATCGGAAATATTACCCTTTAGTGGTGTGTTAAAAACTTGTAACCAGAAAATTAAAAAAAAAGTAAATATAATTGTGCTAATTATCAGTAACTATTCCAAATAATTTTTTGGTGTCAATCGTTCCAAACAAATTAATTAATATTTTGTATCTTTGTAAGGATATCAAGGACTGAGTACCGACTAGTTGCCGATCCGCAAAACACACTATTAATGTCACATTGTCGAACACCGACTAATATTGTCCTAACATTGCAACATCTTTACATAGTTTACGGATCAACGTTCTAACAAACTATGATAATAATATTATATGTCCCTATCCGTTCCTAATAATTATTACTTACACTGCTGCTCTCAACGTTAATAGCATCCATAAATTAAATTATATATGACGTTCGATAAGTAACACAGCGTGTTACGGAAATAAATACAAAGTTTATCAAAGAATAAAAGTAATTTATAAATACCACAATTTAATCTCTGGTTAGGGCTTATGAGACTCTACACAGCTTTACAATGGATAGGCCTACAGCTGAAAAAGTAAAATCAATCCTTATTATTGGTGGGATTTATTGTTTGGTTGAGCTACAAGAAAATGGAAATGTTTCGGTAATGGACAATTTGTCATCCTTCCTTATTACATTACTGTACATGGCTTCCAGCTGAAGAATGTCTATTGTTTTGTGCGTAGTTTACGTAGGTTTTAAATACGTTTTCGTTGTTAAAGTGACGTTTGTATTATCGCAAACTGTATTCTCTCTATCTGTCAGCTTATCGAGTTACACGTCTTTCAGTTTTACTTTCCGTCGTTATCCCACAGTGTGTCGAACATTAGTATTCACAAACAATACATCACTCACGCACGCGTGTTTGTAAGACCTTATTTTTCTGCAAAAAGTAAACTATTTGGAGAAATATTTTAACTCTGTTATTAGCAAATTCTACATTTTAAATGTCACTTTTTGGATTATACAGTATAATATTTATGTATAAAGTATTTGCTATTTATGTATTTTAAGTAAAAAATGTTCCAACGAAGTAACTATAATACTACAACTATTGTCAAAAATATATAGCAGGCTTGCCAACAGTGTAAATCAAATTTTAGGAGCAACACTTTTGCTTTTTCTGTTATTAAGTTACATTATAGACCAAATAGTACTGCTTCAACACTGTTAAAATTAAAACAGAGAAATGTAACACAGTAGAAGGAACACACATTTATAGAGCTGCTTACATATCTTTTTCCGTTTCCAGTCATGCAGCTGATTGGACTGTTTGATTGGACACGAGAGAAATAATGCGTCACTCACTACGCTTACTGAAGATTGCACATGTGGATCGAGTACATTGAACTTAAAAGATGACAGAACCAATAGTAAATTGCAGGAGGTTTTACTAACGACCGGCCTGTCTGAAACGTAATGAACTTATGCACAATGGGTACACGGGATATAAAGTCAGTGTGTTTGTTTATGGCAGTTTATGTTTAAGGCTACCAGTAATGGCATACAAGCGCTAGACTATAGCACGTACGTTAAAAATCTTTGCATATAATTTTTAATGTTCTTTTCAATGAACGTCATAAAACTCCAAGTTTCGTAAACCTTTCTCGTAAAATACAAGTCTTCCAAATATGTGCTTGGCTTAAATAGTGCGTAGTAGCTGTAAGTATATTTTTATTGTAATTTTCACTTTCAATTTGACACTTAGTCGAATGGATAATTAGAGGGGAATAAAAGGTTTTAAAAGATCATAAGTGAACATGATCCAATATATAGGTTAACTTTCTTACAATAATTGCAATCTCAACGTAATACTCTATTCCTTTTATATACTTGACATTGTGTAATGCGGTATAGATCTTGATACATAATTTTAAACGTACGGTACACAAGCGGTATATTGACGTTACGTATACCCCGTTTACATACAAACCCAATTTTTTGATAGTCTAACAACTGAGATCAAGAAGGTTCAAAAAATGTACAACTTCTTAAAACCTGAAAATACAATTTTTAATGCAACGTAGCACAATAAAATATTTCAAGCTTATTTAGTTATATTTTAGTGGCGTGTCAATTTAAGGTTTCTATTAAATAAGGCTTCAAACATGAGCTTGCTTCCAAATGCCAAAAATTGTTTGTTTTTCTTTTATTAAATGAATAAAATTAACTTTAAAGTATTTATCTTCATTCCATAACATAGAATTAAATTAGATTTCCTTTGAGGTTTATTTAATTAAAATCCAACTAACTGTTATTAAGACACCTATATTTTGTTAACTCAAGGGCACATACTTGTGCATCCGTACTAGTGTTTTAGTCTATGTGGCGTTCTACACATTACTATATAACTTTAAAAGTTCTAATGTGTAGGCCTATATCCAGCACTCACAAAGTGTGTTTCTGTAGGCCTTCTTTTTAAAATACACCATCATTTCATTTAACTTTTGAATTCTTTCTTAAAGTGGCATTTGTTGTCCAATTTTTATAATATCCTTTTATTAATCGAGGGCTCCTTATTATAGATATTTAATAATCGGTTGATATTGAACTAATTTTAATATTAACAGAAAGCCAGGATATTAAGCTGTGAGTGGTTTTATGCGTAAAAACTTTGACTTTTTAATGAAAGCCATTCGGTAATGATAACTGCGTTTTACGAATAGACAAAAATTAATTTTAGCCAACGCCATAAAACCGTACCAAATAGAGTTCGGTTATTTAGGTTAGAATAGGTTAACATTGTTAACAAATCCCGAGCTTCTTTTTGAATAAAATATAACGATAATACAAACGGCAAGAGTAAAAGTGTAGTAGTTCAATACAATAAATGTAGTTGGCAATTTAAATCAGAACCTGCTCCTTTAAATTCTTCTCTGGAAATAGTTTCATTGAAATACGAGAACAGAATATATAATACTGCTGCCATCTGTTGCAGAAACATCGTAGGAGAAAGATAAGAATAGAGGGAGAGGGAGGGAGACGGGAGAGAACGACAGAGAAATAATACGACGCTCATGATTCTATTAATTTCTCCTTTATATATTATGTACTGCTGTTAAAATGCACACAGTACATAATAGGGAGGTAATAAATTTTAAAAGAGAAAGGATGCAGATTTTGTATTGAATGGAACATCTGATTTAAAATGTAAATAAAATCGTTGGGACTATCGACTCGCCCAGTCAACATAGAGGTAGATTTCTATATGATATAAAACAATATTCAGTTATATGTTCTGAAAAGAATATATGAAATTGGAATGAATGTTATAATAAGAGTAAAGAGTAATAAAATTAGAATTTAATAAATAACAACTAGAATTACGAATATTAGAGGTAAAATAAAGATGTTTATTAAGAAATAGAAAAATGATATATGTTTTTAATAGGTATATGATAAACAGATGTAAAGAAATTAGGGAATTATCAAAGTGGCAAATTTGAAAATTATTAAAAATTTTATTGTACAGAGATGAAAGGAAATGTTATTAGTCTTGAATTATATTGAATAAGAGTAGCATGAAGAGTTTAAGTTCATAAAATAAAATTTGTACATCATCAATTTTAATATCATATGTAAAAGAAAATACAGTAAAGGAATTTAATTTGGTATACCAGAGGTTTTGATTATAAATTTAATGAATAAATAATATCACAAGAAACATAAATATATCCTTAATAGAACACCAATAGAAGAGGGAAATTCTGGACTGAAGAATAGTTTAAGTGGCCTTAAAATATAATTAAGTATTCCGAGGAGACATCTGTGTTGCAGTCGTCCTAGAAAACAACATTTAGCGGTGAAAACAATAAGAAATTTGTGTGAAGGAACGGATCGCCAAGCCTGATGTTGCTTTTGAAAAAAATAAACAACAACCAGAAGTGAACCCGTGGCAGCTGGAAGAATTCAGAATCAGTCAAGTTACATTAGGCTGTTATTTATTTTTTACATGGTTATTTCTCAAAATACTACATACTAACTGAATTTGGTTTGGTTTAAAGAAAAGAAAATATTATATACGATCAAACAGCTTAATAATAATTAACCCGGAGAGAGAGAGTTCCTTTTCATGTACTGATAAACAAAAAAATAATAAAGGTAGTTACATATCATAATAACATAATTACAATATCTGTTAAAATAAACAACAGTAAAATAAATGGCTGATCCAACGTGGAACAGATTTTAATTACAATACGTATAAATAATTACAGTACAATATATATATATATATATATATATATATATATATATATTGTAGCATAACGGAAATTTTGCCTTATTTACAATTTAATGCCACCTAGAAAATAAAAGGAAAAAGCAATCTGGAATGAGTAAAATAACCACAAATGAAAGTAACACAAAAGAAATAATTACTATAGTAAATAAAATACCTTAACAGTACGATAAAAACTCTGGATCCAAAGAAACTAAACACATTCAATTCAAAACGATATATGTTAAACCATGTAGGATGATTATTATCCCAGTAACATCATCAGTATACCCAGTAAGATAAGGAGCAGTAAGGAAATACAACCATTGAGTAAACTAGCCACATTAAAATTAAAAGGTAGACACTTATAACACAGCCAAACTACTTTATGAAATTCAGGGTATATACTTAACTAAAACTATAGATAAGTACTTCCATAGAAGGGAAGAAGAATTAACAAATAAATAAACAAATAAATAAATAAATCTAAAACAATAATTACTCTATAAAATTTAGAAAACCATATGGCCAAAGTCAGAGAATACAATACCAGTAGGCCTGATTTAATGTAGATATAAGTATAAGTAAAATAGTTGAATTTATAAAAAGGGACTAAAGATAATAAATGGTGTATAAAGTGAAATTCCTTATTCTCCAAAAATTAGAAAACTTGTTAAAAACTATGGGAGAGAATAAAGTGTATAGTGTGTAATTAAGGGTAAAAACCCAAAACAATAATTTGAAGGGACAGAAAAAGACTGTAATTATATTAAGACCATAATTTGTATAATTATTTTATTGGTATTCACTACCTACCATGATGATATTAGTATATACTAAATGTTAGAGAATAAGTGTTTGTTGTATTTAAAGAATGTTAGTTTATGTCAAAATTTTGTAAAAGAAGGAAAGGCAATATATTAATTCAAATGTCATATAAATAGTAACTCAGAAAAGATAATAATAATAATGTGAAGTAATTACAATATTGATAGTAAAACTGAAAATTGATAATCAAGCTAAATTCAACTTTCACTCTGTAATCAAATTATAGGAGATAAATTAGTGAAAACCTGGACCAAATTAATATAAATTATTCCTTTTAGCATGCAAATACTTTATTATAATTACCACAACAACATGTAATAGTAATTAAAAAAGTCAGAGGATAACATTGACTTAAAGAGTGATTGTACAAGATAATGCCTAGGCAGTAAACCAAATATGAGTAAAATGTAAATACATCAGTAAATGTTTAGTATAATAACAAAGTAGTAAAGGCAAATTATAATGATTTAATTAGTAATCTTATTTGAGGACAATGGTAACATAAAAATACTGTAAACCATTTAATGGGTAATTATGTGAATCATGATGAGGCCTAGAAGTAAATTTCAAGAAAAGTAATTTTTGAGTTTAATTCAAACCAAAATAGGTCATCTTTAATATTAATTTGTATAAAATCGAAGCGGGAATATAGTTATGTAATTAAAGTTTCATAAAAATACTAAATAACTAAATTATAGCCAGTAAAATATAATAAAATGTCATTTATTTCCATAAAATCGAATCAGGAATAAGGCAAACAGCTGATTGTGAACAATGGGAAATGAGACCAAAATCGTACAGGAATTTCTATATGAAGAAACAAATTAAAGTTAGTTGATTGTTAAACACCAAGCAGAACGGACGTGTCATAGTATTGAAAAGAAATCTGAAATAAATTTTAACTAAAACCAAGATGTCCTATGGAAAAATGAAGGAATGAAGTGTCTACAATAAATCAATGAATCCAATTTAAATAATCGGTGGAATAATAAAACAAATTGTAAAAACACTAAAACTAACTACCAGAACGAACGGCCATGATGGAATTATAAATCTAACACAATTTATGAACAGCGAACTGATTTGAAGACGACACTCTACACTACACACGTATTACCGAACGAAATCCACTGGAGGACGAAAACTAAACACAATAACTTGAAGATCCTCCAATAACTACATCACAGAAGAGGAATTTATCAACTACTGCATTTTATTGAAGAAAAATCCCAGAGGCAGATTATCAGCGTGGTACAACGCATGAAGGCAGCCATCTTTTAATTTTAACGAGGAGCAGCTCAGCCAAGAAGAAGACTGCGTGAGGTCAGAACAGTCTACATGCGGTTCGAATTTCTTTTTACTACTATATACTATATTTTTAATTATTATGTGTTAATGAATAAGTTTTTTTCTAATTGTAAGTATTGAATTCTCTAACTTGCCTTTCCTGACTATTTCAACAGTTAAAAGAATCCATGTAACAGTTTATTATACTCAAATCTATACACATTAATATTGTTAAATAAAATTTTAACACCGCTCCTTTGTGTGAGTAAATAGTCCCACGTTGTAGGCGTCACACTGTAAAGTAAAATAACTTCTGACGTCTCTTTAAGCCACGCAATGGAAGCCACTTTGTAATCTACCCAGTATTTTACTGTTTATAAAACGTTAATAGGGTCTCCATTATTGCAGTAATTATTATTAACAATTGATAAAGTTTGTTGTTATTATTAGCGATTTGGTTTATTGATTTATCTAATTCAATTCAACCTATTCTGGAATACAATGTAGATAAATCGGTTTACTTACTTTCGTCGTTTAATTAAAGTTTAGGTTTTTATGAGTAAATGTTGACTTGTCGATCCGTCGATGAATGTAACTGATGCGTAGATCTCTTGAAGTCGAAATCCTCTTCTGTTAAAATTGTCGTCTGTGTAAGTCAAAGTATTGTCTGGACAAAGTTTATTAATATAAATTACACTTCACGTACCTGTATTGAAGTACTGGATGTTCAGATGTTCACAGTTAATTAATAAACTGTCAAGTTCTTGGTTGACCAGTATAGTATTACTGTGAAGTTTTTTTACAATACTTTAAATATTACTTGGGCGCAATATGGGGTTTTTCCAAAGAAATGTCCCATAAAAATAAACTTCTGATTTAATAATTGATAGTATTGATCTCTAATGACTCTATTAGTGATCAGTCATTTAAATTTGAGATTAATTGAAATAGTTTACTTGATAATTCACTGTTAAATACACCTCAGTGCTTGCAATACTGATTGTTGATTATTTATTAAAATAATTAATAACAAAGGTTGATGCTGTATAATACTGGTTGTTTATTATTACCTATTGAATTAGGTTGACAAATACATTCAAAAATAATAACTTACGGATCACAAGTCGTCCGGTTTAATTACTGGCCTAGCTCAGTTTTGAGTACAATGAAAACTCTTATTCTTATTAACAAAATATTTATCTTATTTAATTAAATACCTCAAGAGTGGTTTCTTTTAAGATACAGAATAGAACGTTATTTCCTTCAAAAAGGCACTAGTATGATATCATAATTTAGGTTAGACACCTTTAATAAATTTCAATTGAATAACGAGGAGTTAGTTTGTTAAAACACAAATTGATTTTAGTTATAAAAATTTTAATACATATACTCTTACTTCGGGATGTGTTAATCCCTCTAAATAAATTTGGTACAATGTTATCTACAAATAGTCTTATTGTTTTTGCGTCAGTACAAAGTGTGTTAGGTTCTACGATTAACTGATGAAAGGTAAACAAATAAATTTTATCACTGTACTACCTGGTTTTTAATCGTATCGATTAATTTATAAACACATTAACGATCGGATTATAGTGATCGTTAATTCACTTCACTTAAATCGCACTTGGAACGAGAATAAACTTCTTCTTACTAAACAGATAGGTTGTCACCTTTTTAGGTTATGATTCTGTCTCGTTCAGATACACGCACTACTTGTTTAAAGTCACTACTAACTCTCGATGCACTTAGGTGAGATTATTCGTCTTCTCAATGGTTAATTTCCAAAATTTACTTTAATTATTTCAATCTGTACTGTTGTTGTTGGTTATGTGATATAGACAAATGCAGAACGCATACGACAGTTGTCAAGAAAAATGCCAATGCCAATTTTTTCGCGCGTCGTCGATTATATAGGATTCTCTCGATCGTTGCTAGGGTTCATTTTCGTTAAGTAAACTCGTTAGTGATTGGTACAAAATTATGTCATGATGACGTAATGTTGTTAATAAACATTACCGAGGCGTATTCTGTACTCGTTATCGTTGTTGTTATTATTACATGAACTTCTTCAAATCTTGCCAAAAAAAATGATGCTAACGTTAATTACTTGACTATTACAATTCCATTCTTGATGATATTACTATCAAATGATAGCTTATTTTCTCGTCTTTAATTTGATGTGGCTTGAGGCCAGTTTAAACATAGTTTTCATTAACAATTCATTAATTTACAGTCCTAAGACATTGTTTACTATTGTCGTCTGCTGACAGTGCAAATTCGACCATTTACCTTTCTTTAATATTTGATTAATTACATTTGTTTTCTCATTCGAACATTATAAAATGATTAAAATTAAATACATTATTAAATCTCAATGCTGCCTACAGCTAAACAATATCAATTCTTGGTCTAATTAAGTCGACACATTACTTTGAATTTTCCTAATTCACTAATTATATTTTGATATGCCCTACTCATTTCTAAAGCGTATAATATCGGTCAAGTGGTGGTACTTTACACCTTATTCGTTATAGTTATAATTCTATTAGTTTATGCTAATTAGGGGTTCTATTTCCCTATCATTTCATTGACATAAATTTGGTCATACAGGGTCTGGGTATAATTCTGTTACAAGGTTTATTCCCTGATTACTATTATCTTTACATACATATTATTTACTTAGGAAGTTACCTACATACATATAATGCTTCTACTTATAATTACTCTTAATTTATACTACCACACATTTGTTTGTTATTCTATCCTTTACAATTTTGTGGCTACATCTAGCATAGTACATGGTATTTGTTATGTCTATATAATGGTTCTATTTACATCAGCCAATATGCTGTTATTCATTACCATGTTATTAAAGTCAGTGGTTAATTTGTTTGTTCTGTATGACTCTACTCATCAATGTTTTTATCTGGCTTACTTGACAGCTTATTTGTGAATCTTTGCTTGTCCATTTGTCATAGTCAGTCAGTTTATTGAAGTTGTAGTGTCATGTAGTGGATTCATCACTGCTTCTTGGGATCCCTCCTCTTCTTTCTTCCTTAGCTGGTCCTTCTCTTCTCTGTTACATTCATTTTATTTACTCATTTACAACTCTAATGGTATACTTCACCCTTCTGGTGTTCATTATGGTTATGGAATATTTTTTGATGTTACAATATTTGTTTTATTACAAATTGACGCTACCAAAATGTGGCATATTACAAACACCCTAAAAACCGTTTTATTACAAATTGACGCCAACAACGTGTGGCATAATAATCATAGAAAAATAGTTTTATTACAAAGCACCCGTTGTAAAGTCATTAATTGTTAAAGTTGTGACATAATAAAAGTGACAAGTGTTTAGTGTTTTACTTATATTTTTAGTTACTGTAATTACCTAATTTAAACACAAATATACGCGCGCACACGGAAGTTAACGTTAAAAATTTGAAAGCGATTTGTTTAGACTAAACCAGTTAAGTTGTTTTGTTGTCCATGAACCAGTTATTGATAAGTTATTTTCTGGTTTATCAGTTAACATACAAAAAACTTTTATAGCTATAAATCGCTATTTATATTTAAACTACAATTTAATAATTAAAATGTTTAATAAAATTTTAATCAGATTTTACTGATACTCGATTAGCGTCCTCTCGTTTAGAGGTTTCGCAACAGGCTACGTGTACACAGCGATCCTAGCGGAAGCCTCTGAAAAACTTGTAACCAAGTAGATGGTGCGAGCTGCTGTAATATTTAATTAAATCTTACCTATAAATATAGTGTTGTGGAGTTGATAAAATTGCATTACTCTTTAATCTTTTTAATGAAAATCAACCCCAGTATGTTACATTATTTTTATATCAAATTTCGCTCTCTTGAAATGTTGACACCGTAATAATAAAAACAAAAAGGTTAAAAGAAGGCACAATGATCAACACAGTGACTGCTGAGCTTTTAAATGGTTATGTTATAACCATGAAAACGTTTGCAGTAGTATCGCCTTTCGTAGGTAGTGTCAATGGATACAATAAATAAATAAAAATAACATATACTTGATCTCCACTATATAGTCTTGTTTTTATTTCGACAAAGTTTAGAAACGGTTCATTTAGACACTGACTTTGTTAACGAAATACGTGTTGATTTTGCCGATCTTAATTGTGGTGTTAATGTTGTATATCTTGGAATTTTAGACTGACTCTTCATTTTATAATAACAGCATTGTAACCCGATTTAACATAAGTTAATGTTACTATAATTCCGTGTAGTTTATTTGTAGCTACACTCTAATTTTAAGTAACACAGCATTGCCTTCAACGTGGTATTTGCCAGTGCCTGTTTGAGATTTCAGTTTCTGAATACAGGTGAAATAATTTCCAATACTCTACGTGTAGAAACAGGGAAGAGTCTTACATAACTCTTAATGGTTCTCCCATCCTGTAAACTATTGCCACTGTCTTCTCAGACAATCATATGCAAATACAATCTAAGATTTATCGTCATATATACTACTATACAGCAAAAGATTTACATCATACCGCGCGCGTGCACACATAGGTTTATATGTATTGTAACGAGCAGAAAATTTTAAAATTTTTAAATTTTCACCTCGGCAGAGTACGTTCACACGAGGCAGTGTCAACGACTTATGGTGGAGCAATAAATAAGGAGTAATGAGAAGGTGTCAGTGAAGCGTTGCTGACTTGACAATAGAAACACATTAAGTTCAATCCAACTATAGAATTTGGTGGCGTATGATGACAGGGAAAGTTTCGTCCAGAATTATTGCTCTCCGCAGCTGTAACAAAGTAAGTAAGGACATTCACACCCGTACCGAGAATTGTAGCAGATGTTGACCATGTTACGTCAGTAGACGATAAGCGACAAAAACGAGTGAGACTCCATACTACAATGAAATGGATGCGCTGCACCTTAAGAAACAATACTGGAAGATAGGCTGACAAAGACTACAGTCATGTTACGCAGCTGGAGGTATCGTCTAATTGACAGACAAGAATTTACGAAGGGAAAGTTGGGGTGACTTCAACGACCAGCAGATGTTCGAAATTAGTAATAGCCAGAAAAAAGGGGTTAGAGCATAGAACAATACGCCAGGGAGACTGTAAGTACAGATAATGGGAATCTATAGAAACGCAGAGTTTACTCAGACAATAGGCTGATAAACAAGTGTTTAATAGCCGTAGTTTCTTCGAAGCGGGTCAACGATCGGCAGGGCAGAAATCAGGGAGACCTAAGGACCTATCAGAGGCCTTCAGCCAGCGAGAAATTTGATGGTGAGGGGTGTTTCCATAGCAACTGAAACGAAGAACCTATCGGAAGAACTATGACGTAGAATCTTGACATGGTGGGACAGTATTTTCCAAGAAAATCAAAAACTGACCAATCTCGAAATGAAGTAGGCGTGAAGCGCGCCAGAGACAAAATTTTGAGTAGGGACGAATTAATAAAAACTATCTGCCCAAGACAGAGGGAGTCAGTGATACTCAATTTTTAGACAGTCTACACTCAATTGGTTATATTCAATAACCAAGTAACCATTACTATTAATTATTTCTAATTAATAACTTCTACTGACCTGGTTTCTTTCAAAGAATTCACACCTGAGAAAATTATTAAGAAAAGTAATGAATAAATCTGAATAAAGTAGTTAATGAACGTATAAACGAAAGCTTATTTGGGATTTAATGAACGCTTTAAATAAGTAGAATATTGAATTGTAATATCATTTGATTTATATATGTATGTATGTTTTCTTTGTTTTTCAGCATATATTGAGATATGTCTTTGTTTATTATAAAATATGTATGTATTTCAGGTACAGCGACGTAACCTATGTACTATTATAATATGTTATGAGTGATAATTAAACTAGTATTTTAGTTGATCATAATATGCGTTCATTATTACCAATGCAACCCAAATATTAACCTATAGTTTGAAGGAATACAAATAGATTTTAAGAGTTTCTTGCGTTCAATTAAATAAATGAATCAATGACTACCATCTATTAAATGATATCACGTATGTGTTGATGAGCATAGACAGTCAGAGTCATCAATAAGATTCAATTATACACATACATGTAAGAGATCGTTAAATTTTGTATTTAAGAGCAACACAATAACAATATTAATTACCACAAGTGTGATTTTACATTTACTACACATTTGCATAAATTGACATTTATAATTTACCACTAATCAAAACGTGCAATCAATACGCATATAAAATGACTTTTATAAATGGCGTCCAACTTAAGGGCTAGATACATTTTGAGAGATTATTAAATTTACATATTTAATAATTAACCCATTTATTACATTTTATAAATGGCGCCCATCCGCACGGCATGGTACGTATTAACAAAGATTGTTAACACGTACAGCTTAGGTAAAGAACAGGCAGTAGAAGTAGTAGAAAAAGTAGTGTCATAGAAGTAGAAGTAAGATAAGTGTTATTAGTGTAAGTCAGTTTGAATGATTACGCGTAGTAGGGCGAAAATGGCGAGCAATCAGAAAGCATAGAATTCAACGATAATAACCAATTAGGTGCAGTAAATACAGAGGACAGTACTATACCTAGTGGATCAAGTAGTGTGGTAGAGAGTCCAGAAGATAGGGCGCGAGGACAGACATCAAAACCAGGAGAGGTAACTCTACAAATAGTGATGGAGGCCCTCCGTCAATATTATAGAAAACAAGAAGAACGATACAAAAAACAAGAAGAAAGTAACAAATTATTTATTGAGAATTTAGATAAACAATTAGAAAAAAGTTATCAATCAATCCATGAGAAATTAGATGAACGAGACAGAAGATTAGAAGAGAGTTTTAGAAGACAAGAAGAGAGCTTTAGAAGAAACATTGAGAAATTTGATAACTCTACGAAAGAGTTAACGCTCTTACGCACGGACATACGTGGATACACGAATGCCTTGAAAGCGGACAGTAACGAAGCCCAGAAGAAGCCAGAAGAAGTGGTGAATGAGAATTACGTAGATACGAAGAAGGTACAAGATACTGATAACACTGTCGATCTTACAGATGTATCAGATATCAAGAAATTATCAACTGTGAGATCTAATGCGAATGTTACTAGCAAACCAAGGAAGAAGTGGATTAAGAAGAGAAATGACTTTTTTTCTCGGTATCTGGCGGTATCGGAGGATGATCCAGACATGGATAGAGATTATAAAAATCTATTGCTACTACTAAGTAGAAGGCATAAAAAGCACAAATTAATTAACACGGGAAGAGGTACTGCATCAGTGAATCCTATGATGAAGTATCCAGCCTGTAAAATAAGCATGGATCGGCGAAGTAGTCGAGATGCACCAATAAGAAGCATGAAGGGAAAGTTTAAAGTTGAAACGAATACCACATGTTATAAAACTGAAAACCAGTTCACGCAAGCCATGGATGACGTAAAGCGGAAGGACATACAAGATCCGTATGCATATAAATCATGGACAAGGAACGTTATGAGGAAAAGGAGAGGAAAGAATTTCAACAAACTACTTAAAAATGTTGTAAGGAATCGTGATAGTACTGAGAGGAGAGTACGAGCACTCGAACTAATATTTCTTAGGAACTTAAGAAATAAAACTTTGTTATGTAAGTACACGAGGGGTGAGCTGATTGTCGAACAACAGTGTTGTACGCAGGCCTGGAAGCGACGACATAAACAGACCGGTGCGTGTTTACTTGGAGAAAGTTATTGGAGAAAACGACAAAAAATGCTCAATGTGTATGTGAACGATAGCGATACAGCTACGAGGAGTGGCCTTAGGAGAAGTAAGCTGTTTAGCGTGTATATACCTAAGTGGGGTCGACGCAAAGAAGGGTGCGACACATTTCTCACTCACTCAAACGGAAAGAGACAGAGAAGGGTCGTAAATATTCAAAGTGTAAGTACGGCACATCGTACCAGCGTAACGGGAACGACCGACCGGCTATTAGGAAAACAGGTGACGCAAACCCCTAGGTCAAACACCTTACTGTTTACAAACAAAACCACGTGCGTTAGTGACAGCACAATATTGGTGGGACATACAAATATGTCATCATAAATATAACTTGAGAATAAATAAATGAAAAGGTATTAAGAAGGCGAACTTCAGAATATTTGAAAATGTAATGATTAAATTTGAAAATATTGAATAAAATACATTAAATACATTGGTTATATAAAAATACGTAAACCAAAGATGGTAATTAGTGATGAATATTGATGAATGAAGAGTGGGAGATTAATGGACAAAATAAAACGAAGCTACATGTGTACTCGTTGATTGCAATGATATAGTAATAAATTAAGTCCGTGGAAAATTTAATGCCAGACTATTGAAAAAATACTATGAATCAGAGAATTGAAGATGAAGGAAGAGGAAGAAATTGAAGAAGATGTCTTAAGAAGCTAGCAGATGCTGATGAATCATCCGCGTTAGGGTAATTGACGCGATGATATCATTCAAGCTGGCTTAACCAAGAAAGTTATGTACTTTAATTGTTGAAACATAACATAAAAATGTATTTAGTTAATTAAGCACTAATTAAATGTTAGATAATAAGATAAATTAACATTTAGTGTGACATTTTATAAAAATATTGCAGTGAATGCAAAGGACATTTAATTGCTATTATTTGATTTATATGGTAATAAGTTACAAGGACAAAGTAAAAAAAAAAAAAAAAAAAAAAAAAATGGACACTTAAAATCAAATAAGTGATAATATTCAACGAACTAGATAGTGAATGAACTTTATTAATGTGAGTGTATGTAATTAGTAGGCTAGGATTGTAAATGATGCTATCATGAAGTAGGTAAATCAATGAAACTAAATGTAATACGTGTATGTAAATTATTAAGATAATCACAATTAACGCAGCTATTGTGTCAATTAACAATCTAATTTTAAAATAACAGTTTAAAAGATTTTATTGGCAAGATCATTAGTAATGCACAAAGGTGTATATGTATAGGAGATTTTCTTTGATGTCATGTAAAGGTTACATTGAACCGCTTAACTGTTTGATAATATCTTGTGAGTATGATATTTTAGAAGGAAAAATTTTATTCAATTGATGAAATTATTTTATTGCTTATGGAATTTATGATTTGTCTTATAATTATAAAGATAAGGTATTTATATGTAAATTCGACAATGTGAAATGCGTTCAGCTATCCCAAATAGCTAGCAATAAATTCAGAGAACCGATTAAAACCAAAAGGGGGTGTACCACTGGTAATATAAGCTTTTGAAAGTAGGTTATTGTGTATACCTTCCCCTGAAGAAGATGGACACGGCGAGGCGACGTACAGGGCGCAGAATTTAGATTTGAGTTGTTTCCAGAGGTCACATCGTCAAATCGAAATTGAGGACAATGTAACGAGCAGAAAATTTTAAAATTTTTAAATTTTCACCTCGGCAGAGTACGTTCACACGAGGCAGTGTCAACGACTTATGGTGGAGCAATAAATAAGGAGTAATGAGAAGGTGTCAGTGAAGCGTTGCTGACTTGACAATAGAAACACATTAAGTTCAATCCAACTATAGAATTTGGTGGCGTATGATGATAGGGAAAGTTTCGTCCAGAATTATTGCTCTCCGCAGCTGTAACAAAGTAAGTAAGGACATTCACACCCGTACCGAGAATTGTAGCAGATGTTGACCATGTTACGTCAGTAGACGATAAGCGACAAAAACGAGTGAGACTCCATACTACAATGAAACGAATGCGCTGCACCTTAAGAAACAATACTGGAAGATAGGCTGACAAAGACTACAGTCATGTTACGCAGCTGGAGGTATCGTCTAATTGACAGACAAGAATTTACGAAGGGAAAGTTGGGGTGACTTCAACGACCAGCAGATGTTCGAAATTAGTAATAGCCAGAAAAAAGGGGTTAGAGCATAGAACAATACGCCAGGGAGACTGTAAGTACAGATAATGGGAATCTATAGAAACGCAGAGTTTACTCAGACAATAGGCTGATAGACAAGTGTTTAATAGCCGTAGTTTCTTCGAAGCGGGTCAACGATCGTCAGGGCAGAAATCAGGGAGACCTAAGGACCTATCAGAGGCCTTCAGCCAGCGAGAAATTTGATGGTGAGGGGTGTTTCCATAGCAACTGAAACGAAGAACCTATCGGAAGAACTATGACGTAGAATCTTGACATGGTGGGACAGTATTTTCCAAGAAAATCAAAAACTGACCAATCTCGAAATGAAGTAGGCGTGAAGCGCGCCAGAGACAAAATTTTGAGTAGGGACGAATTAATAAAAACTATCTGCCCAAGACAGAGGGAGTCAGTGATACTCAATTTTTCGACAGTCTACACTCAATTTTTGAAACAGTTATACTAAAGCTTTACAGTCAGAATTTTCAGACAGTTTACATTCAAAATATCAAGTAGTTTAACTTCAAGTGCGAGAGACGGTATATCATAAACTTTCAATCGTTTACTCAAATCATTCGGAGTTAGTAGTTATTCAAAGTTCAGAAGAGTACATTAAACGGCGGAATGCTAACTCGAGTTTGGAAGTTAGATCGGTAACAAGTAACTTAAAAGTCTTAATAATACATTCATATCGCGGTAGTGATACTTTACCGGTGTGCGGAGTAACGGACTTAGTAAAATTTACACCAAGTGAACAATCAGACCGTTACACTAACAGACAGCATCTCTTAACGATATACAAATTATTTGAACTTAATATTGTGTACGACACATTATCAACAAACATAATGAACACGAAACATTAAACAAACTAATAAATTATATGAACGTTTGATGAAGCAGCGACAAATGGAACTAGACAGGGATATTGACTTTAAAACGAACTCACAGCATACACAGTAAGATGAAACATTGATTGAACACTGAACTTCAATTACTCACACATATACAAACGCCTACGCGAGTGATCGGAAGAATAAAGTGTTAAGTGGTTGTGATAAAGCAGCATCCGACGGAATGTGTCTACGAGCCATCTCCATCACCAGAACGAGACTTCGTCAACAACTAATGGATATTCAATAACCAAGTAACCATTACTATTAATTATTTCTAATTAATAACTTCTACTGACCTGGTTTCTTTCAAAGAATTCACACCTGAGAAAATTATTAAGAAAAGTAATGAATAAATCTGAATAAAGTAGTTAATGAACGTATAAACGAAAGCTTATTTGGGATTTAATGAACGCATTAAATAAGTAGAATATTGAATTGTAATATCATTTGATTTATATATGTATGTATGTTTTCTTTGTTTTTCAGCATATATTGAGATATGTCTTTGTTTATTATAAAATATGTATGTATTTCAGGTACAGCGACGTAACCTATGTACTATTATAATATGTTATGAGTGATAATTAAACTAGTATTTTAGTTGATCATAATATGCGTTCATTATTACCAATGCAACCCAAATATTAACCTATAGTTTGAAGGAATACAAATAGATTTTAAGAGTTTCTTGCGTTCAATTAAATAAATGAATCAATGACTACCATCTATTAAAAGATATCACGTATGTGTTGATGAGCATAGATAGTCAGAGTCATCAATAAGATTCAATTATACACATACATGTAAGAGATCGTTAAATTTTGTATTTAAGAGCAACACAATAACAATATTAATTACCACAAGTGTGATTTTACATTTACTACACATTTGCATAAATTGACATTTATAATTTACCACTAATCAAAACGTGCAATCAATACGCATATAAAATGACTTTTATAGTATACTGCGACGTGTTTACGTCGCTTTTCTTTCCTTGTTTTAATAGGCATCTTGGGTCAGTATTCACCGCTTAATATTCTTTTTTTTACATATTTCTTCTACTTCTACAGCACTATAGCCAAAGGTTAGCTCTGGCTTCCAACACCAATCTTCTCCAAAGTCTTCTATCCACTGCCACCTCGGTGTAGCCCCATATATCCATACTTCTTAGGTCTTCTAGCACATCTTGTCCTAGGTCGGCACCTTTTTCTGCTTTTATAGATTTGCACACTCAAGTCTTTTAAAAAAAATAGTGTTGTTACAGCCGTTTAAATAATGATATACAGGTTCAAGAAATTAATTGCTCCTATTAAACTACTTATTTTGAGGAGTAATAAGTTACTTTTATCGTTCTAACTTTCTTTAAATTCTATACTCTTATTTTCAGACACGAAATAAATAACAATGATCAACAAGCTTCGTGCACTATAAGAAGAGTATATAGTGGCATATGAAGGTGTTTCTTCAATATAGTAAGTTACAGAAAATGAAACAGGGTCGTCTAACAGAGAAATGCAAACACAGGGCCTTAACTCCTGCAAGTGCAGGAGGATTATCCATTATATTTGAGAAGTAAACAATTAAATAACTGACAGTTTGAATTCGTCAAACGAGAATTAAGTGAGATATGCTTCCATCATACCATTGCCCACATCGTGTTTCTTCTTGGTCTAGTCTTGCAGGAGACTATGCAATTTGTTAAAATCTATAACTGTGCAAGACAGTCTAAACTAATCAATTTTTTTCATTAGATGTTTTACAGATATCGTGTGGTTTCGCTTATTTGAGTAACTTAAATCACAAACTGTAAAGACTATGTTGTCGATGTCTACGTGGTTTTGCAGAAACAAAATTTTAGGTTTAAACAATAATTTAGTCTATTGAATATTAATTTGTCTTTACCTTAAACATTATATAGTTATAATTATTATAATATCATTCTGAAATGATAAGTTTCAAAGGTACATAGAAAATTTTAGTATTTTAGTCACTGATAATTTCTCATTTATTGAATTATATCTGTATATCTGCTGTGTATAATTTAATTATTCAAAGCTGTACATAAAGGCTATAAATGTCTACAATATGATTACAAATTTCCCAACTAATATTAACAACATTTTGTAACGCGACGAAAACCTTTTGTATACGAGATAAACAAAGTAAGTGAATTCACAGCAAAGGTTCTCGAGGTTTATTTCCATAAACGTTAAAACATAGACTTTGAAATTCACAAATTATTATTAACTACACTCTTCTGACTAAGTTGTTACTGAAAGCGTTTGCGCAAGCAAAACATTGCTACAAGTAATACAAGTTGGGAATAAATATTTATTATATTTCAAAATGACTATAAGAGTGTTCAATAGTGCATAGTAATACTGAAGGTAAGCATTTAAAAAAGTAAAAGTACAGAACTATTGTATTTACGTATCTTCCAAAGTTATTTATTACAGAAATTTATATGATTAAATTTAAATTATTAGTCAAAAGTGCGTGTTTAAGTTGGCTGCCAGTCTCCTTAATGCAACATTCATGTTGTAGAAAAGAAGAATTAATTAAGTTTCATTTACTTTAAGACACCGGTTTCAATTATGCCTATAGTATTAAGAAATATTAAATCTAAAATCAAAACAAGTAAACAATTATTCTTGTAGAAGTAGTTGTGCTGCTTACGATTAGATTACGGTGATATGCTTTATGTAAGATGGTGCACCAGCACACTTCTCTCTTAATGTTAACGAGTAAGGCAACAGATCGATAGGTGCAAACGGATTAGTATAATGGCATCTATAGCCTAATCACCAAATCTCACGTCACTATACTGTTTCCATTCAGGATTAGGCAAAGTTTGTAGCTTATTTGCAGATAAATGTTAAATCGTATTATAGAGACTCCGGCAAATATCAAAGCTCTTTCTGTCACTACAACGTGTAGCCCACGTAGTGCTGAATGCTGCATTCAACAAAAGCCAGACCATGTTGAATACCGAGTTTGAATAAATCATAACTAGTAATATACCTTTCACCACAAATAACATCATCGGTAATAAAACATTTTGAGACAAATGTTATATGGCGTTTTACTTATTGTAGTTTTACAACAACCTCCTGCTATATAATCGTGCAAATATGAATCCTTTGCTGCACCGGCATCTTATAAGAATGAAAATCAATTCAGTAGTCACTAAATTTGCATAAAACTTAGACTGTGATAATCGTATTATTCGGTTTTTATAATGTCACAAGGACAACGAATATATGACAAAAATTATACAAAATTATAAACTATAAATTATAAAAGTACAATATGTTTTACGAATTACCACGATAGATGTTAAGAGATGAAAATTTTAATATCGTTAGTAAGTGCCATATTCAGTTAACTGGCAGTAGTAATAGTAATAGTAGTAGTAGTAGTAGTAGTAGTAGTAGTAGTAGTAGTAATAGCAGTAGTAGTAGTAGTAGTAGTAGTAGTAGTAGTAGTAGTAGTAGTAGTAGTAGTAGTAGTAGTAGTCGCAGTAGCAGTAGCAGTAGTATCAGCAGTAGTAGTATTTGAAGAAGTCAGTGATTATCGACCTCTATGTGTATTAAATTACTTTAGAATCAATCTCAAATAAGCAACGTCGCTTTCAAGAGCTGATTACATTGCTTACACAACTTACACGGTACAGTGTTTGAAAGATTTTTAAATCTTAGTTAGTGTGATGATTTGACATAATTCGTCCCCAGCAGCTCTACTTCCAAAGACGTGTAGCTGGTGTTCGTCGGCCGCGAGTTTGTATACTTTCTTTTCTACTGAAACATGTGCTTTTACAAATACACGTGCTCTCTTAAATTACTATGCTAATCTGCTCAAGCAATTTCTCGATTAAATCATCACATACGATTTTTATTTGTCATACTGAAAAAACTGTTCAGGTCAATAATACTGCGGTAATTTATAAATCTATATCAAAATTTACAATTTTTTACGGATTCTTTAGTCTACCATTATTGTTTCTGTTTCCTACCGTTGCTTTGTTTTAAATAATCAAATCATCGTCACCTGATGCTTTCGCTCACTCTATCCTGGTGAGTGCCCATGGTGGTCCTTCTAAACGTTGCGTCTACGTCCGTGTCTCCCAGCCTCGAAAGACCTGCGAAACACACGACGTTCACCAGTTTACCAGATTTAGCTATATGCACACTAGCAAGCGCGTCCTGTCTTGAATCGATTAAGCAGTTTCAATCCTGTCGCAGATTGTCATCAATAGGTTCGGCGTCATTTTTCAACAAGATAAAGAAATATGCGTATTCTGGCGATTTTCATCGTCTTTAGAACACTCTACTCAGGAACAAGAGTTCCACATTTGCAGGATTTTGCACTTCTTCTGGGTGTTTCATGTTATTGCGTTATTATTTGTTTAACGCAGTAATAATAAAATAATTATTCTCTCACCTTACACGCAAACGAATTCCTAACATCGGACACCACGGAAGCATAATATACTTCACAACTCCTTGAAAATCAGTGTTTAGTGCGGGATAAATCAATTTTTCATATTCCGCTAACAACGTCTGTGAATTAAATTTATGTTAGTATTTTATCGTTGTTATGTACCATTGCGCGTTCTTTTCTTCCCGGTACGTACTCCCAATTAATGTTGTATTCCTGCAACGCTAGTGTCCATCTTGTCAGTCTCCCATGACTTAGTCTGCAGTTCTTTAAAAAGGATATTGATTTGTGGTCTGTTCTGACCGTTAGTGTGTAACCTAAAATGTAAGTCCTAAATTTGTTGCAAGCAAACATTATGCTAAGTAGCTCTTTTTCGGTTACGTGATAGTTGCGTTCACATTTATTCAATACCCGACTTGCGAAGCTAATCACACCCTTCGTCGTCTTCCTGGTACAAAACTGATCCTAAACTCACGTCGCTGGCGTCGCAATACATATAAAAAGCTTACTTGTAACATCACCGATTCTAAAAATTTATCTTTTATTAGTTGGAAGGTGGTGTCCTGCTCTGGTCCCCACTTCCACTTGTCTTTGGATGATAGCTGGTGTGAAAATTTGGATGTTAATTTTGAGTAATTGCTCTGAAATTTCCTATAACAATTGCAGATGCCTAAAAATGACTGTAACTGCTTCTTGTTCTTGGGTGTTGGGAATAGTTGTATCGATTCTATTTTCTCCTGTGATGGTGTTATTCCATTTTCTGATAGGTTGAAACCCAAAAATTGTACTTCATCTGCGATGAACTTAAATTTTTCTAGTTTCAGTGTTACGTTATTGTATGCTAATTTTAATAACACTCGTTCGACCCTTCTGCAATGATCTTCTCAGTTGTCTGAGGTAATTAGTAGATCACCACATATACTGTTGTAAATTGTAGCGCCTCTTGTCCTAGAATTTTATCCATACATTTCACAAACACTGCTACTGAATTCACAAGTGCAAACGGTAGCCTCTTAAATTGATAATTACGCCCTTCAAATATGAATGCCATATACTTTCGGCTATTGGGATGCAATTCCACTTGCCAATATCCACAAACGGTGTCCCAGGTACTAATGAAACGTTTGCCGTGAAACTTCTTGAGGATCTCTTCGATCTCTCCTGGTGATGTTCGATCGTTTATTATTATTTTGTTTATTTCCCTGGCGTCCAAACATATCATCACCTTTCCATTTTTCTTCGGTACTGCTACAATAGGATTGGTGCATGGGGAATAACTGTATTCAATTATGTCTTCGTCAATTAGTCTATTGATTTCCGTTCTGACTGCCTCTTTTAGGGAGTAGTCAATAGGGTATGATTTCTTCTTAAACTCTACTGGTTCCTTAAACTTAATTTCGCACTGAAAATTCTTTATTTTTCCGGGCGTATCTGAAAATACGTGCCGATATCGATCATAAATTGTGATCAATTCCTCTACCTGATCGTTAGTTATTTTCCTATCACTTTTGGCCGATTGAAATTTTCGGATCTCTTCTAACTGTTCTTCCCATAGGCTGTCCCTTTCGTCTTCATAATTGATTTCTTCTACCGGTATTTGATTCCTAGAATTATCATTTTCCCTAACATAACAAATGATCCGGTCGTGAGGGGCTTCTTTGCTTCCAATTAACTCCGCCGTCCATTCTATATAATCAGAGATACTTTCGCTCTGATCATATCAATTACAGCTGCGTATTTTCTCAATACATCACAGCCTATTAATAAATTAAATGGTAACCCACTGGCTACTAAAAAGATTATAGGAATCGTTTTACCTTTACTTGTTACTTCTAATTGGACCTGTTTCCTGATGGTTTTATTTTGACGTCCCGTTGCTCCTATTAAAGTGATATTATTTATTGGTGAGGTTGATATTATCTCCTTATTCTCATTTTGTATTCGGTTTAGTTCTAGGTTGTCAATCAGGGATACATTTGCTCCTGTGTCGATCATTATTCTGGTAGGTATTCCATTCACATCGGTGGCTATATACGCGCTCTCGCTGTTATTGTTGTTGGTTTTATTATTTTCTTCTTCCAGTAATTCTCCCCTAATATCCTTTAAGTAATGGTTTCGAATGATGGTAAATGTCTTGCTGTTTGTTAGTCGGTGTTGTATTTCGTCTTACCCAATAGATCGGTTCAGTGAGGGTTTCTTCAAGTTTTTCATTGCCGCTGTCCGTTTAAAGAGATGGCACTCTCTTCGCTGCTCCTCTCTTTCGTACTCGGCGCGTTGTTCCTTCTCCCTTCAGGTCTATCAGGTAAGTATGTTCGCTGCTGTGATTTCTGTGTATATCTTCGCTGCTGAGACTCCTTCGCGAGTCGTATCCGGATTCTCTTCCTCTTATATCTTGACTGTATTGGTTGTAGCGTTCGCTAAAACTGCGACGTCCTTGATAATACTGCCTCCTTCTATTCTCGTCTTCCGCTCGAACGTAGTTTGTCCTTCGATAATTTCCATTGTTTTGGTTCCCGTTAGTGTTCGGTCTGTAGCCGTTGTTATTGTTGTTAGGTATGTAATTGTTCCCGCTGTTGTTCGGTCGATAGTTATTATTATTGTTATTGTTACTGTTCGGCCGGCAGTTTTGGTTATCTCAGTTATTATTATTATTATAATGATTACCGTTATTGTTCGGTCGCGGATTTTGGTCAGTGTTGTTCCGGTTCTGATTGCTGTAGTTGCCGCGGTAATTGTTTCTGTTGTTATTCTGGCTGTTCCTTTCGAAATATTGGTCTGGTCTTCGGCGACTCCTCCGGTAGTACCGCTCGTGTTCATAATTTTCGAGCAACGCTAACATGTCTTATATCGTTCGTATCTGCCCATTGGGTCGCGCTCTGGCCACGCCCTCTTCGAAGTGGTAAGCTAACTTCGTTACCAGGCACTCCTCCGGTATCTTGGGTTCAAGGTCCCGTGCCATGCACACTTTGCGCAGGAAGTATGCCGTGAGTGTTGTCCCTTTATTGTGGTCGTATTTTCCGTTGCAAATGTCGCGTACGATATTTTGCGTTGACTCCGACCAATATTTTGCTTTAAATAGCGTCTTGAAATCGGCGTAGCTTTGGATTTCATGTCTGGTAACCGTCCACCAGTTGTCGTGGACGTCCTTGAAATACTCGTCCAGCATGCCTCTTATCACTGTCCACATGTTCTCCCGATTCCGTGCTATACTTTCTTCAACCCTCTGAATGAACTCCATTGGATTATTTTTGTAGATGCGGAAATTTTTCGTCTCCCGGTTGTCCATGTTCGGTATTCCCGACATCTGAATTGGTTGATTCCGGAATAGGTTAATTTCCTCTCTGAAATTGATGAACTCCCGCTGCTGTACCTCGGCCATTTTCTCTTTGTTGCTGTGAACCTGGTCTCGTACACCGTTCATCGTGGCGGTTATTTCTTCACACCTCTCCCCTAAATTCGTCTGTGCCCGCGTCAGGTCTTCTTGTTTTTTCTTGATCGATTCGATTTTCGCTGAGATATTTTCTTTGATGTGGTTGATTCTGGTAGTAATGTTTTCCGGCAATTGGTGTAGCTCTTGGCTGTTCCTTTCGCACCTCTCGTGGACTTCGGAAATCTCTCTTTTCAATCCGGTTATTTCCTCTTCTATTTTTGTATTCATTCTCTCGTTATTCTCCTCGATCCTCTTACAGATAAGTTCCATATTCTTATTACTATCTTCGATGCTGTCATCTATCTTCTTTCTTAATTCTTCCTTGGTTTTGTTTAATTGTTCCATCATATATTTCTGAAAATCTTCTTTTATTCCTTATTATTATCATCGATTTTCTGGTTTAATTCTCGATTACCTTCTTTCAATGATTCTATATTTTTATTTAATTCTCCCTTAAAATCTTCCTTTAGTGGTTCTATATTTTTGTTACTGTAATTGATATTCTTATTTAACTCTCTGGTATCTTCCTTCAACGATTCGATGTTTTTATACAATGATTCTACATTTTATTACGGTTTCCTCCATTTTCTTATTATTTTCCCTTATCGCCATCATTATCTCTTGTAAATTTACGTTCCCTGTTTGTGTGGGTCTGTTAGGTTCCGCGGGAGGTAATAGCAATTCTATATCTTCAACCGGCGTTACCTCCTTGTCGTCCATGTTGACCCCCTTTTCCACTTCCGCCGCGCGTTTCTTAGATGTCGCTCTTCGATGCATCTTCAGTTCCGTTGCAGCTGCCGCAAATATTAGGTCAATTAAATTTTATTATTTATTTATTAGGTTAAAATTGTTTACCTAATCAAAGTGTCTAACGTTAATTAGGTTGACGTTTTCTACCTAATTCGGTGCTCGCAGTTTGGGCGCCATGTTGTAATATAACGTGTTTACGTGTATAATTGATTGATGGTAATTAATGAGGTTGAGGTCTAACCTAATTAGATGCCTCAAACGTCGTTCATCAATTTGTAAAGAGACGAAGTCCGTCTCGTTTAAATTTTATAAATATTTTTTATTATTATTAATTCGGTGATGTGTTCGGTTGTAAGTTGTTTAATTGAAATAAATTGACTCTTCACTTGTCGCTGAGATGAACCTAGAGGTGTGCCCTTTCACTGAAAACACATAAATATCGTTGGTATAAAAATACTTACTTGTGACGGTTGGATACTAGTAATGTTGAAGTGTATTACTAGTAAGAGAGTGAGAATCGTTCAAATCAGATTCTTGCCGCCGCCACTGTTACCAACCATTCCTGTCGTCCACCTAAGCTATAAGTCTTATTCTAATATAATGATAGTCAAACTCTGTTATCGGTTGTGAATTGATTTTTTATTTGTCGAACTCATTATTAATAATTACCATGATACAATAATCTTGTTTATTTTCTTTTAAAATTTTAATATTGTGCATGGACTCTTTTAAATAATTATATCTCAGGGTAGCCAGACTCCATCTAACCATCGGTCGGTCTGGACGGACGTAAACAATTTCGTTACATTAATTCATATACAAAGCAGGTTCTTTTAGTCTGCAAGATACACATAATTTAATAAAATGCAATACTATAATAATTAGTATTCGGAGAGTGAAAATATTAGCCTATTAGATTGAAGTTCTTAGGTTAACTAGGGTTCATTGTAACCTAACTTTCTTAACATAAAATATTAAAAATTTTCTTAACCGTGCTAACATCTCCGTGTACTACAGTTATATATGTAATCTATTGATGAACTTTATCACCTACCTTCTTGGATTGGATACAAGCAAAGTTAACAGTTTACTGGAAATGACCCCTTCCTATGGTTGGGGATTGTTGTACATTTAGCTAGAAACTTAAGGTTAATCACAATATAATACTTAATCTACTATAGGTCAATGTTTCTCTCAAGTTCTCCATTGACTATTTAATGTCTTTGAATTAGACAAGTTCCTTGAATTAATTATAAAAATTTTATGTTTGTTAATTCTTAAATATTTCACTTTTAATGGTTTAGTTCAATAATTAAAATAAGGTTTCAATCTATGTTGGATTGCTATTGATTCAATAATAATAATTAAATAATTTCGCTTATAGCGTTCTTTAATTAGTAGATTACTATTTTAAAATATTTTTGTCATGTTCACTGATACTTGCGTATGAAGTCGTTCTAGTCGTACCACTAATTCACAAATATTTCTTCTCTTATTTGAATGAAATTAAATTTGATTAATTCATTCTCGTTCACTTCCTACGCTCATATACTCCGTTATAGGTCACTGATTAAATAAAACTTCACTTTCCCAAATACCCGACCTAACCTCAACCTTGTGTTTCGAGGTTAAACGCTTTCGTCAGCTGTCGGCTTGTCGATTCCGTACATTTTGGTTATTCTGACCAAATTTGAGTCTGCGTCGAAGCTTGAGATAAACTGATGGTCTTACCTGTGTCGAGATCCCGTACCTAGTAATTAATGACGGGCCCTGATTGGCTAATTGTTCTAAATTTCGGGCACTCTCGGTATATGTCGGCAAAATAGACGCTTAGGTTGGCGTCAGTCTCTTGGTTTGAGGTTCTGGTTTTCTGATTTCCCTTGTACGCCGACGGGTTTTTAATTAATTCTATTATTTATAAATTAAATGATTCACTTATACATGCTGCAATATATCACTTATACTGATCTTTTTTTCAGTGCTCTTATGGTTTTTGTCTTTTTCAAACGATTATTTTGACTACCCTCACCATATAGTTCTGACAAGGATTAACAAAATAAATTTCTTACGAACTAATTACATTTCTTATTTTCTACCTTATTCTATTTACATTGTTAATTTTTTTATAATTAATTATCATGCTTATTGAGTCATTATCTATCGCCCCTCCTCGTTAAAATTTTAGGTGGTAATTAGCTAAAATGTTCACCTTTCGTTTAGGCCTACTGCCAGATTTTTCTATGTTCTTATAACTTTCTTATATTAAAAATTCTTATATTTAATACACTATGTTTCTTCACTTTCGTCCTTCGTTATTACTTATCAATACTATACAATAGTTTTTTCTATCATTTTTTAGTTATTACTCCTAATTATTTATTTTTCTTTGACTAGACTCTTGGTCTATTGTCATTCTAAGTGTTTATTAATTATTTTATAATATTAGGGTTTAGTAACCCATATTTGTTGTTATATCTATAATGAACTTATTATTACCACTCCTGGTTGTATCAGCACTAGCTACTATTGTTTTATTTTACTTTAATCACATTTTCTCTGATTATTTTTCAGTACACTTGAGTGTTACATTTTCCTTATTTGAATTTTTTTCACATTTATCTCTTTATTACTTTTATTTTCTATCAGTGTTCTTATAGCAATCTTAATACTTGGCAGTGTTTAGTTCGGCTCTTATATTTTGACATTTGTTTGAATTTACTTAAACTTCTTGCATCTAGTATCAGTTAGGATTTACTTATAATTTACATTATTATTATTAATTTGATGGCAATAAGCATTGAATTGCCTCACGGGAACGTTATTGTGTCTTATTTAATATCATGGGTTGAGTCCCTATTCTTTAATTACAGTTTTATGTGTGATATTTGTTGTCCCAGGTACCCATTCTATGTGGTACACTTAGTCACATTAATTTACATTTATTCTGTACTTCAGTTCCTTTATAATATGACGTTTTGTACATGAAATGCTCCTTACAGTCTTTTGTTAGTTTATACTCCAATACATTTTAATTTAACATCATTCTAGTCATTGTTTTTACTATTTTATTGGAAACTTGTTGCCCAGATTAGGTTATGCCCAATCTTGATTTCTCAACAATGGCTGAACCTCAGATTCGGTTTTCTACACATTTATGATTATTTACTTTTACTTAAAGCTGATTTTTTATTGTTTATGGTTATTTTTATTTTTGTTATTATCTCAACCTTTATTATTGAGTAATAGTTGTCTTTGATAATTTTATTTCTGCTTCACAAATTTTATTAGTCCTTTGGATATTGTCTACTTGTCATTTTTATACATTATTTAATTATAAATTTACAATTCTAGTATTCACTCTCCCTCTTAACTTCTACTCTCAATATTTCATTTTTAAGTTCTGTTTGTACCGTCAAGTCACTGAAGTCATTTTATTAATAAGTTTATGTCAGTGTCAAATTACAGCTTAGGGTTTTAAATCAAGTTTTTAACTCACTTTTATTTTCTTTATCATTAACAATACTTTTATTCTCATGGTTTATTTTATCCTTGTCTATATTATTTCCTTTTGGTATTTGATTTGATTTGACTTTTCCTTAATTGCACTGATTCTTCTATCATACTTAAAAAATGTCTTCTTGCTATGGTTGTTATTGTTTTCTTCTCACTGTCTTATCTATTGGGTAATTGGGTACGTGGTCTTGTCTTTAGTCGTGTCTTCGTTTCTTCAATTATACATTTACTTATTAATTATAATTTATTTTATTCCTCTACTTTGGTCATAATACATTCTATGTTCATGATTGCTTGTTTATCTTTTGTTGATTACTTTGTTTTGAATAGCTTTTAATCCGTTTGTTATACATTGGATTCTGAGTGTGTTATATGTACCATTACAATATATGAATATGTTGTCTATTGTGCTTTATATTTTTTCGATGGTTCGAGATTATTATTTGTGGAAAGTTCATTTTATCATGACCCATCTAGCTTGCATACTCTGTATCATGTACTCTTCCTCTTTTACTCGTGAAATAACTGTAAGAAAGAAAATATTTCTTCTCTACGTTCACGATATTACAGAGATAGATTATAAAAAAATATTTTTCTTGGTGGCATTACTGCAAGTGCAACTGCAGAGAAGGTAAATAAACATTTTGTCAAAAAATCATTTATAAATTATAATTTATAATTTATATTTGTAAGTGTAAAGTTATTAGAACAAAGGTGAAATATAGAATACGTTTGGAGCCAAATCATGACTCACGGAGCTGAAGCATGGCCACTTATAGCTGTATCAATCAATTCGTTGAGACTATTTGGAAGGAAAATAGTGAGGAAGATATAAGGCCTAGTAATGGAAGCAGGAGAGTGAAGGTGCCTTCGAAATGCTGAAATTGATTAAATACGCAGATAAGCTGGCTGGGACATGTGGAGACAGTGCCACAGGAGAGATTGCCCAAACAAGTGCTAAATGGAACATGGAAGGAAAAAAACAAGGAGCAGACCCATAAGGCGATGGATACATGAGATAGAGGAAAAAGAATAATGGGCGTACAAAGCTGGAGGAACATTGCAACAGAGAGAAGGATCTGGAAGCGAGTGGTGACGGAATCCAAGGGTCATCCCGGGCTGTAGACTTTCGGAAGAAGATGAAGAAGAAGAAGAAGAAGAAGAAGAAGAAGAAGAAGAAGAAGAAGAAGAAGAAGAAGAAGAAGAAGAAGAAGAAGAAGAAGAAGAAGAAGAAGAAGAAGAAGTGTAAAATTATGCAGCTTGAATTACTTTTTGTACAATTTGCGTGAATAAGACACAATGCGCCTAATATATCTTTATTGTTATGGAGATACTTTGGCATTAACTTACATCAACTTCACGACAAACCTTTGTATAATTTACTTCAATTTAAGTTGTACAATATGTAGGCATGTAGCCTATATTAAAATAACGATAGAAATATACATTCAACAAATTAATTACATATTCTGTACTCAATTATCCACATTCCATTTACATAAGTCGATATGTAGTTGCATTAAGAGAGAGTACAAGAGAAAGGCAGAGGAAGAGTGTTAGTGAGAGATAGAAGGGAGGCGGACGAGGGAGAGTGTTTTAAGTGTAAAAGGGATGTAGAAAAAGACAAGAAGTAATGTGCATGTGTAAATATGTGTTTGTGTGACAGTAAATACATCGAATATTTCAAACATGTAAATAAAATAAATATATCTTTCCGGAACAAACGACTTACTGAAATCGGTAAAATTAGAATAGTTAATGACTGAAACATGACACATCTCGGACTTCCCAACATGTTTACTACGTTATGCTAAGTTGCCATGTTTGTAACTCAAATATTTGGACTACTTTGTTTAAAGGCTTTAATTTTTCTACTAAATGTTATTGGTATATTATAACTTTTAAAATTGTGTTCTAGACGTTAATGTACGCAGATGATGCTTTCAAAAAATTAAAGTAGTGACCGTAGGAAATCAGAAGAATTGTTATGTTCACACTGTACAAATAATTCTTTACTGTATAGACATAATAACATATTAACATTTAGTGGTTTCTTGCTGGCTTCGCCAGCGGAAATTGAACTTAACGGCAAGTGTGTTCGGCAATGTTTGTTCATTAATTACAACTGTCACAAAGTTTATGGTTGAACTTCTCTTGTTTTATTTACTTAGTTATTTGTAATTTGTAGCAGGTTCTGTATTTTGAAGCAGTTTTTGTTAAAAGTAAACTCAGCTGTAAACCAAACCTGGTAAAATTTTATCGGCTTTGTAAGACAAAACTAATCATTAAATACTCAAATATTATTATTGAAGAAGAAAATTATACTGTAGAATCAAAATGTTGAAAAACCGTGTAGGCAGCCAAGACAATTGACAATAGAAACACCGTCATCGAGTTTAGGATTGTATGTAGTGCTACCAGCAAAGTCTACTGTAGATGGAATGGTGAAAACATCACACATCAACTGGAGCTTCACATAGATGTAGCAGAAACATTTTTACACCAACAATTATTTCAGTATACTTGGTCGTCGACTAATATACGTAGACATTTATTCTTTTCGGTACTATTAGTTTATATATATTATTCTTATGATAATAATTCTACGCTTTTACAAAATTTCTCGTTTCCCTAATTTGATTCTGTCAGAGAAATGACTTTTATATTTTATTCTTTTATTCATAGAAAAATAATCTTACGTTCAGATAAAATATATGTCATATAATAAAATATAATCCTTGAATATTCCAACTGTGAATACAAAATTGCGAAGGAAGGCTATTTATTCTGTTAGTACAGTCGTTTGAAATTTACTCTAGAATAAATGTGCGTGGATGTTTATCGCGTTGTTTTCTGTCAATTGAAACCAGGAGGGGAAGGCTGGAAATAGGTAGAAGAAAGTCGTGACATGAGAAAATATATAAAGACAAGACAGGAAAAAAATAACAAAGACTAAGTTGAGAAAGTAAACTGTAAATATGAGAAGTGATCGATTTTCAGTATCTAGAGAAATAGAAAACGACAGGAATGAGAAAAGAGCAGAGATAAATAAGAGAATGTAGACACGACAAAAACAGGTAAACGCTTGACGTTTACATAACTGGAATCTGGGATCGTCCTCAGAAGCTGTGAGTGGCGGTTGAATGAAACACCTAAGCGACAAAAATATTCTGATGGAACCAGCCCGAATAGAGGATTTACCCGTAATAAATCACCCATAGCTTAGACGTTTTAAACCAAGTACAAAAAGAGTCTTCAAATGTACAATCTTTATTAAAAGCAAATAAATTATTATAAAGGCGTGAATATTCTCCCCATGATATCCGACAGTATATGATGCCATCTTTTCGTTTCCTGATATAACATCTTAACTTGTGTTATAACTTAGGGAACCCGCAATAATTGGTTCTGCCAATTATACAGGCTGCCTTAGTTGTGACGAGCTGAAAATTAATCACAACACCAAAACAATTAATTTAAAAGGATTCTGGGAGGGGGAGACTGTTGATTTATGCACTCAGTTTAGTCGGTACTACAGATGACATCTCTTTATTACATATGGTATTAATTGCTCTACTTAAAATTCTCAACATATATGGTTCAACAGCTTACAGTTTACAAGATGATTATATTTTATTCTTTTACAAGGGCCCTCAAAATAAGATGTACATCAATTTAATTAATTCCCCGGATCCGGGATTGAATATAATACGTTAATAATGGTCACCTCGCCATATACAATCTTTAAAATTGTGCCATTTGAAGAATGGACTTTATTAACCTTTTTAAAACAATAAAGCTTTCAGTTTAGAGCTATAACTCTTTTACTAAGAATAAGAATACAATTACTGTCAGTACTTAAAATGTCTTAATGTTGTTAATTTAATTGTCTTTTGTTGGATATAATATTTAGTATTTCATAACCACGGAAGGCTTGCCTCCGTGTCACCTTTTGGATATCCTCCAGCTCCTCGTTATTCCAGTCCTCGGTCCTCGGTTGCAGCATGTTTGATGTAGGTCAGCTATCTCTCGTTATCTTCGTATCCGGGGATGGTGTAGTCCTGAAGTCTTTTAGATCATTGCGGGTCCTGGTTCTCTGCTCTTGGCTAACGGGTAGTAATAGCTCGTTGATTTGAATGATTAACACAAAAGTTTTATTCACCTGTATCTACTTCATATGACTGTTTATTTGTTGCACTTCACTTTATGGTCTTACCACAGTTTTAATTACATAAGTTTTATATTTTAAGATTTTTGTAGAGATGTCATAGGCGCTAAATTTTCATTATTCTTCCTTACTCGTTTACAACATATTTATATGAATCGCGGTTCAACTATATTAACGCAACACATTGTTTAATAGTATAAAGAATGCCTCTGTGTCTTAACTGACGGATTAATCACGTTAGGAAACAAACTATTTTTAACGTTCCACATTACTGCTGTGCGCAGCTTACGGGTTGACCGCTCCATTTCAAGTGCGTGAAAATAGTTAGGGGTGAGAGTAGTAATCTCGCGACAATTACCAATCAACATAAAAGTAGTTCCATGTTTCTTCTTTATTTAAAGGATTAAAGTTTGACTATTTAATTAAGTAGAGATATTCTTAGTTACAGACGTTATTAAAATACATTACAGTGGTCTTATTTAATTATTTAAATAATGTCAAAATTTACAAGTATATTTAGTTTGTTTAGGGGTCGGAAATCAAGTTAATTCTGGTTAGTGCCTGTCTATGCAGGATTAATTAACAAGCTTTACCCTTTCTGTACAATCGTATTTCTTTTATTTTATTATTAGACCTTTTATTAAATATTATTATTATTAATGATAGCAATAAGATTTACTTTAAATGTGCGATTTTATTAAAAATTTAAAATTTCTCAGCCTACACATTATCAATTTAATAATTACCATATTTTTATTAATGAAATCGTCACATACTCCGCCGATTAAAACACAGACTCCGGATAATTTGGTCAGCAATGTACCGGGAGTATGCTTGGGGATTTCCCGTGTGAAATTTCTCTCACCCGTTTTTCTCTGTATGTAATTACGAGCTGCATAAGTCACTCTCGACTTGCTTATTCTTACTATCTATATATATACTTCATACTTTACAGACTAATTCTAATACTACATAAAATTCACACCTTATAAAACATATTGTAAACATTCTAAATTTTTCTTAACTCTACTACTTATGACTACTACCGGATTTTTCTTTAGTTGTGAGTTATTCTAGTTATAGAATTACTCTTTAAGTAATTTGTTACTTAATTATTCCTCATATTTGATGTCAGCTGACTTCTTATTTTGCTCTACTTTCGATGAATAGGATTCAAGGTTGATCAGGCCTCGTACCTATTTATACGATTAGGTAGCCAAATGTTAGTCAAGTACTCTTTTGCAGTTGAGTACAAAACATATACCTTTTTTTTATTTATTTAATTTGCACTCTACCATTTCCTTCTCTGTGATAACGTTTTATCTGCGAATTTTGTGTTCTTCGTACATATTTTTGAGTAGAGGGTTCGTACAGGGCTACAGTTACTGGAGTTAAGTATTTGTGAATTTGATAAGGACCGCACCATCGGTATGATAGCTTGGAAGTTGTCTTATCGATTGCACTACTCGTAGGGTGTGTTTTATACATTACTAACTCACCGATTTGGTACTTTACTTCATTATTATTATTATTTCTCTCGTGATATTTCCTTGATTTCGCTAAGTTTGCTCGTAAATTAGCGCGCGCTTCATTCCATATTTTCTTAATATTTTTATCCCTAATTTCAAGGGGTAACAACTCATGTATTTTCCACTTAGTGGATAATGGGTGGTTAGGTTTATACTTGAACAATAATTCGAATGGGGTCGACTTATGTCCTTCATGATATGCTGAATTAAAGGCGAATTGTATCCAGGATAGGTCTGGTCCCAAGACGTATGATCGTTAGCATGGTAGGCTATTAAAGCAGATTTTAGGTTTCGCAAATACCTTTCAGCTATATTTCCTTGCGGACGATACTCTGTAGTGGTAATGTGGTCTATTCCTAGTTTGAAACACATGTTCCTGAATTCCTTGGACTTAAACTGTGGTCCGTTATCCAACACTAGATGGACTGGAGTACCGAATTCTTTAAATAATCTATGCTGTAAAATACTTACTGTGGTAGAAGCTAAGGCTCGATGCATGGGGTACATCCAGACGAATTTGCTAAAAGAATCTACGCAAATTAGTAACATTGTATTTCCTGATCTTGAACGCGGGTAGGGTCCTGAAAAGTCTAAATAAATTTTGGAGAACGGGGAAGCAGGAATCTCTGAGATTAATTGACTTATTTGGCTGTTTCTCGCTGGTTTGCTGAGAGCACACAACTTACACCTTTTCACGAAATTAGCGATCTCACTGTTCATATTTTCCCAGTGATATTCTTTACGAATTCGATGTATGGTTTTATTTATTCCCATATGTGCTCCAATGGTGGAAGAGTGATAGTATTCCATCAGCATAGGTTTAATTATATCAGGGGCAATTATTCGTAAATATTTTCCGTTCGCTATTCTACAACATAACACTCTCTTACTTAATATGTATTTCTATGACTTATTTCCTTTATCGAGTTGTTCAATAATTGGTCTCAAACGTGGGTCTTGTTGTTGATACTGGGCTAAGTCCGTAAATGCAAGAGGAAATTCGGTAATTAAAGTATTAATAATCGGCGTTTCTCTACTCTTGTTTTCGTAAGTATTACTACTCGGCTGGAACATACGTGACAGTGTATCGGCAACTACGTTTTGGGTGCCTCTAATATGTTGTACTTTGAATTTAAAACAATTTAATCTTAATACCCATCTTCCGATACGACCTAGTTGTTTTGGGTGATTTAGTAGCCAAGATAATGCTTGATTATCTGTTTCTAACAAAAACTCTTTATGTTCTAAAAAGGGTTTGAACTTCTCAAAAGCGAAAACGATAGCTAAACATTCTAATTCGTATGCGGAGTATTTCTTTTCTTGGTCTGTCAGGGTGCGTGAAGCGTAACTAATAGGTAATCTAGAGTTATCTACTTCCTGATATATTACTGCACCTAGGGCTACACTTGAACTGTCTGTCTGCACTACAAACGGTTTTGTAAAATCGGCTAATTGTAGTACGGGGGGTGATATGATGCTTTCTTTTAATTTCTCGAATGCGGTTTGGTGTTGCTCATTCCACTCAAATTTAACTCCCTTCTTTCTTAAAGTATTTAGAGGTGCTGCAATTTCGGCTAGATGTGGGATATACATGTGGAAATAATTTATCATTCCTAAAAATCGGGCTATTCCTTTCGCATCCCGCGGTGGTAAAAATTCTCTGATAGCACGGGTTCGCTCAGGGTCTATGTTTACCTTTCCGTTGGCTTTTACGATGTGACCTAAAAATGAGAATTGTGTCACAGCAAAATTTACTTTACTGGGGTTTACGGTTAATCCAGCTTTCTCCAATCGGGATAGTACTTCACGTAGATGTTTAAGATGTTGCTCAATTGACTCGCTGTAGATAACAATGTCATCTAAGTAGTGATACACATATTTAAATTTTATGTCATGAAATAATTTTTCTAATAATCTGCTACATACAGAACTACCTTGGGATATACCAAAGGGTACCCTCGTAAATTGGTACAGGTTGAAAGGGACGGCAAATGCGGTTAGACGTTTTGATTCTTCCGAGAGGGGTATCTGGTGAAATGCCTGATTTAAATCCAAAATGGTAAAAATTTTTGCTTTCGTAAAATAATTTGTTGCACTTCACTTTATGGTCTTACCACAGTTTTAATTACATAAGTTTTATATTTTAAGATTTTTGTAGAGATGTCATAGGCGCTAAATTTTCATTATTCTTTCTTACTCGTTTACAACATATTTATATGAATCGCGGTTCAACTATATTAACGCAACACATTGTTTAATAGTATAAAGAATGCCTCTGTGTCTTAACTGACGGATTAATCACTTTAGGAAACAAATTATTTTTAACGTTCCACATTACTGCTGTGCGCAGCTTACGGGTTGACCGCTCCATTTCAAGTGCGTGAAAATAGTTAGGGGTGAGAGTAGTAATCTCGCGACAATTACCAATCAACATAAAAGTAGTTCCATGTTTCTTCTTTATTTAAAGGATTAAAGTTTGACTATTTAATTAAGTAGAGATATTCTTAGTTACAGACGTTATTAAAATACATTACAGTGGTCTTATTTAATTATTTAAATAATGTCAAAATTTACAAGTATATTTAGTTTGTTTAGGGGTCGGAAATCAAGTTAATTCTGGTTAGTGCCTGTCTATGCAGGATTAATTAACAAGCTTTACCCTTTCTGTACAATCGTATTTCTTTTATTTTATTATTAGACCTTTTATTAAATATTATTATTATTAATGATAGCAATAAGATTTAGTTTAAATGTGCGATTTTATTAAAAATTTAAAATTTCTCACCCTACACATTATCAATTTAATAATTACCATATTTTTATTAATGAAATCGTCACACTGACGTCCCTCAGTCCTTCCTTCTACAGTTAAATCCTGTTTCCTTTCAATGTTATTCTGATTTACTTCATCAAGATGTGACCAATCCAATTTGCTTTCCTCTGTCTAACAGTTTCAATAAAATTCCTTTGCCATTTATTTTCTGTTACAGTTTTTCTCCCCCCCCCCCCCACCAATTAATCTTTTTTATTCTTAACACAAACCACATAGAAAACCGTTCCAATGTATTTTCCGAGTTCCATAAATCTGTTTAACTCTTTCCTACAATACCAGTAACAAATGCTTCATGCGAGAGTTGTTTTTCCAAGTTCAGTACTGTGAAATCAAAAATTAGAACTACCATGACTCAAGATCGTTTAGAAATTTTCTCGCTTCCTATCGTTGGCAAGAACTAGCTATCAATATGAACTATAATAATATTAATGAAGAATTAAGGTGTTAATTCATGGAGACAGACGAATGTTATTCTAAAATTATTACACAGTTGTAAACTTATATTCAATAAAATGAAACGTTTAACTTCATATCTGTTTTTGTGTATTTTTAATAGCATTCGAAATCCTTATAATTTCATTGTTTATTATTTTATAACAAAACCTTATTTGACTATAAAATTATAACAGTAGACCAGCCAAATCAAAAAATGTATCACAATTTTTATAAAATGTTGGGGTTCTCAGTTACTTTTTACGAACCTGGAATGTCATTAAAATGCGAGTTTTAAAGGTACAGGTTTCAAAATTTCCTAGGAACAGAACCCTCAGTGGTATTTCCATTCCATTCCATTCCATATCCCCAGACCCTCCCGGGTTCAACCTCTAATAAAGGACGCCGCTCACGCCCTTAATGTCTGGGGAGACTTTTGCCGAGTATTGGTTAGCCAAGGTTTAACAACAAATCATGATGAATATGATGTAATTATTTGAACTTTTTAAAATCGTTTTCATTATGTTTTACAGCAGAAGTTGTCCTTTAAATATCGTAATAATGCATAGGTTTAGCATTGCATTTCTGAGTGTTTTATATTAGCCGAATTCAGATTTCAAGTAATGCGATAATAAATTAATTATGTACAAAAAAATCGGTATGGAGAACCATACATGACTTCCATATTCTAAGATTTATATATAAAATCATTTTCGAAATGAAATATTACCATAGAAACTACTTCTTTCTACTTACTGCTTCAGCCTTAACCACAGTACTGTGGTCACTAACTATACCACCTCACGTTATCGCACTCGATTTTCACTGATGATGGAAGTCGATGGCATTGCCGAAACGTCTGGTTTTGTAGAAAACATTGGACTACGGCCAAATATCCCGGGAAAGAATTTTAACAAAAACTACTTCTTTGATGCCGATAACGTTGTACACATATATATAAAATATATGCATAAAATTAATGGCTTGTATAAGTTAATAATTAATCTCCATTAAGTAGTGCTCAAGTTTCCAAAGTTTTAATATTATGATGACCATAATTAAAACATCAGAGCAGGTTTAGTGTGAATGAGGGTACACTGTGAACAAAAAATTTCAACATTTCCTAATGAGCGTTGCTTAGAGTAAAGCTGCGAATCTACAGTGTATGTTTCACAGAACAAACACGCGAAAAAGAAGGAGCGCTCCGAAGTCACTCATGGACCCTCAGCATCTTGCAGAGGGTTCATTCCCTAAAGACGAAAAGTCTGTCTATGAATCGTTCCTCTGTAAACACGTGCAGTTACATTGCCCAGCGATCCACAGGAAGCAAATTGATGTCGATTTTTTCGGCTTGCACGCGTTATGTTGGTGTGGGTTTCGGCACTTTCCATTTAAAAATCGTGCAAATGTAAGAAAATAAACATGAGTGAGTGCAGAAATAACGTAAATTGTGTGTGTGTGTGTGTGTGTGTGTGTGTGTGTCTTACCTGCCTTTTTATTGCTGTAGGCATAATAATAAAATGGAAACGTAAACATTAGATAACTGAGATATGCTTACCTGCCACGAACGATATATTATTTTATACATGGAGGAGTTCAGTGACATACACACGTACAGAAGAATTATATGTATAAAGATATTAACTCATACATAATTTACATTAAAATGAAAACATTATAATTTTATTCCCTGGCAACAAAATTATTTTATTTTTAACAATTACCATTGTTTGAAAAAGTTTAAATGAATTTTCAAGTACTTTACTGTTGTTAAAACGTAAAAGGTTGCAGGTAAACTACCCCTTTCCCTTAACCGATCATCACCAAAATCGAAAGTCCTTGAGATCTCTACAATTCAGGGACGTATGCAAAAAATTATTTGATTTTGTTTGAATATGCGGCTGTTATCGTTTGCCATATAAAATACGCTTGATAAATATCGGTATGGAGAACCATACATGACTTCCATATTCTAAGATTTATATTTAAAATCATTTTCGAAATGAAATATTACCATAGAAACTACTTCTTTCTACTTACTGCTTCAGCCTTAACCACAGTACTGTGGTCACTAAAGTATACCACCTCACGTTATCGCACTCGATTTTCACTGATGATGGAAGTCAATGGCATTGCCGAAACGTCTGGTTTTGTAGAAAACATTGGACTACGGCCAAATATCCTGGGAAGGATGTGTAACAAAAACTACTTCTTTGTTGCCGATAAAGTTGTACACATATATATAATAAATATGCATAAAATTAATGGCTTGTATAAGTTAATGATTGATCTCAATTAAGTAGTGCTCAAGTTTCCAAAGTTTTAATATTATGATGACCATAATTAAAACATCAGAGCAGGTTTAGTGTGTATGAGGGTTCACCGTGGACAAAAATTTTCAACATTTCCTATTGAGCGTTGCTTAGAATAAATCTGGGAATCTACAGTGTATGTTTCACAGAACAAACACGCGGAAAAGAAGGAGCGCTCCGAAGTCACTCATGGACCCTCAGCATCTTGCAGAGGGTTCATTCCCTAAAGACGAAAAGTCTGTCTATGAATCGTTCCTCTGTAAACACGTGCAGTTACACTGCCCAGCGATCCACAGGAAGCAAATCGCTATCCACGCTGGACACTTTTTCGGCTTGCATGCGTTATGTTGGAATGGGTTCGGCACTTTCCATTTAAAAACCGTGCAAATGTAAGAAAATAAACATGAATGAGGCCAGAAATAACGCGAATTGTGTGTGTGTGTGTGTGTGTGCGCGCGCGCGCGCGCGCGCGTGTGTGTGTGTGTGTGTGTGTCTTTCCTGCCTTTTTATTGCGGTAGTGATAATAATAAAATGGAAACGTAAACCGTACATAACTGAGATATGATTGCCTGCCACGCACGATATATTTTCTCTTATACATGACTAGCAGAATACCCGTGCTTCGCTACGGAGTTTCACGTTGTACGTAATGAAAATGTTAGTTTAATTAATAAAGTTTAATTAAAGTAGGCTTCTTAAAAATAAATAGCTGTTGCCCACAACTTCGTTCGCGTGGTCTTCAATTTAATGCGATACTATATTTAGAACAGAATCTATTCTATTGGGTTGCCATAGTAACCAGATCTAATAGTTTTTTAAGACCGCAAAGGACCCCCCCAGAGGATCGTATCGAAAAAACACCTGTCCTATGTTGGTTCTCCCGTTGCGTAAAATATTTGTGCCAAGTTTGGTTGAAATCGGTCCAATGGTTTAGGTGGAGACGTGGAAGACCCCAAAGGATCTTATCGAAAAAAACACTTGTCCTATGTTGGTTCTCCCTTTGCGTAAAATATTTGTGCCAAGTTTGGTTGAAATCGGTCCAGTGGTTTAGGAGGCGATGTGGAAGACCCCAAAGAACCCCCAAAAGGACCCCATCGAAAAAACGCCTATCCTATGTTGGTTCTCCCGTTGCGTAAAATATTTGTGCCAAGTTTGGTTGAAATCGGTACAGTGGTTTAGGAGATGTGGAAGAAACCTTCGCGGACGTGCGCACAACAACTCACCGAAGTTTCATCGCAATCGGATGAATGGTATAGGAACGCATACGGGACAAACAAAGAAACATTCATTTTTATATATAAGATGTAAACTATACCACTTACTTGACATTAACCATGATAGCTAAGCTAATGTACAACATATATGTATTAATTATACACATAAATGTTCCTCGATAGACACTCTATCTATTGGCGAAAACTTGAATAAAATCCGTTCACTACTTCCTGAGATTAGCGATTTCAAACACAGAGAGAAAACGCACCGACTTTACTTTATACTATGTACAGATTTACATTAAAATGAAAAAATTATAATTTTATTGCCTGGCGACAAAATTATTTTATTTTAACAATTACCATTGTTTGAAAAAGTTTAAATGAATTTTCATGTACTTTACTCTTGTTAAAACGTAAAATGTTGCAGGTAACCTACCCCTTCCCCTTAACCGATCTTCACCAAAATCAAAAGGCCTTGAGTCCTCTACAATTCAGTGATGTATGCAAAAAATTATTTGATTCTGTTTGAATATGCGGCAGTTACCGTTCGTCATAGAAAATACGCTTGATAAACAAACGTTGCTGGTAAACTACCCCTTCCCCTTAACCGATCTTCACCAAAAACAACAGGTCTTGAGTACTCTGCAAATCACGGCTGTATGCAAAAAATTATTTGATTCTGTTTGAATTTGCGGCTGTTATCGTTTGCCAAAAAAAATATCCTTGTTAAAAAAACGCTGCATGTAAACTACCCCTTCCCCTTAACCGATCTTCACCAAAAACAATAGGTCTTGAGAACACTGCAATTTAGGGCTGTATACAAATAATTTTTTTGATTCTGTTTGAATTTGCGTCTGTTATCGTTTGCCATAGGAAATACCCTTGTTAAAACATAAAACGTTGCAGGTAAACTACCCCTTTCCCTTAACCGATCTTCACCAAAAACAATAGGTCTTGAGAACTCTAAAATTCAGGACTGTATACGAAACATTATTTAATTTTGTTTGAATTTGCGGCTGTTATCGTTTGCAAAAAAAAAAAAAATTTCCCTTGATAAAAAAAAACCGTTGCAGGTAAACTACCCCTTTCCCTCAACCGATCTTCACCAAAACAATAGGTCGTGAGTACTCTACAAATCAGGGCTGTATGCAAAAAATTATTTGATTCTGTTCGATTTTGCGGCAGTTATCGTTTGCAATAAAAAATTATCTACAGACACACAGACACACACACACACACAGACACTTTTCGGAAAACGACTTTTTTTCATGTTTTGAGTGTAGTAGAATCAGAATCTGCAATAATCTCGAACAAGATTTTTTTTGCCATCACCATACTTCCATTCCTTAAGGAATATGGAAGTAAAAAACGTTGGTGGTAAACTACCCCTTGCCCTTAACCGATTTTCACCAAAAACAACAAGTCTTGAGTACCCTACAAATCAGGGCTGTATGCAAATAATCTTTTGATTCTGTTTGAATTTGCGGCTGTTATCGTTTGCCATAGGAAATACCCTTGTTAAAACATAAAACGTTACAGGTAAACTACCCCTTTCCCTTAACCGATCTTCACCAAAAACAACAGGTTTTGAGAACTCTAGAATTCAGGGCTGTATGCGAAACATTATTTAATTCTGTTTGAATTTGCGGCTGTTATCGTTTGCCAAAAAAAAAATTTCCCTTGATAAAAAAAACCGTTGCTGGTAAAGTACCCCTTTTCCTCAACCGATCTTCACCAAAAACAATAGGTCGTGAGTACTCTACAAATCAGGGCTGTATGCAAAAAATTATTTGATTCTGTTTGAATTTGCGGCAGTTATCGTTTGCCATAGAAAAAAAATCTACTAGACACACAGACACTTTTCGAAAAACGACTTTTTTTCATGTTTTGAGTGTAGTACAATCAGAATCTGCAATAATCTCGAACACGATTTTTTTTGCCATCACCATACTTCCATTTCCTTAAGGAATATGGAAGTAAAAAACTAATTGGGTATTATAGACCTATAAGCAAACATAATAAGAACATATAAAAATTCAAAATTTTTGAGTACCTTTTTACTTCCATATTCCATATATACTATGGAAGTATGGTGTTGGCAAAAAAAATCGTGTTCGAGATTATTGCAGATTCTGATTCTACTACACTCAAAACATGAAAAAAGTCGTTTTCCGAAAAGTGTCTGTGTGTGTGTGTGTGTCTGTGTGTCTAGATTATTTTTCTATGGCAAACGATAACTGCCGCAAATGCGAACAGAATCAAATAATTTTTTGCATACAGCTCTGATTTGTAGAGTACTCACGACCAATTGTTTTTGGTGAAGATCGGTTGAGGGAAAGGGGTAGTTTACCTGCAACGGTTTTTTTTTTTATCAAGGGAAATTTTTTTTTTTGGCAAACGATAACAGCCGCAAATTCAAACAAAATTTAATAATGTTTCGTATACAGTCCTGGATTTTAGAGTTCTCAAGACCTATTGTTTTTGGTGAAGATCGGTTAAGGGAAAGGGGTAGTTTACCTGTAACGTTTTATGTTTTAACAAGGGTATTTCCTATGGCAAACGATAACAGCCGCAAATTCAAACAGAATCAAAAGATTATTTGCATACAGCCCTAAATGTTGAGTTCTCAAGACCTATTGTTTTTGGTGAAGATCGGTTTTTTTTTAACAAGGGTATTTTCTATGGCAAACGATAACAGCCGCAAATTCAAACAGAATCAAATAATTTTCTGCATACAGGCCTGATTTGTAGAGTACTCAAGGCCTATTGTTTTTGGTGAAGATCGGTTGAGGGGAAGGGGTAGTTTATCAGCAACGTTTTTTATCAAGCGTATTTTATATGGCAAACGATAACTGCCGCAAATTCAAACAGAATCAAATAATTTTTTGCATACGTCAGTGACTTGTACAGGACTCAAGGCCATTAGATTTTGGTGAAGATCGGTTAAGGGGAAGGGGTAGTTTACCGGCAACCTTTTACGTTTTAACAAGAGTAAAGTACTTGAAAATTCATTTAAACTTTTTCAAACAATGGTAATTGTTGAAAATAAAATAATTTTGTTGCCAGGCAATAAAATTATAATTTTTTCATTTTAATGTAAATTATGTATATATTAGAAAATATATCGTGTTTGGCAGGCAAGCACATTTCAGATTATAAATCTTAGAATATGGAAGTCATATATGGTTCTCCATACCGATATTTTATTTGATTCAATCAGAAAACAGTTAATACAGTCATTGTGGCTACACAGTTCACACAGTCCCCTGCTCACTGTACACATCTTACAGATCTTTCTCAGATTTTACAGTGTTAAGTTTTCTGACAAAAAATCTTCAAAAAATTACGTGTCCTGAATACTGTATCACCTTCAGGTACTTGTGAATATATTAATTATGGTACTAATCAAACAGATCCTGCAAACATATATCTCTCTACAGGTCTTCAGCTCTGGAATCATCCATGAGAAAAATCCTGAACGGGTCACTTTTCCGTGTGAAACCTTAAGCTTTCTTCCGTGCGGGAAACGATGAGGCTTGGAATAATGCGCCGAGTAAAATATGAGACGGGAGGGGTGGCTGATGACTTGGGTAAAGCGATGTGGCCCTCTTGGTTGGTCGACTTCTTCTTACCATAAGCCCTGCCACCACGTCAAGGTGGGGCCACATCGACAGGGGCCGGGAGCCCGAAGGTATAAGGCGGGCTCCCCCTAGTTTTGTGTAGTCGTTGTGTAGTCGTTTAGATGTGTCCGACTACTACTCCAGCTTCTGCTGGACACTCAGGAAACAGCTGAAAAAGCAATCAATCATCCATTAAAACTTTACGAAATAAAACTTATGAATACTTATGAAATAACACTTGTGACAATAGGTTTTTAAAAAATGTTATCTTACTACAGAAATTTTAAGTATTAAAATTCGTTCGTTTAACATAAATACCCTACTGATTGTGCCCGTCAGTGACTTGTGATAAACAATTCGTGTATAAAGTACTAACTTCGTAAATACAAATTATAAGTTTAAAAAGTGATATAAAGTATACTCGCTTACGAACACACACACACACAGATAAATTAGCCTGTTCCGTTTACAAGCTAAACTAAATAATGTATTAATAATTTTTCAAGGAGTATACAATTTTTAAATAAGAAATGTTTCTTATTAGGAAACGCATATCGCTTTTGTTGATTTGGGAAAAGCATTTGATAATGTAGACCGCCAAAAGTTATGGAACATTATGGATAAAAGAGGATATCCATAGCATTTAATAAGTTCAGTTAAGGTCCTATACAAAAGTACATATGTGGTACTGGATCTGAATGGTAGGTTCTCAAGTGAAATTCCAATAAATAAGGTAAAACTTTATTTATAATGTAATGAAACACAGGATTCTGTGTTTCCCCAAACTTGTTTAGTGTACAAATTGACGATATGTTGAGAGCATGGAAATCCAGACGAATTGCTTTACTCCCGGGTTACGTAATCACATTTACTTGGGTCTTCGGAAATCACAGCTTAAAAAATCAGTTTGTATGGGTTCTCTGTTATATGCGGATAATAGAGTTCCTATTCAAGAAAATAAGGATGATCTACAAAGAGCTTTGTTTCAATTACAAGAAGTAGCAAGAGAGTACACACCAAAGAGCTATGTTTCATTTACAAGAAGTAGCAAGAGAGTACACACCGACAATTTCAGTAAGAGAGGGCAAAATCATGTCCTTTAAAGGTAAATATACAGTGAGAACTAAGATAGTTATAGACAACACCATTTTAGAATAAGTAAGCCCTTTTAAATATCTCGGCTTTGCAGTAAGCTATGAATCTGAATATGATATAAAAGAGAAGATAAATCAATTTAGGAATACTTGTGGTACGATTCACAGAAATCTTAGAAATAAAACAAGACACAGCACAAGAATTAAATTTTATAAAACAATGGCAACACCCACATTGACATATGCGAGTGAAGCGTGGGTCATGACAAAAAAGGATATGGCAAGATGTCCTGCTCAAAAATAAAAGGATATGACGTCTACGTTAATGTTTAACATGTTTTGTACTGCGTTCTCAACTTTCGTCAGCTGTGTATACAGCAGTAAGGTCTCGCCTTTCATGACGTGTTGTCTTGAGGATACGACCTCCTTCCCGGCTGTAATATACGCGCCAGACATCGGTGCAGAACTGAAAACTAAACAAATATTTTACGTTTTCTACATTTACTTAACAATTATAGTACGTAACAAACAGATGTTAGAAGAACTGTATAAATTTAAACGTTCCCGTTTGTGTTTGTAGAAACTGTACTTTAGAAGTTTTCTACAGGCGTCCAAAACTCTAAGCGTTTATGCACAAACAATATTTACCCATTATAGATTTATCTTTTGTGGAAATACGCTTGTTAAAGAAACCTATCGTTTGCAATTTAACTTGAAGGGAGTTTCCCATAAGAAATTGGAATTTTCATTGTGTCTCGTAGTTGCTCAAGGTAACAAAAATTAAAATATCATCATGATCTTCTTCTTCATCACCATCATAACACGGCATAGGCATGGTACTGCCTGTTCCGCCTTCAAAAATACTCCAGATATCACTTCCTGGGTCTATCTACACACCTAGGTTCGTATTTCCAGACTTGTCTGACCAGTCTAGAATCTGGCATTCTTTGTAAGTGTTCTTCTTTCCACCGTTGTTTGTAATCTATTAATTTTTCATTCAAGTTAAAAACTTGTAACTCTTCTCTTATACCTTATACGGTCAAGTTTAGAACACCTTTTAACTCCTCTTATAACGCTATTTCTGAGGCCCCTATTTTACTGTTTTGTTTCTTGGTTGTTGCCGATAATTCACAATCATAGGACAGTACCGGCATACCATAACTTGGTTATTGCCGGTAATTCACACTCATAGGACAGTACCGGGATACCATAACTTTGTAGAACTTTAATTTTGTATTTTTTTAAATCTCCGCTAATAATTTTATATAAGAATCTGTACTATAAAAACAAAGGTTACCACATTTCGAGGCAGGGAGCCAATAAGAGCAAAATAATGATTAGAAATGGAATACTAGACCAGGTGAGCCACTTTAATTATCTAGGAAATCATATTGTCTATAATAGGAATTATGGTATTGATGTTAACTAGGGTGAGTTCCAAACGATCTGTGGGACAATCAAGCGTATTATTGGTATATTTGTTACAATTTTACCTAACTGGAGACATAAGTGTATTTAATAAACTCTAAAGAACTGTTTTCTAGACTGCACAAACAGCTTATATTCGATTTCATTAATAATGCATATTTAATAAATTATTGTAGTAACGTATCTACTGCTAGCTGAATACAAGATTTATTATTTGTACAGTAGAACCTTAATAATGTCAACTAAGTGAACTAAGATGGTTTTAATAGTCACAATGTTTTTAGACCATTAATCATGTGGAATTCTTATAACTCAGTGATGGAACGTAATTATTAAAGTGGTGTTGTGAACCGGCAAATTAAAGTTAAAGGAATGAAAATGAACAAAGTACAATAATCAAGCGCACGTTATTTTGGTAACAAAAATTTTTAGGCTAATTTAACATAAAGGACACTTACTACGTCTTACATTGCTGTGATACCAGTAATAATAATAATTTTGTAACAGTATTTTGGAAGCTGACGTATTAGACTCTAGGCCTGTCATTTCCTTTGTAACTTAAGAAATATGAAAACAGTTGCATTTTGTTTGCCGTCCCCTCTTTACAAAATTGAGTCGGGTATTTAATCAGGTGTTAATAATTTTTTATCAACTGACTATACGTGGAACTGATGTTTGTCACCCTAAATATTTACTATACACATTCAGAATGTCAGTTTCTTTTCATTTTTGTTAATTATTAATTATATTTATTGACCTAAACCTAACGAAGTGTAAAAATAAAAGTATTTGATCACAGATACCAGCACAACTGTATGTACATTTTTTGTATGGACCCGTTTTCTTTTTTAATTTGATGTTAATAAGTGAGCTGAGCAGATTATTGCCGGATAAACAATAGCCAACAACCGTGAGTTTGAAATCTCACTCTCGACAAACAATGGTTCGGATTTTTCAAAAGTAACAAAAACTCTGACACATGACAAACTTCTTGAAATCTGTCACTTTTTGCTTTATAACTAAAAAAAAAAACATTAAAACGATTGAATGTTATAACAATCAGCGACGGGCAAAGGAAAAAAGAAGTGCTCGTTGACACCTTTAACGATAAACGTGGGTGAACAAAATTAAAACCATGTGACGGGAAGGTTTTCACGTTCTGCTGCAAGAAAGTAACGCAGTTCTTCTCTCAAGATCAGTGCTGTCGAGAAGTAAGATCCTAGAGTCAACACAGCTTTAACATTGTCTGTAACATCAGTATTTAACTTGCTAGAAAATTTTACATCTTCTGCAGCACTACAACCCACCGTGAGGCCTAGCTTCCAACATCAAATTTTAAAGCCATTGTATTGGTATCCGCGTCACGGTTATTATTAAATATAATTTGCCTTGACCGTCTTTGTGACTGCTTATTTCTTTCTCCTCGTACTAACGCGTTTCGGATTATTTCAATCCATCATCAGAGTGTAATAAAATCAGTCGATTATGACTTCGTTGCAAATATTGAAAGTAACACAGAAATATTCATACACATGTCCCACAAGTATGACTAACGTACGCGGATGTGAGTGCGCACTCGACACATATTGACAACGTACTGCACAGTTTACTTGATCGTTCTCGATTGTTATGTTGAGGCGTGTAATCTATGTTCGTGTTATCTATAATTTTATCATACAGTATGTGTGATTTAAACCCTAATTGTTAATTTAATATATTGTTAGGATCTTTTTTGAATGCCCGGTAGATTTCAAATTCTTCTATTGCATTCATATATCGTCCTTTTTTGCACATATGTAGGGGTATGCAATTTGTTGTAAAGTTTGTATAATTGCGATTTGATGAAATGAGGTGTTTAGCATAAGTTGATTTAGTTATATTTGAATTACGTCTGGGTAGGTGTTCTTTATATCTCTCGAAAAAACCTCTTCCAGTCTGTCCTATGTAGTGCTTATCGCAGTCATCGCACACCATTTTGTATATGCCCGTTCTTTTTTCAATTGGTCTTTGTGTGGCATTGTTTAGTATTTTCTGGATATTATTATTTGTTCTAAACGTAATGTGGATGTAATGCTTATTAAACGCATTTTTAATGATCACTGAAAAATTGTTAGTGTAATCAATTGCCATAAATGTAGCGTTTTTCTGGATGCGGTGAGCGTTATTGGTTCTATATTTGTGTTTATGTATCAAATGTTCAATCAATGAGCTGCGGTAACCATTTGCGACTGCAATATGTTTAATTATGTCTAATTCTTCTTTGTGGTTCGTTGGCTCCAATGGTACACTGTGTAGTCTGTGTATCAGACTGTTAAACGCGGCCATTTTTTGCGAGTGTGGGTGGAAGGAATCGGCATGTATGACACTATCGGTTGTAGTGGGTTTTCTGTATATCTTGTAGTGAAATCTATTATTATGTTTTTAAAAGTTAAATCCAAGAAATTTATGGCGTTGTCAGATTCCATTTCGAGTGTGAACTGTATATTTTTGGTAATGTTGTTCATATATTGCAACATTATATCTGCTTGTCTCGCGATTCCGTTGAAGATAACAAATGTTTCGTCTACATATCTTTTATAAAAAGTAATGTTATGATGCCACTTATTATGTGACGATAGCAAATACATATTTTCAAAATTATTCAGAAATATGTCTGCTAACAAACCGGACAAAGGTGAACCCATTGCAAGGCCCTCCTCTTGGATAAAAATTTTGTCGTTGAATGTGAAGTAATTCTGTTTCAATATTACGTCCAGTATGAGCAGCAGTTCTGTTATTTCCTGTAAATTTAACTTTCCCGTTTTTATTAAATTAGTTTTTAGGATGTCCAAGGTTGTCTGTACTGGGACATTTGTGTAAAGGTTGATGTCTAAGGAAATTAACTTGTGCCGATTGTCAATGTTGAAGCCTTTAGTTAGTTCTATTAGCTCAATGCTGTTTTTACAGAATAATTGTTGTCAAGGGTTATGTTATTTTTTATTAATTGAACTAATTTCTTGCAAACTTTATAGTCGGGGGCGATTACGACAGCCGTGGCGTCTGTTAACACAGAAGACATTACGTATGAGCATAAGTTTCAAACCAACTAGTAAGTGCTATTTTTTAAATTTTCTATAATTACAAAATACTACTACGTACCTTTGTTTGTACAGGGTGGTCCACGGAAATCTGAAGGTTTTTAAAATGAAATGAGTTCTATAAAATATATTATATTTACTTTTGTTGTACTATGTAATTACAGCAAATGTGGTGCCATTTGCAAGTGTAAGATCAGTTTTTATTTAAGACATCTCCCAAATGTCTTCCATCATTTTGGTCATTTTGTATGCAATGCTGCAGTCTGTCCCGTACATTTCGAAATGCTTCTTGCACCATGTTGATTGGTATGGCTGTGATTTCTTGCTGTATAAAGGCCTTGTGTTCATTAATGTCGCTAGGTTTCTTAAGAAACACTCTAGGTTTCAGGTATCCCCAGAGGGAATAGTCACATACTGACAGATCTGGAGGTCGTGCCGCCCACGAAACATATCCTGCTGCGAAAATCACGTGGCCTGGCAACATCTCTCGAACTACCGCCATGGATGCTCTGACAGTGTGGCTGTTGCTCCACCCTCCTAGAACCAAACAGCATTCAAGTCGATCCCACGACGACGCAATTCAGGAGAAAGGAATTCCTGCAATATCACTGTGTATCTAGCAGAAGTGACTGTCACCGTTTGTCCTTCCTCTTCAAAGAAATGGAACCTATGACCCCAAAATTGGCCACAGCACACCAGACAGTGCTTATTATCAACAATTTTATCGTATTGCGACTAGGAAGAGCATCATGACGTGGAACATGAAAGTGATGGCGGAATAATTGCTGCGTAATCACAATCGAATCACTATTTTTAAAATAAGTTCCCATTACAAACACACAGTAAGTAGCAGTCCACTGCTCCACTGTAACTAAAATGGCATCAGTTATGCAAGGCCACAGCTAGTCCGATTCCTGTTTGGATGCCAGGTTTGCCAACCTATGTCGCCTTAAAAATCGTCAGATTCCCATGGACCACCCTGTATATGAATACAACTCAGATATTTTATAATTAAACAAATTTTGCAAAACGTTTTCTCTTTTCTTACTGCCAGGCATTACTTTGTCTGTTCCCGAATTGTGCTCAGTTCGGTAGAGCTAAAAAAATTATGAGACATAGAATCGTAAAATTGTGTCACAAATATATGCAATTTTCAATTACTTATAATCAGTTATGCCTTATTATAATCATACGCCATAATTAATAAGATTATTTATGACAATGAACTATTTTGAACTATTGTATTCTTTGTTCAGCAATGCGTTTTACAATAACTGTGCTTTGTTTTCTGGTGTTTTCGTTTTTTCTTCTAATAATTTTAAAGTCTGCAATGAAGTTATACAAACAGGTGACTAAGAATCTTATAAATAATTAGTTTGGTAGCCATCAAACTCAAGTTTATGGCTTTTTAAATTAATCCCTTAAACTGTATTAAGAACAAAAATCATTTAGATTATTTACAAGTGAACACACCATTAAGATTTTGTTCCCCAACAAATTATAATACTTCCTTTCCTACTTCTTACAACTTGCTTTGTAATAATAAGAATAATAATAATAATACTAATTATTATTATAATTATATATATATATATATATATATATATATATATATATATATATATACTAAAACTTTCACTGTGAACTTACTTTTAGGGTTTGATTTCCCATACTTTTCGACGTAGTGTTCGTCTTCCTCAATGTGATTTAAAATACTGAAAGTCTATACATGGTAACGGTTATGGGTTGTGGGTGTGTGTTGTGGGGATTGCTGGTGGGAGGGAATTGGCGCTGGGATTCAAAGCGTGTGTATGAATCAATGTATCGAAAAGTATGTGTGATCTGTAATGCAAATGTTCATTTAATATGTTGTTTGGTTGTAGTGTGTGATATCTGTAAATTTCAAATTGTTCTGCTGTGCTTAGTCTTCTACTTTTAGGTAAGTAGTGTAGTATTTCCATGTTGTGCTCTATGTTTGTGTAACTGTGGTTTTCGTTTTGTAAATGTGTGGAAAATGTGGAATGTATGTATTTTGTGGTGAGGGCTTTTAAATGTTCAGAATATCTAGAGGAAAAGATCTTCCCGTCTGGCCGATGTAGAATTGGTGACAATCATAGCAGTTTAATTTATAAACCCCTGTTTTGCTGTATTTGTCAATGCCTTTGTTAGTATTATTTATGTTTCCTGATGGTGTTGTTAGTTCTGTAGGCTACTTTATAATTGTGTTTCCTAAATGTGTTAGCAATTTTGTGTGTGTTGGAATTGTAGTATGTGAGTGTGATGTATTTACTGGGTTGTGTGCTGTTGGTTTTATGTGTTTCACTTTTTGTGTTTAGGATGCGTTTATGTAGTTTGCTTATTAAATCGGGATTGTATCCATTTTTGATTGCTATATATTTGATGGTGTTGAGTTCTTCTTGGTAGTCATTTGTATTTAGGTGTATTGAAGTGAGCCTATGGAGCATGTAGTTGAAAGCTGCGTGTTTGTGTTGAGTTGGGTGGTTGGATGAGTTATGTATGACCATGTCTGATGTGGTAGGTTTTCTGAATATTTTGTATGTGTGTGTGTTGTTTGTTTTGGTGATTGTAAGGTCCAAAAAGTTTATGCTACTGTTTTGTTCTAATTCAAGTGTGAATTTTAATTTTTGGTGTATAGTGTTAATGTATTTGTGAAAATTTTCAACTTGTCTTTTGTTACCGTTGTATAGGAGTAATATGTCATCAACATATCTGTGCCAATATATTATTTTGTTGGTATATTTGTTATTGTTTAATATGTGTTCTTGTTATATGGTATGTACGAATATTTCGGCTAGTATACCTGATATAGGAGAACCCATGGGTAGTCCATCTGTTTGTGTGTAAACCATGTTATTGTGTGAGAAATAGTTTTGTTCAGTGATAATTTTAGTGAGATGGATGATCTCTTTAATGTGTGTTTCAGGTGTGTTATTTAGTTTTAGTAACTGTTCTAATATAGTTAAGGTTTGTTATTATACTAACAAAGACACTGACACATACAGCAAAACAGGGGTTTATAAATTAAACTGCAAAGATTGTCACCAATTCTACATCGGCCAGAGGGGAAGATCATTTTTCCTCTAGATATTCGAAACATTTAAAAGCCCTCACCACAAACTACATACATTCCACATTTGCGACGCATTTACAAAACGAAAACCACAGTTACACAAACATAAAGCACAACATGGAAATACTACACTACTTACCTAAAAGTAGAAACCTAAACACAGCAGAACAATTTGAAATTTACAGATATCACACACTACAACCAAACAACATATTAAATGAACATTTACATTACAGATCACACATACTTTTCGATACATTGATTCATACACACGCTTTGAATCCCAGCGCCAATTCCCTCCCACCAGCAACCCCCACCACACACACCCACAACCCATAACCGTTAACATGTATAGACTTTCAGTATTTTAAATCCCATTGAGGAAGACGAACACTACGTCGAAACGTATGGGAAATCAAAACCTAAAAGTAAGTTCACAGTGAAAGTGTTATTATATATATATAAATATTAATAAGTGAATGAAGAGGATGTACCAACAAGATAATTATTATTATCAAATAATATTAATAATAATTATTATTATTATATTTATTATTATTGTTATTGTTATTACTAAATTGTTGATCCCAGATGAATATTAATTAGGTCATAAGGATACCGAGGGAAGTGACTTTTACAGTTTAACTGCTTTAGTACTCTACCAGTGGTGCACGTTTTAAAAAACATTTTACCAGTACTCTCAAGTTAGGAAAGGTTATGTTGATAAAAAGTTTAATTACAAGATAATTATTAGTCTGTAAAGAACCGAATTGTAATCCAGTACAAAGAGATATGCCACTAAGCTCACACAGACCTAAATTAAAAACCCTTTTTTGTAGTTTATCTGTGACTGTATGTAGTTTATTTGCCTACACAGACATGATTATGATCAAACCTGTAAACACAACATCATGACAATACGAGTGGATAGTAGTATATACGGAAAAATGGCGTTGCATACACAAACGAAACAGGAAATATAATAGAACTGATATATATGCTTACATAAGATCAATTAGTATACAAAATACTCCTAAAAAGTCGAGTTACGTACATATGTAGCGTGGTTCACTTCCCCAAATTAATGAAAAAACCAGTCTTTATAAATTATCTAACTTCTTCTTCTTCTTCTTCTTCTTCTTCTTCTTCTTCTTCTTCTTCTTCTTCTTCTTCTTCTTCTTCTTCTTCTTCTTCTCCTTCTCCTTCTCCTTCTCCTTCTCCTTCTCCTTCTCCTTCTCCTTCTCCTTCTCCTTCTCCTTCTCCTTCTCCTTCTCCTTCTCCTCCTTCTCCTCCTTCTCCTCCTTCTCCTTCTCCTTCTCCTTCTCCTCCTCCTCCTCCTCCTCCTCCTCCTCCTCCTCCTTCTCCTTCTCCTTCTCCTTCTCCTTCTCCTTCTCCTTCTCCTTCTTTTTATTCTTCTTCTTCTTATGACTACCACTTCTACTACCACTACTACTACTACTGCTACATTTATTATTATTATTACTATTATTATTATTATTATTATTATTTACCCATTGTGATCGAACAGCAAAGAATTCCACTCGCAAGCGCAGTTAAGTATTTGGACATGACTCTGGATGTTAAACGTAGGTGGAAGAACATGTTCAGAAGAAATGGGGTGATATTGGATTAAAATTTAAGAAAACGTGGTGGGTGGTTGGAAGACACTCTGAGTGATTGACATCTGTCACTTTAGAATTTCAAACAATTTAAGAAACAGATCTGGATAATGGACGCTCAAGAGTGCAAATGTGTGCTGTCTGAATCAGCATCAGATAAACATGGCAGAAAGTAAAGAAGACATTGTCTCCGCTAACCTTCGTCCTTCGTCCGGTAACCTTGGCATCAGTATATGATCAAGGACAGACCAAGGCGGTATTCAGACAACCTGGGTACTGCAGCTATATGGGTTCCACATTCACAGCGAGTCCACCTCTTTAGCCATAGATGTGGTGACAGCGTTGAATGAACGGAGAGAGCAACAGCATGACGTATGTAAGCTGTTACTTTACACCAAACGTGCGATTCGGTAGTTTTAGGGGTAAGTTGGAAGGACCAGACAATGTTATACAAGAAATAGAACGAGAAAGTATTCTCTCCCGCAATCTCAACGCTAAGGCTTTAGAGTGGGGCACGCCCAAACCGGCCTCTAGAGGGAAGCGAGTAGTTGACATATCATCCAGTCTGGATCCGGTAGTGCTTAGTACTTTGAGGTCGTCGGCATTAAGATGACCTGGTTATTGGGAAAATATTTTCGATGTCTCTCTGGCGTTGGAACGACTAGCACCAAGGATGCGACAGTGGCGTGTCATTGAGAATTATATACCCTGTGACTACCGGTATCTAACTTACAAGTGTCTGGACAGGCGGACAGGGGGAAGTGTGGCAGAGAGGCCACGTGGGCGGCACACGGCAGGGATAGATTTAGGAAAGCTGCCTTTAGTAATACAAGACGGTCAGCACAATTTGGTTCAGACACTGAAGGAACCGGATAACCAGAATGATGCAGAGGCTGTGATCTGGCTATGCAGCAAGCATTCAGAGAGGCTTTGCCAATAAAAAAGACTTCACACAATAGGCGATCGGTCTACTGGTGGACTAAGTGATCGCTGCTCTCAGATAGAAATGCCTCCTTCTGAGGCGGAAAGCTCAAGAAGCGTGGAGAATAGGAAAAAAACTTTTACTATTTAGTACCTGGAGGATTTTTATGCGATTTACTACTGGCAGATAATCCTGGTTACAAAGCTTACTTTTTAGGAACAAATAAAACAGGCAGCCGATAAGGCTGCAACTGTAACCACTGCGCTGAGTAGAATTATGGCTATCGCCAGCAGCACGAATATTTTCAAGCGCTGAACTCGTGTCAGTTACGCGCACTTTATAGTACTTTTTGGGGCGGAGATCTGGAGTCATGCACTCACAGTCCAGAAATACAGAGGACGCATGTTAGCAGTGCAATAAGTGGCCCACTCAAGAGCTTGCTCCTACCGCATGGTCTCAACAGTTTTCGGTTCTTGTGGTCGCAGGAATAATTCAATCGATATGCTTGCACAAGAGGAAAAACAAGTTGGAGGAACAAAATGGAGGCTAAAGTAGGGATAGTATAAGCTTAACGTGCGGCCAGAGTCCATACTATGGCTCACTTTTATGAAAAGATAAATAACACGACGAGAAGATGGGCCGCAAGCCTCACAAAGCAGTTAGCTAAGTTGACTGACCGTCTGCTTACGACCATCGATAGATAAATTACTTTCTGACAAAATTTGTAACTGGTCAAGCCCTATTACGGATAGGCCTGTTACGGCCAGTCCAGACTCAGTTTTATGTAAACATGAACTAGAAGTTTCGAATCACTAGTTTTTCACCTGTGATGAATGGAAAGAAGAGAAGCTGACTCTGGATAAGGAAGTGGACCGACCAAACGCCGCCTCCATGTCGTAAGCTACATGGATTGATCTAAGGCTCTAAGGCAGAACAAGATAGCAGAAAAAGTCTTGCTAAGGCCGCTAACAGAATAGTAGAAAGCAGGTAACGGGGATCAGCGCTTTGAGTACTTTGGTTTTGGGAGTAAATGATGCTGTGTTCACCTTTAATGAAGGTAACATATGTAAGTGTCAAGTCTTCCAAAAATTATGGATCAAACTAGAATAAAGTACGGTGATGGTAATGAAAAAATTGACCTGCACGGAATCCCTGTCACTGAGACAGCAGTAGATGATTTGACGAAGAAGGTTCGCCGGTCGACTAAAAATGTGAAGACGAAACTAGAGGACCAAATGGACATAACTGAAGACCGCGAGTATGGATCTGTACTATTTTAAATTAGGTAAAACAATACAAATCTGTTGTAAAACTTTAAACGTGTTTTTCTGAAAATCGATTTATAATTAGACAAATAACCCATTATTCAAAAACCAAGCTGAACTTTTTTGTTGCTATCGGGTTAATGGAGATATAACTACATGACTAGAACTATATAGTTTCACTGAAAAACAAGAAAATAATAAAATATAAGTATGTTTTTGTAACCATATTTTGTAGAGCAAACAATAAAAAATCAGGAAATTGAGATATATTTAGAACTGTAGGAACTTTTGTAGCGTATAATAGTGCTTACTAGTGTGGTAAAATTTCAGACATGTGTGTTTCATAGATTCTGAAATAATGGGTCTGAAAATTGATGAATTTAACATGGTGGTCATAGTTTACGAGTGCCCTTAACATTCACTTTTACTCTAACCCTTGCCACGATTTGTAAACACTTTTCTCGCTCTTGGTAGCATACAAATTTGATATTTTTGTAACTGATATCCCACATACATTTTTGCCAACACAAATTCCTCAAACTCTCACTTTATGGGCTATGGCGTTAAAAAAATTTTAAACACCGATTTAGTTTAACAGAGTTTGATATACAGTTAAAAGTTTGTCACTTTGAAAAATACAAGACTTGTGACAAGCATTTAAGAGCGTTAAGCCCTCGTTTATTAAAGCAACATTTTCTTAACAAATTCAGTGTAAATAACGTTCATGAAATAAAAATATCGGTATGGAGAACCATACATGACTTCCATGTTCTAAGATTTATATTTAAAATCATATTAGAAATGAAATATTTCCATAGAAAGTACGTCTTTCAAATTATTGCTTCAGCATTAACCACAGTACTGTGGTCACTAACGTATACCAGCTCACGTTTTCGCACTCGATTTTCACTGATGATGGCAGTCGATGCTACTGCAGAAAACATTGGACTACGGCGAAACACCCCGGGAAGGAATTTTAACAACACACTATTCTTTGTTGCCGATAACGTAGTACACATATAAAAAATTCTCCCCCCCACCTTCAACTATAATTTTTAAAAATAGAAAATTACCCCCACCCCGTTCACCGAACCTCTTCATTTATAGATATTTCATCTACGTTTCTACAGTGGATTATTATGAGCTTCTTATCAGGATACCTTATTTATAAAAATTAAGTATTTTACTCTTGTTAAATCATAAAATGTTTCATGTAAACTACTCCTTACTCTTAACCGATCTTCTCCAAAATCAATAGACCTTCAGTCCTCTAAAATTCAGGGATGCATGCAAAAAAATATTTAATTCTGTTTGAATGTGCGGCAGTTATCGTTCGTCATGCAAACATTTCTCTTGTTACAACATAAAATGTTGCAGTTAAACTACCCCTTTCCCTTAACCGATCTTCACCAAAATCAACAGACCTTGAGCACTCTACAACTAAGGAAAGTGTGCAAAAAATTATATGATTCTCTTTGAATTTTCGGCAGTTATCGTTCGTCATAAAAAAAATTACCCTTTTAAAACATAAAACGTTGCCAATAAAGTACCCCTTTCCATTAACCGATCTTCAACAAAATCAACAGACCTTGAGTTCTCTTTAGATCAAAAAGGTATGCAAACGCGTATTTGATTCTGTTTGAATTTACGGCAATTATCGTTCGTCATACAAAAAATTACCCTTGCTAAAAAATAAATGTTGCATGTAAACTACCCCTTTCCCTTAATCGATCTTCACCAACACCAATAGGTATTGAGAACTCTACAATTTAGGGCTGTATGCAAATAATCATTTGATTCTGTTTGAATTTGCGGCTGTTATCGTTTGCCATAGGAAAAACCCTTGTTAAAACATAAAATGTTGCAGGTAAACTACCCCTTTCCATTAACCGATCTTCAACAAAATCAACAGACCTTGAGTTCTCTTTAGATCAAAAAGGTATGCAAACACGTATTTGATTCTGTTTGAATTTACGGCAGTTATCGTTCGTCATACAAAAAATTACCCTTGTTAAAACATAAAATGTTGCATGTAAACTACCCCTTTCCCTTAATCGATCTTCACCAACACCAATAGGTATTGAGAACTCTGCAAATTAAGGCTGTATGCAAATAATCATTTGATTCTGTTTGAATTTGCGGCTGTTATCGTTTGCCATAGAAAAAAATCTACACAAAGACACACAGACAGACAGACAGACAGGCAGACACACACACACTTGTATAAGTTAATGGCTTGTATAAGTTAATGATTGATCTCCATTAAGTAGTGCTCAAGTTTCCAAAGTTTTAATATTATGATGTCCGTAATTAAATCATCAGTGCAGGTTTAGTGTGAATGAGGGTACACCGTGGACAAAAATTTGCAACATCTCCTATTGAGCGTTGGTTAGAGTAAAGCTGCGAATCTACAGTGTATGTTTCACAGAACAAACACGCGAAAAAGAAGGAGCGCTCCGAAGTCACTCATGGACCCTCAGCATCTTGCAGAGTGTTCATTCCCTAAACACGAAAAGTCTGCTATGAATCGTTCCTCTGTAAACACGTGCAGTTACACTGCCCAGCGATCCACAGGAAGCAAACTGATGTCCATTTTTTCGGCTTGCACGCGTTATGTTGGTGTGGGTTTCGGCACTTTCCATTTAAAAAGCGTGCAAATGTAAGAAAATAAACATGAGTGAGGGCAGAAATAACGCGAATTGTGTGTGTGTGTGTGTGTGTGTGTGTGTGTGTGTGTGTGTGTTCCCTGCCTTTTTATTGCTGTAGTCATAATAATAAAATGGAAACGTAAACATTACATAACTGAGATATGCTTACCTGCCAAGAACGATATATTTTTTATACTTATACATAATTTACATTAAAATGAACAAATTATAATTTTATTGCCTGGCAACAAAATTATTTTATTTTTAACAATTACCATTGTTTGAGAAAGTTTAAATGCATTTTCAAGTACTTTACTGTTGTTAAAATGTAAAAGGCTGCAGGTAAACTACCCCTTCGCCTTAACCGATCTTCACTAAAATCGAAAGTCCTTGAGATCCCTACAATTCAGGGATGTATGCAACAACTTATTTGATTCTGTTTGAATTTGCGGCTGTTATCGTTTGCCATAGAAAATACCCTTGATAAAAAAACGTTGCAAGTAAACTACCCCGTCCCCTTAACCGATCTTCACCAAAAACACTAGGTCTTGTGTACTCTAAAAATCAGGGCTTTATGCAAAAAATTATTTGATTCTGTTTCAATTTGCGGCTGTTATCGTTTGCCATAGAAAGTACACTTGTTAAAAAAACGTTACAGGTAAACTACCCCTTTTCTTAACCGATCTTCACCAAAAACAATAGGTCTTGTGTACTCTAAAAATCAGGGCTTTATGCAAAAAATTATTTGATTCTGTTTCAATTTGCGGCTGTTATCGTTTGCCATAGAAAGTACACATGTTAAAAAAACGTTACAGGTAAACTACCCCTTTTCTTAACCGATCTTCACCAAAAACAAAAGGTCTTGAGAACTCTACAATTTAGGGCTGTATGCAAATAATCTTTTGATTGTGTTTGAATTTGCGGCTGTTATCGTTTGCCATATAAAATACCCTTGTTAAAACATAAAACGTTGCCGGTAAACTACCCCTTTCCCTTAACCAATCTTCACCAAAAACAATAGGTCTTGAGAACTCTACAATGCAGGGCTGTATGCGAAACATTATTTGATTCTGTTTGAATTTGCGGCAGTTATCGTTTGCCATAAGCAAAAATCTACACACAGACACACACACAGACATACAGACAGACAGACACACAGACACAGACACATAGACACTTTTCGAATACCGACTTTTTTTCATGTTTTGAGTGTAGTACAATCAGAATCTGCAATAATCTCGAACACGATTTTTTTGCCATCACCATACTTCCATTTCCTTAAGGAATATGAAAGTAAAATATCGGTATGGAGAACCATACATGACTTCCATATTCTAAGATTTAAATTTAAAATCATTTTCGAAATGAAATATTACCATAGAAACTACTTCTTTCTACTTACTGCTTCAGCCTTAACCACAGTACTGTGGTCATTAACATATACCACCTCACGTAATCGCACTCGATTTTCACTGATGATGGAAGTCGATGGCATTGCCGAAACGTCTGGTTTTGTAGAAAACATTGGACTACGGCCAAATATCCCGGGAAGGAGTTTTAACAAAAACTACGTCTTTGTTGCCGATAACGTTGTACACACACATATATATATATATATATATATATATATATATATATATATATATATAAAATATGCATAAAATTAATGGCTTGTATAAGTTAATAATTGATCTCCATTAAGTAGTGCTCAAGTTTCCAAAGTTTTAATATTATGATGTCCGTAATTAAAACATCAGTGCAGGTTTAGTGTGAATGAGGGTACACCGTGGACTAAATTTTCAACATTTCCTATTGAGCGTTGCTTAGAGTAAAGCTGCGAATCTACAGTGTATGTTTCACAGAACAAACACGCGAAAAAGAAGGAGCGCTCCGAAGTCACTCATGGACCCTCAGCATCTTGCAGAGGGTTCATTCCCTAAAGACGTAAAGTCTATCTATGAATCGTTCCTCTGTAAACACGTGCAGTTACACTGCCCAGCGATCCACAGGAAGCAAATTGATGTCCATTTTTTCGGCTTGCACGCGTTATGTTGGTGTGGGTTTCGGCACTTTCCATTTAAAAAGCGTGTAAATGTAAGAAAATAAACATGAGTGATGCCAGAAATAACGCGAATTTTGTGTATGTGTGTGTGTGTGTGTGTGTGTATGTGTGTGTCTTCCCTGCCTTTTTATTGCTGTAGTCATAATAATAAAATGGAAACCTAAACATTACATAACTGAGATATGCTTACCTGCCACGAACGATATATTATTTTATACATGTACGAGGTGTGTTCAAAAAAAGACCGAACTATTTGTGTAGTACGTCAACTAGCGCATAGAGCGAGCTGCAGAATTAAGTGCTGCTAGCGACAGGTTTTGACGCCTGAATGTCGTTTTCTCTGTTCCGTCACGATCTTCAGTCTTCGAGCTGCACGCGCTGTAGTAGGCACGGGCACACACCGTCCGGCGGATTTATAACGAAGTGAGAATGAAGATCTTAACACAACGTGTGTGTATAAAATTTTGCTGCTGACTTCGTATAATCTTTACAGAGCTATTTCCATTGTCTTCCAAAGTTTTCATTACCATTTGCATTGGTACGCAGTTGTTGACCGATTTCAAAACGGGTCTCTTTCTGATCGTCGTCAACAAACACAGTAAGAATTTTTCAGTGATACGTTACATTTAAATTTTTCTATCAAAATTTAATTTTACGATCTTAAATGGATTCTGTCAGAAAGTATTGGCATTTAAACGATGATTTACAATTACCACATCACGAGCTCTCTTCCCATGATCTTCGATATCGCTTTGATCTGCACCGACCATTGTTTTTCCCTCTTTAAAAATTCTTAAACTAATCGTTCGCCTCATGCAGGCTTCCGCGTATGCTTAATTGAAAACCAGAATGTCTCTGAAAAGTTTTAACCTAGTTTTGGTGCAAAATTTCGTACGCACACGTTGTTCTCGCGGTCTTTCTTAATCGCTTTGTCACTAATCCGCCGGCCAGCGTGTGCACGTCCCCACTCAATGTGATATAGGCTACCTCAAAGACTACTGCTAATAGCGGAACACAATAAGTTGTAGTTTGTTGTCAAAAACTATCGCTAGGTGCGCGCAAAGTCGCGGCGCGTCGTTTGTGCGGATTGATGTGTTACTCAAAAAGTTTGGTCTTTTTATGAACACACCTCGCATATTAACTCATACATAATTTACATTAAAATGAAAATTTATAATTTTATTGCCTGGCAACAAAATTATTTTATTTTTAACAATTACCATTATTTGAAAAAGTTTAAATGCATTTTCAAATATTTTACTGTTGTTAAAACGTAAAAGGTTGCTGGTAAACTACCCCTTCCCCTTAACCGATCTCCACCAAAATCAAAACTCCTTGAGACCTCTAAAATTTAGGGACGTATACAAAAAATTATTTGATTCTGTATGAATTTGCGGGTGTTATCGTTTGCCATAGAAAATACGCTTGATAAAAAAACGTTGCAGGTAAACTACCCCTTCCCCTTAACCGATCTTCACCAAAAACAACAGGTCTTGAGTAGTCTACAAATCAGAGCTGTATGCAAACAAATATTTTATTCTGTTTGAATTTGCGGCTGTTATCGTTTGCCATAAAAAATACCCTTGTTAAAAAAACGTTGCTGGTAAACTACCCCTTTTCCTTAACCGATCTTCATCAAAAACAACAGGTCTTGAGAACTCTACAATGTAGGGCTGTATGCAAATAATCTTTTGATTCTGTTTGAATTTGCGGCTGTTATCGTTTGCCATAGAAAATACCCTTGTTAAAACATAAAACGTTGCTGGTAAACTACCCCTTTCCCTTAACCGATCTTCACCAAAAACAAAAGATATTGAGAACTCTACAATTCTGGGCTGTATGCGAAACATTATTAGATTCTGTTTGAATTTGCGGCTGTTATCGTTTGCCAAGGAAACATTTCCCTTGATAAAAAGAAAACTGTTGCAGGTAAACTACCCCATCCCCTTAACCGATCTCCACCGAGATAAAAAATCCTTGCGATCTCTACAATTTAGGGACGTATGCAAAAAATTATTTGATTCTCTTTTAATATGCGGCAGTTATCATGCGTCATAAAAATAAAAATTACCCTTTTAAAACATAAAACATTGCAGGTAAACTACTCTTTTGTCTTAACCGATCTTTACCAAAATGAACAGACCTTGAGTACTATATAATTAAGGAAGGCGTGCAAAAAAATATTTGATTCTCTTTGAATTTGGGGCTCTTATCGTTTGCCATAGAAAAAAATTTCCCTTGATAAAAAAACCGTTGCTGGTAAACTACCCCTTTCCCTTAATCGATCTTCACCAAAAACAAGATTTCTTGAGTACTCTACAAATCAGCGTTGTCTGAAAAAATTATTTGATTCTGTTTGAATTTGCGGCTCTTATAGTTTGCCATAGAAAATACCCTCGTTAAAACATAAAACGTTGCAGGTAAACTACCCCTTTCCATTAACCGATTTTCACCAAAAACAATAGGTCCTGAGAACTCCATAACTCAGGACTGTATGCAAAAATTATTTGATTCTGTTTGAATTTGCGGCTTTTATCGTTTGCCATAGAAAATACCCTTGTTAAAACATAAAACGTTTCGGGTAAACTACCCCTTTCCCTTAACCGATTTTCACCAAAAACAATAGGTCTTGAGAACTCTATAATTCAGAGCTGTATGCAAAACTTTGTTTGAATTTACGGCTGTTATCGTTTGCCATAGAAAAAAAATTACCCTTGATAAAAAAAACTGTTGCAGGTAAACTACCCCTTTCCCTCAACCGATCTTCACCAAAAACAACAGGTCGTGAGTACTCTACAAATCAGGGCTGTGTGCAAAAAATTATTTGATTCTGTTTGAATTTGCGGCTGTTATCGTTTGCCATAAAAAAAAATCTATAGACACATAGACAGACAGACACACAGACACACACACAGACACTTTTCGAAAAACGACTTTTTTCATGTTTTGAGTGTAGTACAATCAAACCTGCAATAATCTCGAACACGATTTTTTTTGCCATCACCATACTTCCATTTCCTTAAGGAATATGGAAGTAAAATTACCCTTAATAAAAAACCGTTGCAGGTAAACTACCCCTTTCCATTACCCGATCTTCACCAAGAACAATAAGTCTTGAGTACTCTACAAATCAGGGCTGCATGCAAAACATTATTTGATTCTGTTTGAATTTACGGCTGTTATCGTTTGCCATAGAAAATACCCTTGTTAAAACATAAAACGTTGCTGGTAAACTACCCCTTTCCCTTAACCGATCTTCAACAACAGGTCTTGAAAACTCTACAATTCAGAGTTCCATGCAAAAAATTATTTCATTATATTTGAATTTGCGGCAGTTATCGTTTGCCATATAAAATACACTTGTTACAATATAAAACGTTGCAGGTAAACTACCCCATTCCCTTAACCGATCTTCGCCAAAGCAACAGGTCTTGAGAACTCTACAATTCAGGGTAGTATGCAAAACAGTATTTGATTATGTTTGAATTTGCGGCTGTTATCGTTTGCCATAGAAAATAATTACCCTTGATTAAAAAAAAAATGTTGCCGGTAAACTACCCCTTCCCCTTAACCGATCTTCACCAAAAACAACAGGTCCTTGAGTACTCTACAAATCAGGGGTGTATGCAAAAAATTATTTGAATCTGTTTGAATTTGCGGTTGTTATCGTATCCCACATTAACAAAATCTACAGATAGACAGACAGACACACAGACACACAGACAGACAGACAGACACACACACAGACACTTTTCGAAAAATTACTTTTTTTTATGTTTTGAGTGTAGTACAATCAGAATCTGCAATAATCTCGAACACGATTTTTTTTGCCATCACCATACTTCTATTTACTTAAGGAACATGGAAGTAATAGATATTAAAAGTTATAAATAATCTGTAAACTCTAAACTTGTTTTTCTGAAAATTAACTGAAAATAAGTTAGAAGCTTGTCAAATCAATACAGTGTAATGCTGCGATTGTGTATAATAAAAAATCGGTATGGAGAACCATACATGACTTCCATGTTCTAAGATTTATATTTAAAATCATTTACGAAATGAAATGTTTCCATAGAAACTACTTCTTTCCACTTATTGCTTCAGCCTTAACCACAGTATTGTGGTCACTAACGTATACCACCACACGTTATCGCACCCGATTTTCACTGATGATGGCAGTCGATGACACTGCCGAAACGTCTGATTTTGCAGAAAACATTGGACTACAGCCAAAAAGCCCGGGAAGGAATTTTAACAACAAACTACTACTTTGTTGCCGATAACGTAGTACACATATAAGAGTTATCCCCTCCCCTTTCAACTATAATTTTCATTTATAGAAAATTACCCCCACCCCTTTCAACTAGCCTCTTCATTTATAGATGTTTCATCTACGTTTCTACAGTGGATTATTAAGATCTTCTCATCAGGATATTTTATTTATCAAAATTAAGTACTTTACTCTTGTTACAACAAAAAATGTTTCTGGTAAACTACCCTTTCCCCGTAACCGATCTTCACCAAAATCAACGGGCCTTGCGTTCTCTACAACGTAGAGACGTATGCAAAAAAATATTTGATTATGATTGAATTTACGGCAGTTATCGTTCGTCATAGACAAAATTAACCTTGTTATCAAATAAAACGTTGCCGGTAAACTACCACTTTCTCTTAACTGATCTTCACCAAAATCAATAGGTATTGAGTCCTCTACAATTCAGAGATGCATCCACAACATTATTTGATTCTGTTTGAATGTGCGGCAGTTATCGTTCATCATAGAAACAATTACTCTTGTTAAAACATTAAAGGTGGCTGGTAAACTAACCCTTTCCCTTAACCGATCTTCACCAAAAGCAACAGACCCTCAGTTCTTTGCAAAACAGGAAGGTATGTAAAATATTGTTTGATTCCCTATGAATTTAAGGCAGTTATCGTTCGCCGTAGGAAACATTACCCTTGTTAAAACATAAAACGCTGGGAGTAAACTACCCCTTTCCTTTAACCGATCTTCACCAAAATCAACAGACCTTGAGTACTTAAAACTGCAGGAATGTATGCCAAAAATTATTTGATTCTCTTTTTATATGCGGCAGTTATCATGCGTCAAAAAATAAAAATTACCCTTTTAAAACATAAAACATTGCAGGTAAACTACTCTTTTCTCTTAACCGATCTTTACCAAAATGAACAGACCTTGAGTACTATATAATTAAGGAAGTTGTGCAAAAAAGTATTTGATTCTCTTTGAATTTGGGGCTCTTATCGTTTGCCATAGAAAAAAATTTCCCTTGATAAAAAAACCGTTGCAGGTAAACTACCCCTTTCCCTTAACCGATCTTCACCAAAAACAAGATTTCTTGAGTACTCTACAAATCAGCGCTGTATGAAAAAATTATTTGATTCTGTTTGAATTTGCGGCTCTTATAGTTTGCCATAGAAAATACCCTCGTTAAAACATAAAACGTTGCAGGTAAACTACCCCTTTCCATTAACCGATTTTCACCAAAAACAATAGGTCTTGAGAACTCTATAATTCAGAACTGTATGCAAAACTTTGTTTGAATTTACGGCTGTTATCGTTTGCCATAGAAAAAAAATTACCCTTGATAAAAAAAACGTTGCTGGTAAACTACCCCTTTCCCTCAACCGATCTTCACCAAAAACAATAGGTCGTGAGTACTCTACAAATCAGAACTGTATGCAAATAATCATTTGATTCTGTTTGAATTTGCTCCGGGCCAAACGGCAGCAAGTCACATTCCGAGCAGGAACATCCTGAGACACACGATCTCGGGCAAAGGTAACTTATAAAATTTATTAGGGTTTCAAACTACTACACTCTCTTATATATATGTGAATAATTGTGTATTGAAATGTATATAAATAATAAACTATTTAAACTATACATTTTTTATTATACACTATCGCAGCATTACACTGTATTGATTTGACAAGCTTCTAACTGAGTTCCGGTTAATTTTCAGAAAAACGAGTTTACAGTTTTAAAGATTATTAATAACTTTTAATATCTATTTTATTTCATGAACGTTATTTACACTGAATTTGGTTAGAAAATTTTGCTTTAGTAAACGAGGGCTTAATGCTCTTAAATGCTTGTCACAAATCTTGTATTTTTCAAAGTGACAAACTTTTAACTGTATATCAAACTCTGTTAAACTAAATCGGTGTTTACAATTTTTTTAACGCCATAGCCCACAAAGTGAGAGTTTGAGGAATTTGCGTTGGCAAAAATGTATGTGCGGTATCAAACTAAAGAGAATTTTTACCAAAATCGGAGGATAGTAGACAGTTATAAAAATTTCAAATTTGTATGCCACCAAGAGCGAGAAAAGTGTTTACAAATCGTGGCAAGGGTTAGAGTAAAAGTGAATGTTAAGGGCACCCGTAAACTATGACCACCATGTTAAATTCATCAATTTTCAGACCCATTATTTCAGAATCTATGAAACACACAAGTCTGAAAATTTACCACACTAGTAAGAACCATTATACGCTACAAAAGATCCTACAGTTATAAATATATCTCAATTTCCTGATTTTTTATGGTTTCTTCTACAAAATTTGGATACAAAAACATACTTATTATTTTATTATAATAATTAAATATTATAATAATATTATTTTATTATTTTATATTTTATTATTTTCTTGTTTTTCAGTGAAACTATATAGTCCTAGTCATGTAGTTATATCTCCATTAACCCGATAGAAACAATTAAGTTCAGCTTGGTTTTTGAATAATCGATTATTTATCTAATTATGAATCGATTTTCAGGAAAACACGTTTAAAGTTTTACAACAGATTTGTATTGTTTTACCTGATTTAAAATAGTACAGATCCATAATCGGGGTCTTCAGGTATGTCCATTTGGTCCTCTAATTTCGTCTTCACATTTTTAGTCGACCGTCGAAACTCCTTCGTCAAATCATTTACTGCTGTCTCAGTGAAGGGAATCCGTGCAAGTCAATTTTTTCATTACCTTCACCATATTTTATCCTACTTTGATCCCTAATTTTTGGAAGATTTGACACTTACATATGTTACCTTCATTAAAGGTGAACACAGCATCATTTACTCCCAAAACCAAAGTACTCAAAGCGCTGATCCCCGTTACCTGCTTTCTACTATTCTGTTAGCGGCCTTAGCAAGACATTTTCTGCTATCTTGTTCTGCCTTAGAGCCTTAGATCAATCCATGTAGCTTACGACATGGAGGCGGCGTTTGGTCTGTCCACTTCCTTATCCAGAGTCAGCTCTACGTTCCATTCATCACAGGTGAAAAACTAGTGATTCACAACTTCTAGTTCATGTTTACATAAAACTGAGTCTGGACTGGCCGTAACAGGCCTATCCGTAATAGGACTTGACCAGTTACAAATTTTGTCAGAAAGTAATTTATCTATCGATGGTCGTAAGCAGACGGTCAGTCAACTTAGCTAACTGCTTTGTGAGGCTTGCGGCCCATCTTCTCGTCGTGTTATTTATCTTTTCATAAAAGTGAGCCATAGTATGGACTCTGGCCGCACGTTAAGCTTATACTATCCCTACTTTAGCCTCCATTTTGTTCCTCCAACTTGTTTTTCCTCTTGTACAAGCATATCGATTGAATTATTCCTGCGACCACAAGAACCGAAAACTGTTGAGACCATGCGGTAGGAGCAGGCTCTTGAGTGGGCCACTTATTGCACTGCTAACATGCGTCCTCTGTATTTCTGGACTGTGAGTGCATGACTCCAGATCTCCGCCCCAAAAAGTACGATAAAGTGCGCGTAACTGACACGAGTTCAGCGCTTGAAAATATTCGTGCTGCTGGCGATAGCCATAATTCTACTCAGCGCAGTGGTTACAGTTGCAGCCTTATCGGCTGCCTGTTTTATTTGTTCCTAAAAAGTAAGCTTTGTAACCAGGATTATCTGCCAGTAGTAAATCGCATAAAAATCCTCCAGGTACTAAATAGTAAAAGTTTTTTTTCCTATTCTCTACGCTCGTTGAGCTTTCCGCCTCAGAAGGAGGCATTTCTATTTGAGAGCAGCGATCACTTAGTCCACCAGTAGACCGGTCGCCTATTGTGTGAAGTCTTTTTTATTGGCAAAGCCTCTCTGAATGCTTGCTGCAAAGCCAGATCACAGCCTCTGCATCATTCTGGTTATCCGGTTCCTTCAGTGTCTCAACCAAATTGTGCTGACCGTCTTGTATTACTAAAGGCAGCTTTCCTAAATCTATCCCTGCCGTGTGCCGCCCACGTGGCCTCTCTGCCACACTTCCCCCTGTCCGCCTGTCCAGACACTTGTAAGTTAGATACCGGTAGTCACAGGGTATATAATTCTCAATGACACGCCACTGTCGCATCCTTGGTGCTAGTCGTTCCAACGCCAGAGAGACATCGAAAATATTTTCCCAATAACCAGGTCATCTTAATGCCGACGACCTCAAAGTACTAAGCACTACCGGATCCAGACTGGATGATATGTCAACTACTCGCTTCCCTCTAGAGGCCGGTTTGGGCGTGCCCCACTCTAAAGCCTTAGCGTTGAGATTGCGGGAGAGAATACTTTCTCGTTCTATTTCTTGTATAGCATTGTCTGGTCCTTCCAACTTACCCCTAAAACTACCGAATCGCACGTTTGGTGTAAAGTAACAGCTTACATACGTCATGCTGTTGCTCTCTCTGTTCATTCAACGCTGTCACCACATCCATGGCTAAGGAGGTGGACTCGCTGTGAATGTGGAACCCATATAGCTGCAGTACCCAGGTTGTCTGAATACCGCCTTGGTCTGTCCTTGATCATATACTGATGCCAAGGTTACCGGACGAAGGACGAAGGTTAGCGGACACAATGTCTTCTTTACTTTCTGCCATGTTTATCTGATGCTGATTCAGACAGCACACATTCGCACTCTTGAGCGTCCATTATCCAGATCTGTTTCTTAAATTGTTTGAAATTCTAAAGTGACAGATGTCAATCACTCAGAGTGTCTTCCAACCACCCACCACGTTTTCTTAAATTTTAATCCAATATCATCCCATTTCTTCTGAACATGTTCTTCCACCTACGTTTAACATCCAGAGTAATGTCCAAATACTTAAGTGCGCTTGCGTGTGGAATTCTTTGCTGTTCGATTACAATGGGTAAATAAATAATAATAATAATAATAATTGTAGCAGAAGAAGAAGAAGAAGAAGAAGAAGAAGAAGAAGAAGAAGAAGAAGAAGAAGAAGAAGAAGAAGAAGAAGAAGAAGAAGAAGAAGAAGAAGAAGAAGAAGAAGAAGAAGAAGAAGAAGAAGAGTAAAGTAACAGAGCTTAGATAATTTATAAAGATTGTTTTTTTTTAATTAATTTGGCGAAGTGAACCCCCTCCATATGTAAGTAACTCGACTTTTTAGGAGTATTTTTTATACTAATTGATCTTATGCAAGAATATATCAGTTCTATTATATTTCCTGTTTCGTTTGTGTATGCAACGCCATTTTCCCGTATGCACTACTATCCACTCATATTGTCATGATGTTGTGTTTACAGGTTTGATCATAATCATGGCTGTGTAGGCAAATAAACTACATACAGTCACAGATAAACTACAAAAAAGGGTTTTCAATTTAGGTCTGTGTGAGCTTAGTGTCATATCTCTTTGTACTGGATTACAATTCGGTTCTTTACAGTCTAATAATTATCTTGTAATTAAACTTTTTATCAACATAACCTTTCCTAACTTGAGAGTACTGGTAAAATGTTTTTGAAAACGTGCACCACTGGAAGAGTACTAAAGTAGTTAAACTGTAAAAATCACTGCTCTCGGTATCCTTATGACCTAATTAATATTCATCTGGGATCAACAATTTAGTAATAACAATAACAATAATTATAAATATAATAATAATTATTATTATTAATATTATTTTATAATAATAAATTATTATTTTTATTATTATTATTATTATTATTATTATTATTATTATTATTATTATTATTATTATTATTACAAAGCAAGTTGTAAGAAGTAGGAAAGGAAGTATTATAATTTCGTTGGGGACCAAAATCTTAATGATGTGTGCACTTGTAAATAATCTAAATGATTTTTGTTCTTAATACAGTTAAGGGATTAATTTAAAAAGCCATAAACTTGAGTTTGATGGCTACCAAACTAATTATTTATAAGATTCTTAGTCACCTGTTTGTATAACTTCATTGTAGACTTTAAAATTATTAGAAGAAAAAACGAAAACACCAGAAAACCAAGCACAGTTATTATAAAACGCATTGCTGAACACAGAATACAATAGTTCAAAATAGTTCATTGTCATAAACAATCTTATTAATTATGGCGTATGATTACAATAAGGCATAACTGATTATAAGTAATTGAAAATTGCATATATTTGTGACACAATTTTACGATTCTATGTCTCATAATTTTTTTAACTCTACCGAACTGAGCACAATTCGAGAACAGACAAAGTAATGCCTGGCAGTAAGAAAAGAGAAAGCGTTTTGCAAAATTTGTTTAAATATAAAATATCTGAGTTGTATTCATATACAGGGTGGTCCATGGGAATCTGACGATTTTTAAGGCGACATAGGTTGGCAAACCTGGCAACCAAACAGGAATCGGACTTGCTGTGGCCTTGCATAACTGATGCCATTTTAGTTACAGTGGAGCAGTGGACTGCTACTTACTGTGTGTTTGTAATGGGAACTTATTTTAAAAATAGTGATTCGATTGTGATTACGCAGCAATTATTCCGCCATCACTTTCATGTTCCACGTCATGATGCTCTTCCTAGTCGCAATATGATAAAATTGTTGATAATAAGCACTGTCTGGTGTGCTGTGGCCAATTTTGGGGCCATAGGTTCCATTTCTTTGAAGAGGAAGGACAAACGGTGACAGTCACTTCTGCTAGATACACAGTGATATTACAGGAATTCCTTTCTCCTGAATTGCGTCGTCGTGGGATCGACTTGAATGCTGTTTGGTTCTAGGAGGGTGGAGCAACAGCCACACTGTCAGAGCATCCATGGCGGTAGTTCGAGAGATGTTGCCAGGCCACGTGATTTTCGCAGGAGGATATGTTTCGTGGCCGGCACGACCTCCAGATCTGTCAGTATGTGGCTATTCCCTCTGGGGATACCTGAAACCTAGAGTGTTTCTTAAGAAACCTAGCGACATTAATGAACACAAAGCCTCTATACAGCAAGAAATCACAGCCATACCAATCAACATGGTGCAAGAAGCAATTCGAAATGTACGGGACAGACTGCAGCATTGCATACAAAATGACCAAAATGATGGAAGACATTTGGGAGATGTCTTATATAAAAACTGATCTTACACTTGCAAATGGCACCACATTTGCTGTAATTACATAGTAAAACAAAAGTAAATAAAATATATTTTATAGAACCTATTTCATTTTAAAAATTTTCAGATTTCCGTGGACCACCCTGTATAAACAAAGGTACGTAGTAGTATTTTGTAATTATAGACAATTTAAAAAATAGCACTTACTTGCTGGTTTGAAACTTATGCTCATACGTAATGTCTTCTGTGTTAACAGACGCCACGGCTGTCGTAATAGCCCCCGACTACAACGACACGGAGGTATGCACATGAAGCATAATTTATTTATATATACAGTATATGTACATCAAGATTTCTAATTTGTTTACATATATTGTGTCGGTCTGCAATGCCCGCTGTGTAACGAAGTAAACATTGTACACATTTTGTTGTTGTATTTCTTTAACCTTAGTTCCTTGAAATTCTTTTTCTTCCGATAATCTATGTTTGTTCTTTATCCACAAGTCTGTTAAAAAAATATTGTTTTTTTCTCTATGAAACAATCTTTTTAACGAACGTGCGCTTACTTGATTTGTTTTTTCTTAACCTTCTTGTGAAAAATATGGTTTATATTACAAACATAATCTTTGCTTCCTTCCTGCTAGTCTAATTTTTTTTAGTAAGGCTTGCTAGTTTGCTAGTTTTGTTATTCTGTATTCTATATCTGAATGGAAATTGCAAACATTTTTGGAAGAATGAGTAATACATTTATTAGTATGCCCAATTACATTAAACAATTTTTTTATTGTTTTTTTTCATAGACTCGAAGTAACCGAAACATCTCGATAACTGAAACATCTTGATAACCGGAACATCTTGATCCTTGTACTTTGAATTTAAATAAAATTTGGTGTACAAAACAGGTTCTTGAATATAATTAAATTTACTAAAAGCTTATATATAAAGTAACCTTCTTTCCAAATAGAAGTACTAGCTTTTACTGTACTTACAAGAAGTAATATGAACGTGAATTACATTGAAATTAGAGCACACTTTAAGGTATTGCACATTTTGCCTTCAACGATCCTCCAGTCATCTCTTCCTGGGTCTACCAACACAGCTCTGTCTTATAGATTTGTACTTCCAGACTTGCTTGGCCAATTTCAAATCTGACATTCTTTTTAAGTGTTCTTTCCTCCGTTGTTTTTAATTATTTAATTGTTCATTTAAGTTAAAAACTTGTAACTCCTATCTTATGGCCTCATTCTTATTTCTTTGCCATTGTTCATAATCACACCCATATGACAGTACAGGGACTGCCATAACTTTATAGAACTGTAATTTTGTATATCAGAGTACCTTGTTTCTAAAAATACGGTTGATTGTCCCACAGATCATCTGGAACTTACCCAACTTAACATCAATATAATAATTCCTATCATAGCCGATATCATTCCGCAGATAATTAAAGTGTTAGATAACTAAAACTGTTCTAGAATTTGATCACTAATCATTATTTCTCTTCTTATTGGCTCCTTGCCTCGAAATGGCGTTACATTTGTTTTTATAGTGGAGATTTTTACATTGTAGTATTGATTGAAAATCTGGTGAATGTTAAAAACAGATTTTTTCATATCAGATTCTGTATTTTAAAGTACAAGCAAGTCGTCAGCAAACAACACCACATTCAGATATCTGTCTCGTGATAACTTAATACCAGGGTTCACAGACGTTTCCATTATCTTTCTTAATATTTAAATCTTATTCTTCTGTGCATTTGTATATTGTGATAGAATAAAATAGCATATAGTGTAAGTTTGTACTTCCGTTTTTCTAATTTCATTTAATTTCTGAAATTGTCTACGTCATCTAAATTACTTTCAATAGTTGAACAACAATTGTAACCTTCGTAACCTGACTAAGACACTGGGGCTGAAGATCATACTTGTTCGTAACATCCACTAAAAAATTAATACACTTCGTTCTTGTGTTCCTCTTCATGTATTTAATCAGTTTTTTGTCAAACCCGTCAGTGACATTTTAATGTGTCTTCCTTTCACTTACTTATGTCTTCTAATCCCCCCCGCTCACAAACCACGTACTAAAAGACTTAGGACGGCCGCACAGTAACGACATTTTATTTACGACCGTTTTGGCGCTTCGTGTCGCTAAGCGTCGCAGATGACAACTGCTATTAGGATGTATAAAGCGCCTCACACTGGCTGCGACATTGTCTAGTGGCGTGGCAAGACCCCGCGCGACCAAAGACGAAGTTCCTTCAATTTAACAGCTTGTGACATTTTGATCTGCGCATGCGCTGGATTCTAACCACAGAAGATTTTTATTACACTTACCTAGTCCATCCCTTCTATTTTAATACCTGTCACGTACCCACGAACCACACATTTTCACAGGTCAAAAACTGGTGACGAGAAATAGGTTCTGTCTAAGGCAATGTCACAAGCCTCTCTCCACCGTTTCGACGCTTTTCTACACGGAGCGTCGAAACGGTTCTGTCGCGAAACAAAATGCCGCTCCACTGTGCTGCCGGCCTTCTGTAGCAAACTGACACAGACGGGAAGATAATAAGATGGACGGTTAGATAAAACTAAACAATTTAACCTCACAAAATTGCCGTTATATTTTCTTTCATACACTTCCAGGTACCAGGTACTTTGCATACTGTAAGTCACAGACTGTCCTGCATCTCTTCGAAATTTCTCTGTTCTATATTTTAGCTATTTTTGTAAGTAGCCTTAGTTTTATTCATTATACATAAATATTATACTAACGTTTTAATATTTTAATGAATACGTTTAATTTAAATAATTTTTTTAATTTCTTCTTTTTCAGATACGGACAGAGATACGCTACGACGGGCGCAAGACCCTAGTATGTAAAGTGTATTTAACTCATAAAGTTTTTACGCAGTCTTAGTCAGAATATAAAATATAAAAACGTTTAAACATGTATAAAATTGTTAGTAACTGGTTATATGTGGAACTAAGCAAATTGTTGATACACACGTATGTATACGTGTATATACACGTATAGACTGGTCGCTGTAAGGCCAATAACTGTTAATATGACCCATTTCTTCATATCTGCTCAGAAAACTGTGGCTATTTGTTCTTTCAACACTATTGTTATAACCGGCTGCATTTTTAGACACAAACGAAAGAATTTTAAACAGATTAAAACTGAGGTCTTACTAAATTTTGACTCTTACTTAGAATTAGCGTGTAAATAAGTATAAGTGCAGGATATTATTTCAGAGAATAGACGGCTTTTAATAAAGTGGCAGTAAACTAATTCAGACCCTTAAGTAAAATTTTCTAGCAAACTTATTAATCGTAATACAAAAATAAAAATATATAAGACATTTATCAGACCGGTTGTTACATATGGAGGCGAGACACGGACGCTAATAAAAAAGGAACAAGAAACACTAAGAAGATTCATTATATTTGGTCTCCAGTCGCAGTGAAATTGAAATTAATAAATACCTTTTTCTTTATCCGTGCTGCGACTACGTCCTTGATGTCTTACGACATGTTTCGGGAACACGTTCCCATCATCAGGTAAAATTGTTTTTTCTTCTAGTTCATAACAAACGTGTCAAGAATATAATAATTAAAACACATCAACACATAAACACGTAACACAATGAGTATGATAGAACTCAGTCCACGTAACAGTGCGCACTGCCGTACTATAACTGACCGCGTAATCAAACTATATATTCGGCTGGTGTACACAAGCGTTATCACTCTTCAATACAGTATCATATAAACAGTGAGATTTAAATGTTAATTGATCATTAAGCAGTAGGTTTGGTTGAAATAAAAACGCTTTATATATTTTATATTCTTCCATGGCATCCATGTATCGGCTCTTACTGCATATATGTATGGGCGTAAAGTTGTCTGTGAAACCACTATAACTGTGATTGCTGTTTACCAGATGTAAAGCAAAGTTGGATTTGATTGACTTGATGTTCTTTTTTGGCAAATGTTCTTTATATCTGTCTTTAAATTTCCTGCCCGTTTGTCCTATGTAGAATTTATCACATTCACTACACTGGATTCTACTGTATATATGCCAGAACTGTTTTCGGTTGTTTTTGTGTTCGAGGTTTTAATATGTTCAATATGTTATTGGTAGTTTTGAAGGACACGATGATGTCTAATTTTCTTAATTCATTTTTTATTATATTAGGAATCACATTAGTATATTCAACTGAAATATAATGGTTCTTTTACCATCTAATTTTAATTTTCTTTCCATTTTATTCCTACGTTTGCGTATTAAGTTATCTATTATATCACTTTTATATCCATTATTGACAGCTATATGTTTAATAATATTTACTTCATCTTGAAAATCTTCCTGGTTCATAGGTATAGTTAAAAGTCTATTTACGAAAGCATTAAAAGAGGCCATTTTCTGTGTATATGGGTGGAATGAATCAGCATGGACAGTTATATCCGTCGTAGTGGGTTTCCTGTATATTTTATATGTGATACAATCAGCGTTTCTTCGAACAGAAAGGTCTAAAAAGTTTAGGCAATTTTCATTTTATACTTCCATGGTGAATTTTATGTTGTTATTTATGTTGTTCATGTATTTGAGTAACATGTCCATTTGTCTACAAGTGCCATTAAAAACCATGAACGTATCGTCAACATATCGCGTGTATGAGATAATTTTATCGTGGTAACTGTTACAGTTAGATAGTAGATAATTATTTTCATAAAAGTTAAGGTATATATCTGCCAGTAATCCACTTAAAGGAGACCCCATGGCTAACCCTTCTCCTTGTTTAAAAAACTTGCCGTCAAATATCAAATAATTTTGTTTCAACACTATTCGTAATATCAAGATTGATTCGTTAATTTCCTGTTGAATTAATATTGCCGTATTAAGTAAATTGTTTTTGAGAATCTCTGTTGTTTCTTGTATAGGTATATTTGTGTATAAATTGGCAATATCAAAAGAAACCAGCTTATAACTCGGTAATAAGTCGATGGAATTAATTTTGTTTATTAAATCATTATTGTTCTTGATACTATGATTATTCTCTAGCTTTATACTGTTTTTTATTATATGTTGAAGTTTTTTTGCGATTTTGTACCCAGGTGCCGACGTGTAGTTAACTAAGGGACGTATTGGCATGTTGTCCTTATGTATTTTTGGCAAACCTGTGAATGCGGGTGCCTGTGCATTTATTTGTTTAATATGGTGTCTAACATTTGCGTCAAACAAATTTATGCATTTGTTCAGAACGGAATTTAGTTCCTTTGTGTACTTGCTGGTGGGGTCATGCTCAAGTGTCTTAATAATGTTATTGTTAATAAATTCATAACATTTCTGCGTGTAATCTGCTTGACTCAATATAACTACAGTATTGCCTTTATCGGCTTTGGTAACTATTGCCTTATTTATGTCAATCTTTTGTTTTATTGTTTTCATAAGGCTGAGCTCCTTCTTGTATTTTAGAAACTGGTTTTTATTTTTACTTAAGCCATCCATTTTCAATATGCGATCCAATTTATTGTTGATTACCGATCGTGTTACTTGTTGGGTTTCTTGGTTTTTAATGCATTTTATAGCAGCTTCAGCGTTTACAACTCCACGTAATAGGCTGTTTTTGCTAAGTTTAGGTAAGTTATATTTTAAAACTTTAGATATTAATTCTGTTTCGTCATTAGATAATTCGATATTGGTATATTCTACTACGCGTTTATAAAAGTTATGTTTACAATTTATGTTATCATACATGTGTTGTTTCTTGTATTAAGGGCGTGAGCGGCGTCCTTTATTAGAGGTTGAACCCGGGAGGGTCTGGGCATATGGAATGGAATGGAATGGAAATACCACTGAGGGTTCTGTTCCGAGTGGACAAAATTGTACATTTGAAGACTCTTTTTGTACTTGCTTTAAAACGTCTAAGCTATGGGTGATTTATTACGGGTAAATCCTCATTAAGGGCTGGTTCATCAGAATATTTTTGTCGCTTAGGTGTTTCAACAGTGTCATTCAACTGCCACTCACAGCTTCTGAGGACGATCCCGGATTCCAGGGATCTAAACGTCAAGCGTTTACCTGCTTTGTCGTGTCTACATTCTCTTATTTATCTCTGCTCTTTTTTCATTCCTGTCGTTTTCTATTTCTCTAGATACTGAAAATCGATCACTTCTCATATTTACAGTTTACTTTCTCAACTTAGTCTTTGTTATTTTTTTCCTGTCTTGTCTTTATATATTTTCTCTGGTCATGACTTTCTCCTACCTATTTCCAGCCCTCCCCTCCTGGTTTCAATTGACAGAAAACAACGCGATAAACATCCACGCACATTTATTCTAGAGTAAATTTCAAACGACTGTACTAACAGAATAAATAGACTTCCTTCCAAATTTTGTATTCACAGTTTGAATACTCAAGGATTATATTTTATTATATGACATATATTTTATCTGAACGTAAGATTATTTTTCTATGAATAAAAGAATAAAGTATAAAAGTCATTTTTCTGACAGAATTAAATTAGGGAAACGAGGAATTTTGTAAAAGCGTAGAATTATTATCATAAGAATAATATATATTGTTACAACACAAATAAGCCACACCAATACCAGGGATACAAAAGATGAATCAAGAATATAAAAAGGAATTCGTATAAAATAAAATGTTTAAAATAATGAAAATAAAATTACAATGACACGACAAACGACGACATGACCTAACCCAAGTGATTGACCAAATAAAAAGAAACAAAAGGAGAAGGGAAAAACGAAACCAAATAAGAATGAAACCTATTGAAGGAAGTGAATGACTCCATACAACCAAATGAAATAAAACCAAATGAGAAGGGGAAAACCAAAATAAAATGAAACAAAATAAGATGAAAGTGAAGAAGGAAAATGAACATGAAACAAACCAAGTATAAAGGAAATAAAGTGAAACCGAATGAGAAAACACAGACAAATAATATAGAATATGAAAAGGAGAAATGGTACACTCAAATGTAATATTGGAAACGAAACCAATAACTAACCAATGTAAAAAAATTATTATTATTATCGATTAAAAGATAAATGTAAATGGTATTTGATAAAACCCAATAAAGTAATGTGAAAAATAAAAGTACACTAACCCAAGAATTAGAGTTAGATGTAATAAAGAACTCTATAAAGACATAACTTATTAATAGTATAAATAATATTTGTAAAGAGAGAGAAAATGAGATGGTGAGAAAATAAAATTAACTAAGTGACAAAGAGAAAGTAATTATAGGGATCACCCACTAATAAACACTTAAAATAAACATTTAAGGAGTGCAAAAGTGAAAGTGTAAAACCCCAAAATAATTAGAAACACTATTAATAGGAATAAACACCTAATAATCTGTAATAAACAATAAATGATTAATGGTGAACCATATTAGTAATTAAGAATGTTGTTAATGATAGTATTAGATATAAACACTTAATAATCTGAAATGAACAATGAAGATTGATGGTGACATTATTATTTAGAAAAGAATCTTGTTATGAATAATTTTAAGTTTAATTGTAAGAGAGGGGTACAATAGTATTTAAAAGGGAGAATCCCATGGAAGGTAAACAGTTAGTGTTACCATGGATAGAAGATAGAGATTATTTAAGAAATAAGAAATTAAAAATGAAATCAATAAACACCCCAGGTTACAAGGGATAATCAATTAAGCAAATTTAAATGGTGTGATGATGTTTATCACCCAAAAAATAATAATGAATGAAATGAATTGTAAACAAACATTACCTAATAACTGTTAAAAAATTGTTTAATTAAATTTATGAATAGGATACGGCTGAAGGAATTGTACAGACCATATGCCTAGATGTTATGTTTTATGTGATAAAGAATAGTGAGTAGTAGCCATATTGTTAACAAGGGCAAAATAGATAAATAAGAAGATGAATCAATACAGATCTAATTACACTGGAAAATCAGTTAGGAAATAATTAACAAGCCATGATGTAGAAAATAATAGAAACCTACAAATAGTATAAAAACAGATCCAAAACACATCAACAAATAAACCAATCAATTATAATAACAAAACAAAACACATTAGAGTAAAATGAGATATAATTTGTATAAAATAAGTAAATATAATCAATGGCTACTGAGGCCTATGAAATGCCTAACTGTCAAAACAAATAACTACAAATTATAAAAAATCAACAAGGAAATTAACAAATCCAAGGCGAGTAACTAGCCAAGGATAATTTTTGAATCATATTAAAAGAAAAATGTTAGAATAAGGACTTAAATTAAAAGAGAAATGTAATTAACAAATATTAACATAATTGTAAACATTTATACTTTAGAGAACCCAACCTTATGGGATATCAAAATAATCTTTGAAAGGAAATACAAACAGTAGTGATAACATTTAATGCATAGGAAGGAAGACGAAGAATAAAAGCAATCAGAGGATATACAGTAATTTTGAATAAAAATTCAAAATTGATAACAATGGTTATAAAGTCATGATCAACCAATCAGAATTTATTCGTAACCATGACAACAGACCGTTGATTACGATTTTTCCGTTAAATCATAGTACTCAATAAGTGACGCTCATCCAGATTAGACGCCAGGTCGTGAATGACCTAAATTTTAATTTAAAATGTATAAAAAGTAATCAAAATTAAAAAAGATGAACTAGTAAGAAGCAGACGAGGAACGATAACATTTAACTGATGCCAAGGACCAATTTAAATAAAATTTAAATGAAGAAATTACCACAACTAACATGAAAAAGGTGTAGGAAGACCCAGATCATTCAAAATTGATGACTATTCCATTTCACCTGAACAACGGTTTATCTCAAGTCTACTGATTTGATAAGTATCATTAAATTACCCAAATTCCAGAAATAAACTCACTTTAAATATTTCTCACAGTCATCTGAACTCTCACTATAAACTGAATATAATTTCTTTCAAAGATTAAGTAAAACCATAAAACACTGAAAATTTATTAACTAAGAAAATAACCTGTTGTTAAATTGCGAACATTTGAAACACACTTTACTACACTGCAGGAACAAATTGTAGCTACACATTATATTATTTAAGTACAAATAATGTAAGGTAGTGTACTTTTTATTGTAATCATTATTAATACTTTCCTTGTAATCACAAGAACCCAGACTTTGAACGACAATAACTGTAAATAAACAACACAGTCGCCATACTTGACTAAATCGCTCGTTCAAAATCGATGTTCGCCAAACCGTAGAGATACTAGACTCATATTAATTGTCGGTACAAAATTGGTGAATAACCAAGTATAAATTTATTGTCAAACTAAATAATTACCAATCAATAATTAAAGAAACTAGTACAGAGTGTAACCATTGTTTTTATTTCATAGGGAAGTGTATTGTATAATTTGTGCATTTTAGCGAACAACTAGGATTGACGGCCAGCGCTCACGCCGCAAACTCGACGAACTACCTGCTTTATTAAGAAGGTCGAACGAAGGCGGGAATAAATTTGACTGCTCCCGGCCGTCATAGTTTAGAACACTATTTACCACACTGTCTATTAATGTAATTGTTTTAAATAAACAATTTGGCACCACCCGGGATTTTCAAACCCCTATTGAACTATAGGTAAGGTCTCCACCCGCGTTGTACTGGTGATTGAAGGATCGCTACGGAAATCGCTAGCGCAAAACATAGAAGTAACTACACCAGTGTGAGGCGAACAGACAACATATACACTTTTACAGAGACGACGACATCTCTTCGTTACAATACAAACTAATAGTACCAAAAAGAATAAATGTCCACGTATATTAGTCGACGACCAAGCATACTGAAATAATTGTTGGTGTAAAAATGTATCTGCTACATCTATGTGAAGCTCCAGTTGATGTGTGATGTTTTCCCATCACATCCACAGTAGACTTTTCTGGTAGCGCTACATACAATCCTAAACTCGATGACTGTGTTTTTATTGTCAGTTGTCTTGGGTGGCTACACGGTTTTACAACATTTTGATTCTACAGTATAATTTTCTTCTTCAATTATAATATTTGAATATTTAATGATTAGTTTTGTTTTACAAAGCGATAAACTTTTGCAAGGTTTGGTTTACAGCTGAGTTTACTTTTAACAAAAAGTGCTTCAAAATACAGAACCTGCTACAAATTAGCCACTCTAAGTAAATAAAACAAGAGAAGTTCAATCATAAACTTTGTGACAATTGTAATTAATGAACTAACATTGCCGAGCACACTTGCCGTTAAGTTCAATTTCCGCTAGCGAAGCCAGCAATAAACCACTAAATGTTAATATGTTATTATGTCTATACAGTAAAGAATTGTTTGTACAGTGTGAACATAACAATTCTTCTGATTTCCTACGGTCATACTTTAATTTTTTTAAAGCATCATCTGCGTACATTAAAGTCTAGAACACAATTTTAAAAGTTATAATATACCAATAACATGTAGTAGAAAAATTAAAGCCTTTAAACAAAGTAGTCCAAATGTTTGAGTTACAAACTTGTCAACTTAGCATAACGTAGTAAACATGTTGGGAAGTCCCAGTTGTGTCATGTTTCAGTCATTAGCTATTCTAATTTTACCGATTTCAGTAAGTCGTTTGTTCCTGAAAGATATATTTATTTTGTTTACATGTTTGAAACATTCGATGTATTTACTGTCACACAAACTCATATTTAAACGTGCACATCCCTTCTTGTCTTTTACTACATCCCTTTCACCCTTAAAACACTCTCCCTCGTCCGTCTCCCTTCTATCTCTCACTAACACTCTTCCTCTGCCTTTCTCTTGTACTCTCTCTTAATGCAACTACATATAGACTTATGTAAATGGAATATGGATAATTGAGTACAGAATATGTAATTAATTTGTTGAATGTATATTTCTATCCTTATTTAAATACAGGTTACATGCCTACATATTGTACAACTTAAATTGAATTAAATTATACAAAGGTTTGTCGTGATATTGATGTAAGTTTCTGCCAAATTATCTCCATAACAATAAAAATATATTAGGCGCATTGTGTCGTATGCACGCAAATTGTACAAAAAGTAATTCAAGCTGCATAATTTTACACTTCTTCTTCTTCTTCTTCTTCTTCTTCTTCTTCTTCTTCTTCTTCTTCTTCTTCTTCTTCTTCTTCTTCTTCTTCTTCTTCTTCTTCTTCTTCTTCTTCCGAAACTCTACAGCCCGGGATGACCCTTGGATTCCGCCACCACTCGCTTCCAGTTCCTTCTCTCTATTGCAACGTTCCTCCATCTTTGCACGCGCATTCTTCTTTTTCCTTTATCTCATGTATCCATCGCCTTATGGGTCTGCTCCTTCTTTTTTTCCTTCCATGTTCCATTTAGCACTTGTTTGGGCAATCTCTCCTGTGGCACATGTCCCAGCCAGCTTATCTGCGTATTTCATCAATTTCAGCATTTCGAAGGCATCTCCACTCTCCTGCTTCCATTATTAGGCCTTATATCTTCCTCACTATTTTCCTTCCAAATAGTCTCAACGAATTGATTGATACAGCTATAAGTGGCCATGCTTCAGCTCCGTGAGTCACGATTTGGCTCCAAACGTATTCTGTATTTCAACTATGTTCTAATAACTTTACACTTACAAATATAAATTATAAATTGTAATTTATAAATGATGTTTTGACAAAATGTTTATTTACCTTCTCTGCAGTTGCACTTGCAGTAATGCCACCGAGAAAAATAATTTTTTATATTCTATCTCTATAATATCGTGAACGTAGAGAAGAAATATTTTCTTTCTTACAGTTATTTCACGAGTAAAAGAGGAAGAGTACATGATACAGAGTATGCAAGCTAGATGGGTCATGATAAAATGAACTTTCCACAAATAATAATCTCGAACCATCGAAAAAATATAAAGCACAATGAACAACGTATTCACATATTGTAATGGTACATATAACACACCCATAACCCGATGTATAACAAACGGATTTAAAGCTATCCAAAACAAAGTAATCAACAAAAGATGAACATGCAATCATGAACTTAGAATGTATTATGACCAAAGTAGGGGAATAAAATAAATTATAATTCATAAGTAAATGTATAATTGAAGAAACGAAGACACGACTAAAGACAAGACCACGTACCCAATTACCCAATAGATCAGACAGTGAGATGAAAAACCATGACAACAATAACAAGAAGAAATTTATTAAGTATGATAGAAGAATCAGTGCAATTAGGGAAAAGTCAAATCAAATCAGATACCGAAAGGAAATAATATAGACAAGTATAACATAAACCATGAGAATAAAAGTATAGTTAATGATAAAAAAAATAAAAGTGAGTTAAAAACTTGATTTAAAAACCTTAGCTGTGACTTGACACTGACATAAACTTATTAACAAAATGACTTCAATGACTTGACGGTACAAACAGAACTCAAAAATAAAATATTGAAAGTAGAAATTAAGAGGGAGAGTGAATACAAGAATTGTAAAGGTATAATTAAATAATGTATAAAAATGACAACTAGACAATGTCCAAATGACTAATAAAATTTGTGAAGCAGAAATAAAATTATCAAAGACAACTATTACTAAATAATAAAGGTTGAGATAATAACAAAAAAGATATCGTTATGGAGAACCATACATGACTTCCATATTCTAATACTTATATTTAAAATCATATTCGAAATGGAATATTTCCATAGAAACTACGTCTTTCTACTTATTGCTTCAGCAATAAGTACTGTGGTCACTAACGTATACCACCTCACGTTTTCGCACTCGATGATGGCAGTCGATGGCATTGCCGAACCGTCTGGTTTTGCAGAAAACATTGAACTACGGCTAAACAGCACGGGATGGAATTTTAAAGTCTGGTTTTGCAGAATACATTGGACTACGGCTAAACAGCCCGGGAAGGAATTTTAACAAAGAACTACTTCTTTGTTGCCGATAACGTAGTACACATATAAAAAATCCCCCCCCTTCAAATATAATTTTCGTTAATAGAAAATTACCTCCACCTCGTTCACCTAACCTCTTCATTTATTGATATTTCATCTACGTTTCTACAGTGGATTATTATGAGCTTCTTATCAGGATACTTTATTTATCAAAATTAAGTACTTTACTCTTAAAACATAAAACGTTGCAGGTAAACTACCCCTTTCTCTAAACCGATCTTCACCAAAATCAATAGACCTTCAGTCCTCTACAATGCAGGGATGCATGCACAAAAATATTTGATTCTGTTTGAATGTGCGGCAGTTATCGTTGGTCATGGAAACATTTCTCTTGTTACAACATAAAATGTTGCTGGTAAACTACCCCTTCCCCTTAACCGATCTTCACCACAATTAATAGGCCTTGAGTTCTCTACAATTCAGGAACGTATGCAAAAAATTATTTGATTCTCTTTGAATATACGGCAGTTATCTTTTGTCAAAGAAAAATTACCCTTATCAAAACATAAAATATTGCTAGTAAACTACCCACTTCCCTTAACCGATCTTCAAGAAAATCAACGGACCTTGAGTTCTCTTTAATTCAGGAAGGTATGCAAATACATAGTTGATTCTGTTTGAATTTACGGCAGTTATCGTACGTCATATACAAAATTACCCTTGTTAAAACATAAAATGTTGCTGGTAAACCACCTCTTTCCCTTAACCGATCTTCACCAACACCAAGATGTCTTGAGAACTCTACAATACAGGTCTGTATGCAAAAGATTATTTCATTCTGTTTGAATTTGCGGCTGTTATCGTTTGCCAAAAAAAAAATTACCCTTGATAAAAAAATGTTGCTGGTAAACTACCCCTTTCCCTTAACCGATCTTCACCAAAACCAACACGACTTGAGAACTCTACAATTCAGGGCTGTATGCAAAAATTATTTGATTCTGTTTGTTAATACATTGTACATTGTACTTGCTCACGCGCAATTAGCCCAGCGCACTTATTTCATACGTCGCGGTGCAGCTCTCACTGGCTCGCCGCTGCGTTTGTTAGTTATCACTCAACCTTTCAGCTGTGCGTTTGCACCCTTCCTTTCTAGCTAGCCGCGGCAATCTAAATTTAGTAATGTACGTTCTTTACGATCGTTTCTTGCTTCTACACATTATGTAGCTTGGCAATTTTCGCCACACGTATTTGTATTTTGGCTATGTGCGCCTGACGTAATTGCGTGGGCCTGCGCTTCTTCATAATGCTAAAATAAACGCTACTTAAATCTAATCTTACAGTCCACTAATTTATTCAAAAACATATTCTGACTCCTTACCAGCATCATTCAGTTTGCTATACTAACTCAAGAAAATTTCGAGAGCGATAAGCATTCATCATTTGGTCCTCCGGGCCGGATTTCATATTTTTGGTCCAACGCGACCGCATTTCTTGGTCCACAAGCGACCGCATTTTTGTCCGCAGCGACAACATTTGGTCCTCCGAACGAGGATATTATTTTAGCCTTACAGGCAACATTTTTGGTCCACAAGCGACCGCCATTCTTTGTCCACAAGCGACAACATTTTTGGCCCGAGCGACCGCACTTTTGCCCAGCGACAGCATTCTCGTCCACAGCGGCATTCATCATATGGTCCTCCGGGCCGCGGATATGTGTTTCACGGACGTGACTAACTTCATGGGCAATTCGTTTCATGGTTCAGTTTATAAAGCAGGCCTATCAGCATTTTTTTTTCTTCATGATTTAATTCAACAACTCGTTAATTATCACCTACATTTGGAGCTCGTATCGCACGACATTGGGGACGTCATATCTCGCCAACCGGAGCATTTGAAGCATCATTGCAGCATATGAGCACTTAGCACGTGGCATTCAGCATGTGGGATAATCCAGAGCAGAATATCTGGACAGGATTCGACCGCATCGGACATCACCGGACAGGCAGCGACCATGTCTACATCATCTATTCTTGGGTACCTGACACGACTACAAAGGTTTCGACAAGCTTTCGATGCCTTCTAGAACATGCCGATAAGTACCATTTCAACTGACTATGAACTCATGTTTTATATTAGTTTCAATTTGTGTGATTCGCATATGTTTCTCAATGGCATTAGAGTAAACGAAGCAGTATTAAAACAACAATATAATTTTTTAAATCAGTTTCATTTGAATATGAACTTGTAATTTTTTTGCGAACTCCACAAACATTTTCTTTAATTGTAAGTCGTACCTTTTCAAACAGCACTCACGTCATTAGTGATCATACTGCTATATTGTTTGTACTGCCTAATTCAGTATTTATTATCATATAAAACTAGTTTAAGATGTGTTAAGTAACGATTACCGTGTCGTTGCGTGACTTTATAATTTGGACTTCCTGTCTGGTCTTGCTCATCGCGTTGCATTATCTTGGATTTTTGTATTATCATTTAAATTTCAAACCCAATCATGACGGATATGAAGGCGCTGATCAAGAAACGTGGCACGATCAAGGCCTCTATATCTCGCATAAATACATACGCAGACAATTTCGACCATGATACGCATGACCATCATGCACTAAAAACAAAGCTTCGCCACCTTATGGAGCTATCAGCCAAATATGACGAAATCCAAACACAAATTGATTCTGAGGACTCCGACTTTGCATCCGCGTGCGATACGGTTCAGACCGAAGACGACTTATGCAGCATAGAATGCAAGCTGCAAAATTTAATAGACCATGCCGAGGAGATGAGCAGGAAGGCAACAAGTCCATCCGAAGTAGTCACATTCAGCACGCCTCCCATTCAGTTGCAACCGATTAAGCTACCCTGTTTCGCAGGTGATATAATTGAATGGCAATCTTTTTACAATATGTTTTTGAAGTTAGTTCATGTCCAAACGGACCTGACTGGCATCCGAAAACTGCACTATTTGCACTTATCATTAAAAAATGATGCGCTGAATGTCATAAAATCGCTCCCTACCACGCACGAAAATTACACGGTGGCCATTGACTTGTTAAAGGCTCGGTATGACAGTAAATTAATTCTTCGTATTGTTTAAATTAGCAGCCATCCTTACTATTTCTTTTGTGAATTTGCTAACTGCTATAATTTTTATTTTTCGACTAAGCTTTTCGTCATCACTGACATCATCAGGTCTTAAACAACATTGTTTACAAAACATTGTTTATTTCACAAAAGAAATAGTAAATTAATTGTTACCACGTATCATGCGGCAAATGTCTTGGGCATGAGGCACATGCAACGTGAGTCCGTGCTCAGCATTTCTAAATTTATAGATGAGCTCACCGCCAATATAAATGCGCTGAACTCATTGAACCTACAAGTAAATACGTTTGAGCTTATTTTTGTGCATTTTCTCGCCCAAAAACTTGACGACCATACGTGCAGGTTGTGGAAGGAAACTTTAGGCGAAAAACAGCTTCCGATTTACGATAATTTTATTAAGTTTTTAACTTCAAGACGTCAGCTGTTACAAAACGTAAATGCACCGACTGGTTCGTCTGGCGGCAGACAGGTTAGCGATAATGCTTCTTATCGCAAATCAACTAAACGCGCGGAGTTCACTGGGTCACTAATACAGACTCAAACAAACAATAAATTTTGTCAGCTGTGCCGTGGTAATCACAAATTGCTCGAATGCCTTACGACACAATTTATACCCTTACAACAATTTATGCCTTTTCACAATTTATAGCCTTACAACCTGCGCAACGTAGAGATGTGTTAATAAATAATAAACTCTGCCTGAATTGTACACGGTCGGGCCATGACAGCTCGCGTTGCCCTTCTAAATTTTCCTGCAAGGCATGCTCGAAAAGGTACCACACCATGCTCCACGCTTCAATAAATCATTCGACCAACAGGAACAATAAGCAATGTTCTTTGAAGCTACAGACGAATAAATCAATTTTATTGTCCACCGCCGTATGCACCACCACCGATCATGCCGGTAAAAGGCGCGGCCGGTAAGAATCCTGCTGGATTCAGGGTCGCAAGCCAGTTTTTGTACTATGGGTTTCGCCCGCCGCATGGGCCTAAAACTAAACAAATCCGAGCTGCCTATCACGGGCATAAATAACTCATTATGTCAAGCCAATTTTAGCACACGCGTGCGCCTAAACTCACGCTATAAGGACTTCACTTTAAATGTCCACTGCGCCGTTCTGCCCAGAATCACAAATAATCTTCCAACAGAATCCTTTGACATGGCATCATTGAAAATTTCAAAGGGGATATTTTTAGCTGACCCGCAATTTAATAATTCGTCACAAATTGATATATTACTTGGGGCACAGTACCTTTTGCAGTTGATTGAGCCGACTAAATTTATTCGAAGTCCACTCTTTCCAACAATCCAGGAAACAAAGCTAGGGTTCATACTCGCCGGGAATTTACCCTTCAACTAGACATGACTAAGCCGGTCTCTTCATTCCTTGCACGCGACAACAATAATGCCATCTCATCGCAGCTCAAGGCCTTCTGGCAGTTGGAGGATGTTTCGTGCCGTACTCCCTCAGATGAGGATTCGGAGTGTGAAAATCATTTCCTCGCAACCACCTATCGTAACGATAGTGGTAGGTTCGTTGTGTCGCTACCCCTCACTACAGAATGCCTCGGCGATTCTCTTAACGGAGCGGTTCGTAGGTTTCAAACCCTTGAACTCAAGTCTAATCAAAACCAGTCCTTGCACAAAGAGTATACTGTTTCACGCCAACGTTTAGGTCAATTACCCGCGCCCAGGGTCACTCCTTCCAAGCAATTTTCACAATGCGCCGTCGACTACGCCGGTCCTATGTTTCTACGTCAGGGCGGGCAGCGGTCCAAATCATTTACAAACTCTTTCAGCAGGACGAATTCCAAAAATCCGCTCAAGACTTCGCTAGTCCACGTGGGACTAAGTCAGGCCAAGCCAAGTCAAGCCAGTCCCTTGTTCACTATGTCAAATGATGCTGGGGATCCCGAGCCTTTGACTCCAGCTCACTTTTTGGTTGGGCCCCCCCTTACCGCGCTCCCGGAACCCGATTACTCGGATACAAATATGGGTCGCTTGGGGAGATGGCAGCTCTTGCAGAGATTTACCCGCTCTATATGGAAGAGTTGGTCTAGGGACTATCTGCACCAGCTGCAGCAGAGAAATAAATGGAAAAGACATTCTAAAAATTTATCTATAGGACAGCTAGTCCTTATCTTAGAAGACAATACTCCACCATTGCTGTGGAAACGCGGTATTGTCACTCAGACATATCTAGGGCAGGATTCGTTAGTACGTGTCGCGGACGTCCGTACTGCTAACGGCATTCTGCGTAGACCTATTCATAAGCTGTGCCCACTTCCGGTAGCATCAGACTGATTGACATCTCGGTGCTTCATGCCCGGGACATTGCCGGACGAGCACATGCTCCACCTTTTACTAAATACAATGTTAAATGTAGTTATTTATGCATTTGTATTTATTTGTATCAATTAATGTACGCTATGTAGCGGTGCATTGGTGAACATTTAAACGTTTCTCTTTTTCTTAGTGTGATGTCAGTTATGGTGTACTCTTTGGTGCAGTGTTTATTATTACAGTGAATTTTTGGGTATATTTCTATTGTATATTATCATAGTAAAGGTTTGGGCATATTTCTATTGTATATTATTATACTAAATTTTTTGTGGTATATTTCTATTGTATATTATTATAGTAAATTTTTGGGCATATTTCTATTGTATATTATTATACTAAATTTTTTGTGGTATATTTCTATTGTATATTATTATAGTAAATTTGTGGGCATATTTCTATGTGTATTATTATACTAGATTTTTTGTGGTATATTTCTATTGTATATTATCATAGTGAATTTTTTAGGTATATTGCCTTTTGTATTATTGTGTAATACTGCTTATTATGCACTAAGTGTCACGCTGTTATTGTTAATTTTGTTGGATTTCTCTAATGATTGTGCAATGCTACCTACGATGTCCTTATTGCCATGTATTATTGTTATTATTCTTATTATGTTTTATCACATATTCAAGCCTTTGGACTATTATTACATATTATTTGGTGAGCATTGATTAATAATGTATTTACACTTGTTTATATTATATTTGTATTTTTGCCAATATCCATATACCATGTATTGTCGCATCTCTCAGATTTGTAACTTATTCATGTATACTATAACATTGCCAAACCCTGATCATATTTGATATCAATAAGTATGTAAAAAATGCTAAGAAATAATATATTTTGATAAATAAATAATAACGAGAAGGAAAGTAGTAATTATAATTAAGAGTGAAGGAGAAAAAATAGTAAACCAAAGGTGATTATTAAATAAGAAATACAAACTAGACTGACAGACACATGACTTTGACCCAACCCCAGAGATTGGCCAGATATTAACCAAAATAAAGCGAGACAAGATGGAAGTGAAGGAGAAGAAAAATGAATTTAAATAATAGACCAAACCAACTGCAAAGAAAATAAAATGAACCAAGGTGATAAAACACAGACGAATAATGTAGAAGAGGGAAGGGGGAGATGATACCATCCAATATCATAACGGAAACGGAACCGGTGATTAACCAATATAAAAAACAAATGTTAATATTATCTATGTGACAAATATGACTCATAATTAATAAAAACCCATTAAATAAAAATACACTAACCCACGAATTAGTAGTATATGTAAATAAGAAATCTAGAAAGAGACATGAACTCATTAGATACAAATAAAATTTGTAAAGATAGTGAGATAGTGAGAAATATAATGAAAATAATTAAGTGACAAAGAGAAATATTAATAGGGTTTACCCACCAATAAACGTGTAAAATAAAAAGTGATAACAGTGAAAGTGATGTGTGAAAAAGGATATTGTAAGCAATAGTATAATTAAAAAGATAGTGATAGATAAGTGAACACTCAATGAATCAATGATGGACCAACGAAAGATTTAAGAGTGGAATTGTAAAAAATTATATAGTTAAGGGTAATTAGAGATAGTGTTTAGATTAGAAATAGGTAAAGAATACAATATTATTCAGGGGAGAAAGCCCAGGTAAAATAAACTGTTTGTGTTAACATGGGATGTAGAAAAGTAGTAGTAAAGACTTAAGTAATGAAATATATAGTTAGTAAATACCCTATGTTATGAGGGAAATTAAGTTGAATAAGTTTAAAGAAGTAATGATGTTTATTACTCAGAGTAGTAGCAAAGAAGGAAATTAATGTTAAAAACAACAGTTAATAATAACTTGTAAAGAATTGTTTGTTTCAATTATGAAGATGATATGGCTGGAGGGAATTTACAGTCCATAGGCCTAAGTGTTATATTTTAAGTTTTAAGACATAAAAAATAATCCTGACATATGATCAGAACAAAAACAAACTCAAGACACAACAACCACTAAACAAATCAATTATAACAACAGAACAAAAACTTTGTAATTAGATGAAATATAGTTAGAATAATTTAAATAAAAATAATCAATGGCTACTAAGGCCTAGAAAATGTATAACTGTCAATGATAAATAATTGCAAACTGTATAAAAACAACCAGGAGATTAAGAAATTCAAGGCAAGTAAATAGCCGAGAATAATTTATAAATCAGTTTATAGAAAAAATATTAGAATAAGAACTTAGTTTAAAAGATAAATGTAAATACCAAATATTAACAGATTTGTACAAACATTGATATTTCATAAAAACATATATTATGGGATACCAAATTAATCTTTGAAAGGAAATAATAACAGTGGTGATAATATTTAATATGTAGGGAAGAGGACTGAAGAATTTAATCAATAAGAAGATATGCAGTTATTTTGAATAAAAATTCAAAATTTGATAACAATAGACTATTTCAGAATTAACCAATCGGGAGTAATTGGTTACTATGACAACAGTCGTTTGGTGTCTAATTACCGTTAGATTTCATTACTCGTTATATGACGCTTTCGTTGAATAGACGCTAGTTTTAGAGTGACCAAAATTGTCAATTAAAACATCAAAAATCTCAAAAGAAGTTACTAGCAAGTGAATCCCAAGAAGGAAGACGATGACTGGAACAATATAACTAATGTCGAGGACGCATTAAAGAAAAAAGAAAATAAAATCCTGCCAATTAACTTGGAAAAGGTGCCCGAAGTCCCGAATCAATACAAATTAAAGACGATTGCAGCATAACCCATTAATACCAGATCGAATGAGCTCGTCCTGTCTACTGAAGTGATAAGTACCTATTAAATTACCCAAATTTCTAAATAAACTCACGTTAATTATTTCTCACTAAAGGTCGAAACTCACTAAACTGAACATAATTACTTTCAAAGATTAAAAAGAATACTAAGTCACTGAAAATTTATAAACTGATAAAGATAACCTGTTGATAATTACCAATAATTTGTAAACACTTTTACTACACTACACTAAACAAATTATAGATACACAATATATTATTTAAGTTTAACTGATGTAAGGGTGTGTATTTTTATTGTTTTAAATATTTGTAATCCTTTTAACGTAATCTCAAGAACCTGTGACAAACGAATACAAATCATCTTGTGTATAATTTCCAACAGACGCCATTACTGAAAGTATGTTTATCAGTTCAAATATCGATTTGTCAAACCCTGTAGTTGTCTCATATATATAACCGGAGCATTTGTAGTAGAATAATTTGTATTAAATGAATAACTAATCATGAATAAAAAATATATAAGTATTGAGTGTAACCACGGTGTTATAATTTCATTAGGAGGTGGACAATAATTTATGTTCATTTTAGCAGACAAGTAGGGTTGACGAATAGCGATTACACAGCCCACGCAACGAACTACTGGTCGCTACAGTCGGCCTAGGCTGGCGGAAATATTTGATTTATTCAAACCGCCTGAGCAGTGCTGGTCAGACACATTTGAATTTTATTTTAATTGTTTTAATAAAACAATTTGGCGCCACCGGGATTTTCACACCCCTAGTGAACAACAGGTAAGAACATCGAGGCCTGGTTATTCGTACGTTCACAACGGACGAAATCTGCGGAAGTTGCATGCATTTGAACGACGGATAGAGAAGACACGTTACACCCATTACACACAAATTGTACATTATTTCCATTTTACAGAGTGGAACGGTAGCCGTACACACGACTCCTTTACAATACTTGTGTGTTTTGAATAACTTTATTTTTTTTTACTGCAAACTATGTCAAAATCGCCCGATTTTGGGCGGGAAGTATGTTAATACATCTTTGTACATTGTACTTGCTCACGCGCAATTAGCCCAGTGCACTTACGCCATACGTCGCGGTGCAGCTCTCACTGGCTCGCCGCTGCGTTTGTTAGTTATCACTCAACCTTTCAGCTGTGCGTCTGCACCCTTCCTTTCTAGCTAGCCGCGGCAATCTAAATTTAGTAATGTACCTTCTTTACGATCGTTTCTTGCTTCTACACATTATGTAGATTGGCAATTTTCGCCACACGTATTTGTATTTTGGCTATGTGCGCCTGACGTAATTGCGTGGGCCTGCGCTTCTTCATAATGCTCAAATAAATGCTACTTAAATCTGATCTTACAGTCCACTAATTTATTCAAAAACATATTCTGACTCCTTACCAGCATCATTCAGTTTGCTATACTAACTCAAGAAAATTTCGAGAGCGTTAAGCATTCATCACTGTTTGAATTTGCGGCTCTTATCGTTTGCCTTAGAAAATACCCTTGTTAAAATATAAAACGTTGCAGGTAAACTACCCCTTTCCCTTAACCGATCTTCAACAAAATCAACACACCTTTAGTTCTGTATAATTCAAAAAGGTATGCAAAAGACTAGTTGATTCTGTTTTAATGTACGGATGTTATCGTTCGTCATAGAAAAAATTACCCTTGTTAAAACGTAAAATGTTGCTGGTAAACTACCCTATTTCCTTAACCGATCTTCACCAAAACCAACAGGTCTTGAGAATCGTACAATTCAGGTCTGAATGCAAAACATTATTTGATTCTGTTTAAATTTGCGGCTGTTATCGTTTACCATAGAAAAAATTACCTTTGATAAAAAATGTTGCAGGTAAACTACCCCTTTCCCTTAACCGATCTTCACCAAAAACAACAGGTCTTGAGAACTCAACAAATCAGGGCTGTATGCAAAACATTTTTTGATTCTGTTTGAATTTGCGGCTGTTATCGTTTGCCATAGAAAACAATCTACACACAGAGAGATAGATAGGCAGATAGACAGACAGATAGACACACAGACACTTTTCGAAAATTGACTTTTTTTCATGTTGTGAGTGTAGTACAATCAGAATCTGCAATAATCTCGAACACGATTTATTTTGCCATCACCATACTTCCATTTCCTTAAGGAACATGGAAGTAAAAATGTTTAGTTTAAATATTTTATTATTTTATATACATTTCAATACACAATTATTCACATACATATAAGAGAGTGTAGTAGTTTGAAAAGCTAATAAATTTTATAATTACCTTTCCCCGAGATCGTGTGTCTCAGGATGTTCCTGCTCGGAATGTGACTTGCTGCCGTTTGGCCCGGAGCACTGTCCGATGTATGTGGTTTTGCTGCCAGTTGGCCCGGAGCACTGTCCGGTGTATGTGTTGGTGCTGTCGGTTGGCCCGGAGCACTGTCCGGTGTATGTGTTGGTGCTGTCGGTTGGCCCGGAGTACTGTCCGGTGTATGTGGTTTTGCTGCCGGTTGGCCCGGAACACTGTCCGGTGTATGTGGTTTTGCTGCCGGTTGGTACGGAGCAGAGTCCGGACGATCTATAAGAGTAAATGTAACAAAGTAATATTAGTAGTGTTTAATGTGGTCGCTGATATATAGGTCATGGTGACCGGTGAGTAGGTCATGGTAAAAAGTTCATGGCGACCGGTGAACATGATTAAAAGGTCATGTAAACTCACAATTAAGAGCGCATTTTCTATGCGCATTTAAAGTGCCAAATGAAACCAAATTAAAAGTGAAATGTAATGACTTTAAATTATTAGTAAAACCTATCTGGAAGAAAAGAGATTAGTTGCATCCAGAATTTTTCACACTGACACTTTAATTAGGTAAGTTGAAGGAGAAAGAGAAGTCAAACAGCCAACAAACTATCTTTTCTTAAATTGTGCGCGTCCACTAAAAAAAAAGGATGGCGAATGGCAAAATTTAGTACTCTGGATTATATTTTAAGACTACTAACTGTAATTTCGATAATTTGTTTTCATACAAGTCTTTCATTATACTTGTGTTTAAACGGTTTCCTATATATATAATAAAATATCGGTATGGAGAACCATACATGACTTCCATATTCTAAGATTTATATTTAAAATCATTTTCGAAATGAAATATTACCATAGAAACTACTTCTTTCTACTTACTGCTTCAGCCTTAACCACAGTACTGTGGTCACTAACGTATACCACCTCACGTTATCGCACTCGATTTTCACTGATGATGGAAGTCGATGGCATTGCCGAAACGTCTGGTTTTGTAGAAAACATTGGACTACGGCCAAATATCCCGGGAAGGAATTTTAACAAAAACTACTTGTTGCCGATAAATTTGTACACATATATATAAAATATATGCATTAAATTAATGGCTTGTATAAGTTAATGATTGATCTCCATTAAGTAGTGCTCAAGTTTCCAAAGTTTTAATATTATGATGTCCGTAATTAAAACATCAGAGCAGGTTTAGTGTGAATGAGGGTACACTGTGGACAAAAATTTTCAACATTTCCTGTTGAGCGTTGCTTAGAGTAAAGCTGCGAATCTACAGTGTATGTTTCACAGAACAAACACGCGAAAAAGAAGGAGCGCTCCGAAGTCACTCATGGACCCTCAGCATCTTGCAGAGTGTTCATTCCCTAAAGACGAAAAGTCTGTCTATGAATCGTTCCTCTGTAAACACGTGCAGTTACATTGCCCAGCGATCCACAGGAAGCAATTTGATGTCAATTTTTTCGGCTTGCACGCGTTAAGTTGGTGTGGGTTTAGGCACTTTCCATTTAAAAAGCGTGCAAATGTAAGAAAATAAACATGAGTGTGGCCAGAAATAACGTGAATAGTGTGTGCGTGCGCGTGTGTGTGTGTGTTTGTGTGTGTGTGTGTGTGTGTGTGTGTGTGTGTGTGTGTGTGTGTGTGTGTGTGTGTGTGTGTGTGTGTGTGTGTGTGTGTGTGTGTGTGTGTGTGTGTGTGTGTGTGTGTGTGTGTGTGTGTGTGTGTGTGTGTGTGTGTGTCTTACCTGCCTTTTTATTGTTGTAGGCATAATAATAAAATGGAAACGTAAACATTACATAACTGAGATATGCTTACCTGCCACGAACGATATATTATTTTATACATGGAGGAGTTCAGTGACATACATACGTACAGAAGAATTATATATATAAAGATATTAACTCATACATAATTTACATTAAAATGAAAAAATTATAATTTTATTGCCTGGCAACAAAATTATTTTATTTTTAACAATTACCATTGTTTCAAAAAGTTTAAATGAATTTTCAAGTACTTTACTGTTGTTAAAACGTAAAAGGTTGCAGGTAAACTACCCCTTCCCCTTAACCGATCTTCACCTAAATCGAAAGTCCCTGAGATCTCTACAATTTAGGGTCATATGCAAAACATTATTTGATTCTGTTTGAATTTGCGGCTGTTATCGTTTGCCAAAAAAAATTTCCCTTGAATAAAAAAACCGTTGCAGGTAAACTAAACCTTTTCCTCAACCGATCTTCACCAAAAACAATACGTCTTGAATACTCTACACATCAGGGCTGTATGCAAAATATTATTTGATTCTGTGTGAATTTGCGGCTGTTATCGTTTGCCATAGAAAATACACTTGTTAAAAAAACGTTGCCGGTACACTACCCCTTTCCCTTAGCCGATCTTCACCAAAAACAATAGGTCTTGAGAACTCTACAATTCAGGGCTTTATGCGAAACATTATTTAATTCTGTTTGAATTTGCGGCTGTTATCGTTTGCCAAAAAAAATTTCCCTTGAATAAAAAAACCGTTGCAGGTAAACTAAACCTTTTCCTCAACCGATCTTCACCAAAAATAACAGGTCGTGAGTACTCTACAAATCACAGGGCTGTATGCAAAAAATTATTTGATTCAGTTTGAATTTGCGGCAGTTATCGTTTGCCATAGAAAAAAAAACTACACACAGACACACAGACAGACACACAGACAGACACACAGACACACACACAGACAGACACACACACAGATAGACACACACACAGACACTTTTCGGAAAACGACTTTTTTTCATGTTTTGAGTGTAGTACAATCAGAATCTGCAATAATCTCGAACACGATTTTTTTTGCCATCACCATACTTCCATTTCCTTAAGGAATATGGAAGTAAAATATCGGTATGGAGAACCATACATGACTTCCATATTCTAAGATTCATATTTAAAATCATTTTCAGCCAAACAGCCAGGCTGTGTCTTACCTGCCTTTTTATTGCTGTATTAAATGAAAAATATTATATTATATTAAAATGAAAAAATTATAATTTTATTGCCTGGCAACAAAATTATTTTATTTTTAACAATTACCATTGTTTCAAAAAGTTTAAATAAATTTTCAAGTACTTTACTCTTGTTAAAACGTAAAAGGTTGCAGGTAAACTACCCCTTCCCCTCAACCGATCTTCACCAAAATCGAAAGTCATTTAGACCTCTACAATTCAGGGACGTATGCAAAAAATTATTTGATTCTGTTTGAATTTGCGGCTGTTATCGTTTGCCATAGAAAATACGCTTGATAAAAAAACGTTGCAGGTAAACTACCCCTTCCCCTTAACCGATCTTCACCAAAAACAACGAGTCTTGAGTACTCTACAAATCAGGGCTGTATGCAAAACATTATTTGATTCTGTTTGAATTTGCGGCTGTTATCGTATGCCATAAAAAATACCCTTGTTAAAAAAACGTTGCAGGTAAACTACCTCTTTACCACAACCGATCTTCACCGAAAACAACAGGTCTTGAGAACTCTATAATTTAGGGCTGTATGCAAATAATCTTTTGATTCTGTTTGAATTTGCGGCTGTTATCGTTTGCCATATGAAATACCCTTGTTAAAACATAAAACGTTACAGGTAAACTACCCCTTTCCCTTAACCGATCTTCACCAAAATCAATAGATCTTGAGAACTCAACAACTCAGGGCTGTATGCGAAACATTATTTGATTCCGTTTGAATTTGCGGCTGTTATCGTTTGCCAAACAAACAAAATTACCCTTGCTAAAAAAAAACCGTTGCCGGTAAACTACCCCTTTCCCTCAACCGATCTTAACCAAAAACAATAGCTCTCGAGTACTCTGCAAATCAGGGCTGTATGCAAAAAATTATTTGATTCTGTTTGAATTTGCGGCAGTTATCGTTTGCCATAGAAAAAAAATCTACAGACAGACACACAGACAGACAGACAGACACACACACACACACAGACACTTTTCGGAAAACGACTTTTTTCATGTTTTGAGTGTAGTAGAATCAGAATCTGCAATAATCGCGAACACGATTTTTTTTGCCATCACCATACTTCTATTGCTTAAGGAATATGGAATTAAAATTAGTTCTACATTATACAATATATTCAGAAATGAAGAAAGCGTTACGTATTTATTAAACAAGTTTACTGTTATCTCAAATAATATAATCTAAATTTTACCGTAGTAAGCCTTTGTGATCGTTTGGAAACGTTTACTGATTTTCCATGTTTACGATTCCATCAGGTTTACTCAGGATAACTGGGAGTTGACTGTATTAACGTTACACCAGGTAGGGAACTATATACTGTATTTTGTCAATATCGATAGGTTTACAACAAGCCTTGTCAAAGGTTAAACTAAACTGGAAACCGTTTTTTCTTCAGTACAGACAACAATTTTATAACGAATATTAAATAAATTATTATATTTTGCCACTCTCCTTTCATGAGATTAAAATTTAATGTGATTTTGCTAAATTAAGCTGACCTTATTATAACCAGCTGCTGAAGTTAGTATTTCAATTTTTTTTTAATTAAAAAATAAGTGCCAATGCTTAAGAAAACAAAGTAAGTAGTCTTGAGCGATTTTATTTCCATGTTCCTTAAGGATGCAACATATGCTTGCCAAAAGTATGGTGATGGCAAAAAAAACTGTGTTCGAGATTATTGCAGATTCTCATTGTACTACACTCAAAACATGAAAAAAGTCGTTTTTCGAAAAGTGTCTGTGTGAGTGTCTGTGTGTCTATCTGTAGATATTTTTCTACGGCAAACGATAACAGCTGCAAATTCAAACAGAATCAAACAATGTTTTGCATACAGCCCTGATTTGTAGAGTACTCACGACCTATTGTTTTTGGCGAAGATCGGTTGAGGGAAAGGGGTAGTTTACCAGCAACTTTTTTTTTATCAAGGGTAAATTTTTTCAAACGATAACAGCCGCAAATTCAAACAGAATCAAACAATGTTTTGCATACAGCCCTGATTTGTATAGTTCTCAAGACCTATTGCTTTTCGTGAAAATCGGTTAAGGGGAAGGGGTAGTTTACCAGCAACGTTTTATGTTTTAACGAGGGTATTTTATATGGCAAACGATAAAAGCCGCAAATTCAAACAGAATCAAATAATTATTTGCATATAGTCCTGAGATATAGTTTTCTCAGGACCTATTATTCTTGGTGAAGATCGGTTAAGGGAAAGGGGTAGTTTACCTGCAACGGTTTTTTTATCACGGGAAATTTTTTTCTATGGCAAACGATAAGAGCCGCAAATTCAAACAGAATGAAATACTTTTTTGCACACCTTCCTGAATTATAGAGTACTCAATGTCTGTTCATTTTGGTAAAGATCGGTTAAGAGAAAAGGGTAGTTTACCGGCGACGTTTTATGTTTTAAAAGGGTAATTTTTATTTTTATGACGCATGATAACTGCTGCATGTTATAAGAGAATCAAATAATTTTTGCATACGTTCCGGAAGTATTAAGTACTCAAGGTCTGTTGATTTTGTTGAAGATCGGTTAAGGGAAAGGGGTAGTTTACTTCCAACTTTTTATGTTTTAACAATTGTAATGTTTTCTATGGCGAACGATAACTGTCTTAATTTCATAGCGAATCAAAAATATTTTACATACCTTCCTGACTTGTGAAGAACTGAGGGGGTCTGTTAATTTTGGTGGAGATTGGTTAAGGGAAAGGGGTAGTTTACCTGCCACCTTTAATGTTTTAACAAGAGTAATTGTTTCTATGACGAACGATAACTGCCACACATTCAAACAGAATCAAATAATTTTTTGCATGCATCCCTGAATTGTAGAGGACTCAATATCTATTGATTTTGGTGAAGATCAGTTAAGAGAAAGGGGTAGTTTACCGGCAACGTTTTATGTGATAACAAGGTTAATTTTGTCTATGACGAAGGATAACTGCCGTAAATTCAATAATAATCAAATAATTTTTGCATACGTCCCTACATTGTAGAGATCGCAAGGCCTGTTGATTTTGGTGAAGATCGGTTACGGGGAAAGGGTAGTTTACCTGAAACATGTTTTGTTGTAACAAGAGTAAAGTAGTTAATTTTGATAAATAAAGTATCCTGATAATGAGATCTTAATAATCCACAGTAGAAACGTAGATGTAATATCTATAAATGAAGAGGCTAGTTGAACGGGGTGGGGTAATTTTCTATAAATGAATACTATAGTTGAAAGGGGAGGGGATAATTTTTAGATGTGTACTACGTTATCGGCAACAAAGTAGTAGTTTGTTGTTAAAATTCCTTCCCGGGCTTTTTGGCCGTAGTCCAATGTTTTCTGCAAAACCAGACGTTTCGGCAGCGCCGTCGACTGCCATCATCATTGAAAATCGAGTGCGATAACGTGTGGTGGTATACGTTAGTGACCACAGTACTGTGGTTAAGGCTGAAGCAATAAGTGGAAAGAAGTAGTTTCTATGGAAACATTTCATTTCGTAAATGATTTTAAATATAAATCTTAGAACATGGAAGTCATGTATGGTTTTCCATACCGATATTTCTATGTAGGAATCAATACGAAATTGACAAAAAATTCTACAGTGTTTAAACAATTCAGATGGTAAGTTTAAGGCGGGGGAACTTTTGCAACTTTATCCACATTGTTTTTATTATCTTTAAACATGGATTTATAAGCTTTAAAGAATTAAAACTATTGTATCAGAAAATAATAACATGACTTTCTCTTAAGAGCGTTGTGAGAAAGTTTACTTTTCATGCCAAATTTCCCCTCATTACCTTGTCTTAATCCGCCTTTGCTATTCTAGTCGTAATTAATTACCCTCTGTAAACATTATTTGTTTTGTATTACAGATTTCATTTTCTTCTTTCTTGTAATACATATCGAAAATCTGTTTGGACATAATTCGATTTGTTTTTGTTGTTTTGTTTCCCGTAAAAATTGCGATGTTAATGTTACTGTTAGACGATCTTTTTATTACCTTCTTGAACTACTATAAATTACTAAGACCATCATGATCATTTTGTATGTAGGTTATATGGTTTAATTTTGTTTTTTTCACCTATATTTGTACAATAAAGTCTTCTGACTGAGTACGTACAAGATAAATAAATTCTGTGATTTTAGGAGCACCTTATTATGTATTATTTTGAGTACTGATTTTGAGTACTGTACAATGATACTACAGTTTTACTTACTTTTATTATTACATAATGTAAAATGTAATGTTAAACATTTTAAAAATACTTACCCTTCCTCTTCTTCTTGCGTTTCAGTAGGCAACAGCAGAAAACGTCTGAAACACGTACATATCGTTAAGAATTATTGCCTATTCTTATAGGAGTCTATATTAAAAATTCCCTTTCAATTTAGATTAGCTAGTAAATAAAATATTGTTTTCTAAATGTACATAAATACTTTTTTGTAAGAGCACATTAATCGTTTTTTTTGTACGAATACAGAAACAATAGCTGACAAATTGTTCATAACTTATTTCTACAATTTATCAAATTTTTAAAAATAGAAAATCAAATCGTTTTAAAAAATTACATGTATTGCTTTGATTAAATATTAGGTTTTGCCTAAGAGCAAGCGAACCAAGAATAAGAGAGAAAAGACTCCAATTTGGTAAGTGCTGGAGATCATGTACGAGTATCAGTCTTGGGTTCAGGTAGAGGCGTGCTTATTGGAGCACAGAAAAAGCAGAAAAGACCAAATTTGGTTTATAAAGCTTGTTAAAGTGCCCTTTGCAACTCATGTTTTACACTATATCACAACAATTGAAAAAAATTAAAAATTTAATTATTAAAATTAAAAGTTTACAATACCCTATTTCGTTTTAATAATGTGTAATTCCAATGTGTTTAAAACCGTTTGTATATTATAATGCTTAACAATTTTACATAATGTGTTACTATTTGCGTTCAATAAAAATATATAAAGCTTGTTAAAATATAACAAATTGTTACTGACTGATAAAATAATTACACCACCAATTCCTTCTGATCACTTAGCTAAAGTCTTCCTCCTAAATGCATTCTGGCATATAATTTACCACAAATTTCCAAAAAATTTGAATTTCTGAAAAACATGTTTGTATCATGTACTTATTTCTATATGACACAATGCTAAAATACAAAACCTTAGGTCAATGCAGCTACTAAAAGCTTATGCCTTATAAAAGGTTAATAAAATAACTTTTTCTCTGATAAATATAAATATTATGCGCACGTGAATTATTGAAAAAAAAATTAAACTACCTTGATAAAAAACGAAGAAAGAATGTTTGACAAACAGGACTAATAAAAACGTGAACGTTTGGAATAACAGATGTTGAGGAAGCAAGTTGTGTGTCCAATTGTAATTTTTTGAGAAACATTTATATTATACAATAATTCTCTATTCCGATGCATGAGACAGAGACTCTATGCAAAGAAAGATTTAGATATATCGGCCTACACAGTTAGATAGATTTCTATGTAGACAGCCAGTTAGACATATCTTCTCTTGTTTAATGGGCGCTACAGCTCTTGGAGAGCCTTCCCCTCCTCAACAATTTGCCTCCAGTCGCCTCGATCCTCTATTCTCAGTCTCCATCTTCATACACCGAGAGTCCGCAGGTCATCCTCAATATCATCCACCCATCGTTTTTTAGGCCGACCCTCCTTCTTCTTCTTCCACCAGGTCTCCTTGTAATTTTGTTCCAATGTGGATGTCTTTAGTCTTTAACATTCTCTGGACATGCCCTGGCCACCGTATTATACATTTCTTTATGTCAGTGACGATAGCTGGTTGTCCATAGATTTCCTATATTTCTGCATTCTTTCTTATTCTCCATGCTCCTTGGACATTCACTGCACCAAATATCTTCCTGAGGACTTTTCTTTCTCAACTGCGCAACCATTCTTCCTCTTTCACTGTCATTGTCTAAGTTTCGGACCCCTACATTACCACTGGCTTAACTGTTTGTTTTATAAAGACTAATCTTGGTTGCTCTGTTTATGTTTTTACACTTAAATATTCCTTGTAGAGAGAAGTAGCATTTGTTTTCAACAGATATCCTTTCTTTAATTTCTTCGGCTATAATTTTGTCCTCAGTAAATTGTGAGTCCAGGTATTTAAGTTTCCCATCGTTTAAGATTTGTGTCCTCCAATTAACGGGGGTGCTCTTCTCTCTTGTATTTTACTTCTTGTTAACATGTATTTGGTCTTTTCGGTGTTTACTTTTAGACATCAATTTGTTGTGACCTCTTCTATGCTCATGAAACCCTCTTTTAGGTGTTGTTGGCATCTTGAGATAAGTACTATGTCATCAGCATAAGCTAGACACTGCATCATTCTATTAAATATCGTACCCGTTGGTTTATAGCCATTTGCCTTACCGCTATTTTGAGAGCTAAGTTAAACAGAATTGTAGAGACCACATCTCCTTGTCTAAGCCCTCTTTCAACATAACATTTTTCTGTAAGCTCTCCTTCTACTCGCAACTTGCTCTGTGTTCCTTCCAGATTTTTATCACGTTCACCAGTTTCCCTGGAATACCAAATCCCTTCATTATCTGTATTATTCTTTGTCTTTTCAGGCTATTATATGCTTATTTCTAATTCACAAATGATGCATCTCAATTTGGTATTCATGGCACTTTTCCAATATTTTCGTATCAGGAAAACTTGCTCAGTGGTGGCTCTCTTCTTCCTAAAACCACACTGGTATTCCCCTACAGTGTCATCTGCAAGTGGCTCTAATCCCTAGGCTAATATTTTTGCTAGAGCTTTGTATACAATACTTAAAAGTGTAATGCCACGAAAATTCTTGCACATTGATTTATCGTTTTTCTTATGCATCGGGCATATTACAGCTAATCGCCAGTCTCTTGGCATCTTTCCCTCAATCGAGAGCCTTTCAATTAGTTTATGCAATTGTTTGACGAGCATATCAACTCCATACTTTAGCCTTTCTGCCTCTTTCTGATCCCATCCAGGTGCTTTATTGTTTTTTAGGGCTCCGATTTCTAGTCGTACTTTTTCTTCTGGTTGTAGCTTTGAACTTTCTTTAAGTTGGCCTGTCCTTAGGATGGTCCTTTTCTGATTCTCATTTTTTCCAACTTCTTCCTGCGCTTGAACTCATCTCCTCCATTTAAAAGTTCTCGGAAATAGTTCCGCCACATTCCTAACATTTTTTTTTCTTTGTCGCCCACCATTTCATCTTCTCTTTTTTTCGTGAAAACTGACTAGGGGTTAAACCCCTTCTTAATTTCTTTTGCTCTAAGGTAAAAGTTCCTTATCTCATTTCTGTTTCTTACGTTTTTAGTTATTATAGCCTGTTCTTTTCTGTGCTTTCTTCTACATTTTATCTGCACTTTTCTGCGTTTCTGTTTATATTCATCTACAGTTTGTCTTGTTTTACGCTGAAGCAGCTTTATGCTTGTTTCATTCCACCCTTTCACCACCTCCGCGCACTTGTCAAACTATTTGCGCATGTTGTATAATATTTACTATTCTTAAGGCTATCCAAAATCTATATTGGTTCATTACTTCTAATAAATGCATTGCTATTGTTTAATGTTTATAAATAACACTTACTCGCTTAGAGAATTTAAATATTGTAGAATATGCTTGCAGTAAAGATGCATTATTTTACTTGTATTATAAATAAATAAATCTTTTCTTCTTCTTCTTTTTCTTCTTCACTTTAAGGACTAGGTTATAAAAACCAGTCCGTCACCCATCTTATCCTAGGGTCACCTATGTCTCATAAATGTGTATATATAGACTGAGAGAGAGGTTGAGAAAGAGTGGGAGGGGGTGGGAGGGAGTTAGGGAGAGAGATACAATAGACAGAGACAAAGATCATCAGCGGAGCTAAAGACTTATATTTAGTCGTTGTAGTCATCATCCTTTACGGCTTAGGCTAGAAGTCTGTTTCATTCTCAGTGGAATTCATCCAACCATTGTTTATCCAACCACACTTCTCTTCCCCTTTGGATGATAGTCAAGGGGGCTCTTCTTGAGAATCTAATTGGATCCATTCTATCCATGTGTAACCGCCACTCTTCATATAAACTAAATTAATTTAGTTTTAATTTAATTTAACTGATGATGTAAAAAAATAGTAGCCATGCTTTGGTAAGCCTTATACACTTTAATCCACAGAAGAAGTGAAGCAGGTAATCAAATAGCACAGATAAAAAACAGCCTCCCTACCTGAGGCGGCATACATATAGTCGCTGAAGTCAACAGATTATCAAAGCTGTGAAAAGTGAATTGTACTTCCAAAATAAGCATTTATATAACGAGAACGAAATTTAGATAATAAAAACCTGGACGTAAACAGAGCATATTGCCGTAGTCATCAGCGCCCTAATTTTAGCACTGTCTCCCCACTGCTGAGCAAATACCATATCTTCTCGTGTGCAATGAGCACGTTTATACCCAGATTTTCTTCCGCAAAATGTGGGTGCGCATTATACACGAATAATATAATTTACAGGCGAAATTGTAGACTGCACATGTATGGTCAGACTGTTCATGAGAAAGTTGGCAACGTCGCTTAAAACTGTCAGGCTTGAGTATAGTAATAGTAAATAATACTGATAAATTGGTTCGCAGTTTTCACCCTTTCCCCATTAGTTATTTTTTCACGTCGAAGTCTTATAACGGTACCCCTTTTTTAGCATTCTGTTAATGTATTTGTTTGTCGTCGTTAGTGTTTTTTTACAGTATTTTATTACCGGTATTGCATCTCTTGTGAAGAAACAGATTGTATATTCATAATGAGTGGAAAAACATATCAGTGTGTCGAAATAGATGTTCGACATGAACAAGACACGTCAAACAAGGATGGATCTAAAGAATCAGAAGAGGAGAGTAATTCAATACTGCCTTCTTCAGAAACAGATAAAGAATGTTAATAAATACAAACGTTATGTTCTAGTGAAACACTTAAAACAACAAACTAAACAAAACCTATGACTTATGTAATTTATAAGTAGTTTTAATTTTTATATGATATTAATATTTTTGTTTTGTTTTACAAAATAAATAGGTATTGTAAACTACATTTTTTGTATTATTGTGTACGCAACAGTTTTTATTCCGACTACAATATTCAAACATTGAATACTTTTCTACGACCTAATAAATTTGTTCAACTGTTTCTCAACATAAATACGGTTGCGCCTTATACACGAATTAATCACATTTTTTCTGCGAAATATTACTATAAAATGGGAGTGCGCGTTATACACGAGTGCGCATTATGCACGTGAAAATACGGTACTTCCCTAAATGTCTTCGCTTAATTTTCCAAGTTCCAGAAAAACTTTTTTCTCAAAATAATTCTGCTCAGCTTACTATTCCACACTATCTACTAAACTTAAATAGGTCATCCAAATAAAGATTTAGAGCATTGTTTTTGTATTAGGTCTAGGATTTGTCTTTACAACAACTGTAGAAGCGTCTTCAGTCAAGTAATGGCCCGCTTCTATCTTCCTGTACGTTTAAATAATATTCTTAACAGAATTTTTGCGGACACTTTGTTTAATGTTTCCAAATGTCTGCTGTGATTACAATGATAAATAAAAGACGCATGACAAGAAATACTTACAACAAGAGATTCTGCTTCTGTTTGTTGCATCTACAATACGTCTCTCTTTATAATATCCTTTCCATTCTGTCTGTAGATTTACGCTATTCAACTTCAATTATTTTGAAAACTAATTACTGAATGATCCCATGTTAAATATAAACATGTTTATATATGATGTAAGCACATAAATATCGTATATATTTATATATAAATATAAATTAAAAGTTTCCAAATTTATGTAAAATTTAATAATTTTCAAGTAAAACCCCACTACTATTTTTTTATTAAAATGATTATTTCTCTTACATTGTGACTATATATAAAATTTAAAAGTAATTTAATCTCTTTATTATTGTTATTTCTGAGCCTTCCAATTTTGTCTTCTTCGCACTTCCATGATTCTTATCATATTCCCTATTCTACATATTTAAATAGTTAAATCATCACCAAATCTCTAATTTTAATATTATTCCTTATGTTCTGAGTTCCATTCTTCTTGTGTGGACACGATAAACTAATATAATTCAAAATAACATTAGTGTTTGGTTACTCACACTATATTCTCATATTCTCTACATTCTTGTTTTTAAAACCAAGTATGGAAATCAAGAAATTGATTCTAAGTCTGGAAAACACGATAAGTTATAAACAATGATTTCAGATGTACGGTCATAAGAATATTACAATAACTTAAATGCTCCATTCAACCGACCATAGGACGCAGAATGTATAATGTGAAGAAATAAATACACAGAGTTTTTCGTAATAATAAGATGCGGTGTTACGGGAAAACATAAGATATAATATAAACTATGACATCAGGAAAATATTAAATACTGTAAAGAAATATGCGAAGTAAGTTAAGAAAAGTATGGATACATATTTTGGAAAAAGTCCATTAAATTTGTGTATGTAATGTGTAATAATAAAAGATAGTAACATGAGAGGAAAATGCCTTTGCAGGCTTAATAAAAACAGAGCAATAGTTAATTTCAAAATATATTCATCCAATGTTCAAATGAAAGAATTAAAAATTAGTGGTGTTCATCGTAGTTAAGTAAAAGTTGTTAAAAAAGGTGAACAGAAATGAAGTGCTTTTTAAAATATTTAAGCATAATTAAAAATTTACTTGTACACATTGAAAAAAAGTTATAGTTTTATACAAAAAAGATAATAATAAACATATTTGAAACTTCAGTTATTGTCAATAGTATAGAGTTTTTGCAGAAATATTCTCTCACAAATTATACAAATCTGCGAATGTGCTTAGAAATCCACGGAAAATAAGTAAAATACAAATGTACAGTGCATTAGGCAACATACTAGCAGGAGAAATTTATTACTTTATAATAATTGTAAAAGGGCTGCGCAAATATAATTGTAACAATCATAAAAAATTAGTAGGCCTACAATGTAGAGTTAAAATCTTAAAACACGCTCCCAAGCGCGCGCGCGCACACACACACACACACACACACACACACACACACACACAACTCTAATGATTTCGACTACTTGGCACATAGGCCTTTTACTTAAGTTGTTAAAAATGTATCAGAAAATTATTTACGGTAATAATGTTATAGTTAATGAAACCGTTTTGTAAAAATGTTATATAGAAGTCATTGTAACTTACGAGCACAAAGGGTATTCAAGAAATCCATGATCAGTTTTGTTAGTTTCAGTTTGTTTTCTTTGTAGACAAGAAAGACTGTAAGAACATAAAACAAACCAATAGGTTATTAAGAGAGTAGTACATATGTATGTCAACATATTTAACAAAGTAAATTGTAGTTCGACTATTCTAAATACAATAACAAAATTTTCGCGTTGTCTGGAATAAAAGAAATTACTGTTCAGTCTGTAATTCAGAACTAATTATCCACACATTTTTGCCTTTCCTGTTAACACAATTTAGTGTTAATTTTCTTTACAAAACTGGAAATACAAGGCATTATTGCAATTAATATGGTAGAGAAAACATTTAGTCTGGTAAATAAAATTGTTTATACATTTTTTTGTTTTAATTATGTATAAAAATATAAAGTATCTCATATATGAATTCGCTTTAAATTCAAATAAATAAATTTAAAATTAAAAAAATATTTTTAAGAGTAGTTAAGGGATTCAGTTTGATACATCATCTACAAAACGACGACATAAAGAAAGGCCAGAATTTACAGTCGGTTCTGGATAGAATAAAGGAATACAGGCAGAATTGGAAGTACCATGTGGAAAGCATGGTAGACACGCCTATTCCTAAACAACCGTTTGAATATATGCTAGTGGGAACGAGAGATCGTGGGAAACCCTGGAAAAAATTGTCAGAGACTCTGTGAAGTCAGAACGGACTACAATCCAAGCCGTGTAGTGAAGAAAAAGAAGAAGAAGGAGAAGAAGAAGCAGATTAAAATAAATTTAGAAGGTAATGGAATAAAGGTATTTTAGAAGGTCATAAAATAACAATTAAATCCATTTATTGTATTACGTTTTTACAACTAAGGGAACATGAGTGTGGTGTAAAATCGTTAGATTAGGTCACTACACAAACCATGTCACAACTTATATTAAAAGGGTAATTGTATATATAAAAACATACTGCTATTTATATTTACTATAATTTCACGGAATCTAAAAATTACTGTTAATTTTTATAAGATGTGAAATTTGGTAGTTATTTTACTTTTTCAAAAATATCAAAACATAGTTTCAATTATGTGGCTGCCCCCGATCAGAAAGTGATAGTGTAGAAAGATGTGATTCACTCAGAATATTTAGAATTAGCGGCATTAGGACAGTGCTGCTAAAGACTAGTAAGTTTAATGCATTTTTGAAGTTGGAGCAAGAGAAAATAAATTTACAAATTTTTCCGACATTCCTTACTACATTGGTTTGTGTCCTAATTGTGTCCTCACTCTTTTCTAATAGGCTAAGTCGTAAACACGTTATTACGGTATTGTCAGTTCATTAGGTCAACGTAATTACTAAAGCTAATTTTTAGAAGATAAAAAATACATAACAGAAGAGGTAACATGACTACGGAACTATACAAACTGTTTAAAACATTTTAATTATATTAGAATAAGTTAATTACGCAAAAACGTTCCTTATGTTCCTTACCTCCAATTGAAATTAAAATGAAAAATTGTTTTTACTGGCAATATAGGTGGTTACCATGGAAACGAAATATTTATTTTTGTTTAATAGTTTTCTATTATTAACGTTTGTTTTGAGATCTATATTTTTTCGTTTGTACCTATACTTGCTTCCAATAAATAAAAACTATAGGCCTATAGATAATCTGAGAGAATAATCGGAAAAAAGAAACTGGAAAATAAAATTGGAGATCAACAACGTGAGATGATGTGAGGAAACCAAGATACTGTACGGCAGATCAAATATCTAAGGATAAACATATTCAGTAGGGAACATATAAGTTCTCGTTTGTCCCGAACTGTCCTAGATTTTAGGCCAGGTCCGGGCTCAGTTTGGCCAAAACGCAATTTCTCCATGTTTAATTTCAACTCTTAATTAGGCCTAATAGAGTTTTCGAAATTATTTGTTTTTAACTTGCCGGTCAAAAGACCGGATTTAACCTACGTACACTTGATAAGATCATAATTATGTACCATCGACACGTGTTTTCGATATCGATAGTAGACTGTATACGTATATCTAACGAAGTAGTGCTGTTTTGGTTATGTCAGCAGATTGAATTTTGACGCATGGTATTCTTGTTATTTCTGTTGTGCTGGTGAAAAATGGGTCAAGTTAATTTCACTTAATTGTTTAATTTTTAATAATATCGAAACGAAAAGTGGATTCAGTCAGTGTTTAGAAGAACAGTATCGGTATCCGTTTATTTTGCAGATTAGTATTACGGATAAACTTAGATGTTCCATTGACGGATAGCAGTTTTCAACACATCACAAAGGGAAGCAGATATTCCGAAAACATATTAATTAAAAACGCCTGTCATGAAAATACATTTAATGATGTAACTAAATTTAATAATTTGGTTTATTTGACAACAAATTACTGCGAACTGATGTTGAAAGTTCAGCTGCATTTATCAACAGTACAGTGCATAAAGACGGTATAATTAACACTCATGACTTATTTAATGGAGTTTCTAAAATTAATAAATTTTTACTTTTATATGTCGTCAGTGAAAATAAAAATTTTAAAGATAGGAATTGTCATAGACATGGTTGGAAATTTTCAAACATTTTAATTATTTAGGAGAAAAGCCTATCAATTTAGCCAATTTGTCTGAGTTTATCTTTTCTTTGATGAAAGGGTATTTTCTTTAATGAAGAATGGGTGGCGTTGTGAAATAGGAAGTATAGCTACAAGAAATAAAAATGTTCAATTAACATAAAGTAAAATTCAGAGTACAGCTGCAGTAACTTTTACAAATAATTAAGTCAATGATTGTTATTAATTAGTCATTTTTATTAGAGTACCCTGCATAGAAGTAGTCCCGCCAAGGTCACTCACTTTCACTGCTTCTCCCTGTCACCTACACGCCCCTCGCCCTGCGTTGTTGCCGGCTACTATATTGTGCAGCGTTTTAGCAGTGACACGTAAGCAAATTTCATACATCCATCTTATATGGCTCGTTTCAAATTTATTTAGGCGTATCACGTAAATAATTTTTTTTTATCATGAATAATTAGTTGTGGGTAACATAATGGTTAATGGTTAATTGTTGGCGCCAATATTTGAGCTATACAAATTTTTGAATTTCTATGAGTCGGCAGCATATTTTTTGTTGTCGCGTAAAATATCTACAAAATATCCATCTTTGCTTTGCTCTTTCTTTGGCTTCTTTTGTTACGATTTTCACTTGTCTGAAACTACGATTTATACTGGGCTGGTTTTTCTTATGTTAGAATCTAAAGCTTTTAGCAGTACAGCATTTAAAGCTTTACGTAGTACAATTAGGTCAGTTACTTTGTTTTCCGTACAGTGAACTTATTTATTTAAAGTTTTACTGTTTTCTTCATGGCGGTTATCCTTCAGACTGCCAGTTGTCTGACAACACTGACCTTGCCTGCTGTTGTCGCTTTAATTTTTTCATACTCACGGTCTTTTCCCTTTTGTAAATAAACCTGTTTTTGTTCTCTGCACGGTCGTTCCTAAGCCATATAGTTCGGAAATTCTGTTAGGTACTACATTTTTACGTTGCACAAAGATAAATAGAATTGATAAATTTCTGTAAACAAAATTGTCGCTGTTGTGGCAAAAGTCAATCGCATTTCGGTTACAGTATCTCATTCCATGTATGCTGGGTGGACGAGGTGAGCATGAGACGAATTAGCAACAAACAACATCCAACATATTTATCGTCCTTAGTATTGTTGACAGACATTTTGTGCATTTCATGTGAACGGTTGATGTCTTTAGTGTAATCAGTGTGTATCAGTTTATTTCGATAATTTGTATTTATTATGAGTGATATTGAGGAACAATATCCTACATTTAGTTCGGGTACAAGCAACGGTGGTGTACGTGCTGGCCGAGAAGATATTAGAAAACAAAGTAAAGTCATCGTAGGAAACGTTTACTAGTGTTTTATAAATCTTGCGTGTAATGGAGAAGCCAGGAGGAACATAAACTTTGCACAAGTTCGAACAACTTAGACACCGTGTTTAAACTGGCGTAAAGCGGATATCATGGAGTGGCTGCGTAAGAAGGGAATTTCATTTTCCCCAGCTAAAACCAAGGATGAACTTCTTTCTAAAGAAGGGATCCGAACGGCCAAGAAGACGTACGAATTGGATCAACTGCCAAATGAAATGGAACATACAGTAATGCGCCTGCCACCATATCATTGTCAGTATAATCCGATTAGCTGTAATGGGTCCAAGTTGAACGGTATGTTGCAAACAAAAATACTAATTTCAAATTAGCCGATATTGAACAACTTGCACACGAAGCTCTGGACAGGATAACTCAGGAAGACTGGGAGAAGTGCGCATGACATACGGAGGCACTACAAGAAGCCGACTACTCAAATCAGTGCACGAGAGACACCACAGTGGAGCCCTTCATCATACAATTGGGTGTGAGTAGTGACAGCGAACCTGAGTCCAGTGAATCCGAAGACGATTACTATAGGAGTGTTAAAAAGTGTATATAGGTGGTAAACGTGTCTATAGCGAAGCGTAGTATTTTTTATTTTTATTGAAACATAAAAACCGTGCGTGCGTGTTTTCTCCAGGAGTTTTATGAATGTGCTCGGTGCTACAACGAAGCAACTTTTCATAGTGATAATTGTGTGACTAACCCTATCTGAGGTGAGTTTCTAACATACTCCTTATTTACAATAGTCATAAGGAATTCTATAGTTTATAAAATAAGGAAAATTTAAAAAATATAGAATTTTAAATTTTAATTATATATATATATATATATATATATATATATTATAACTACACTACTACTATGCGTTATTGTAATGTAATATTGTGTGTGAGTACCCACCTGCTGTCTGATCTTGCAGATTCTTCCGACTAGGGCGTGTGGATTTTGGATTTGAAGTTCGCAAGCTAGTAATCTCAAATTATTACAACAACACACAAAATGTGTTACTTTAAAGGGGGAGAGTTTTGTGAGACTGGTAGGCTTTATCGTACAACAATAAAACACTGTTATATGGGGTAATAAAACGTTGTTTATTACACCAACAACACACAAGAATAGAATGGTTATAATCTTATTAATTTTCTTATAGTCTATACAATGAATCGATGTTTTTCGATTGTTTAATAGTTGAAAGAAACTGAACTCGTTCTTTGCGAGTTAATTGCAATTTAAATTTGACTTTACTAATTGATTTGAATTTAATTAAATTTATTTAATTAATTTGAATCTAAGTGTTCATGAAACGAAATTTAAAACTCTGATATTAATTAGAATAATTAATAAAAATAAATTAGACGTGACAGTCTAGTTCACGTTATTTCATTTCTAGTGATTCTATTTCTGATCTACTGCAGTATGATCTAAGATTAGATTGTCAGTTAAGATTTGTATAGCGCTTTTATACTACATCTATTTCTTAACTCTAACTTACTACTGTCTTAAACTGCTATACAGATTATCACAACGAATTTACTTTTTAATTACTAGAGTCTTTGCTTTTTTGTTTGGCACCTGAATTATTTGAATTACAATGTTTTAATTGAAAAATATAAAATTTGATCTGAAAATAAATAAATAGATTTTGCTTTCCTGTTACTGAAGCGGATGTCGTCCCGATTTGTCCCTCGTCGATTCGAGTCCTTGGTTAGAGAAAGTAATCTGCTTAGAACTGCTGGATTCGGTCGTGGAGTTCAAAATTCGGCAGCACTCTGCTTCCCTGCTGTTTGTGAATATTTTAACGTCTGCTGTTGTCTGCTGGAACTGCTTCCTGTTCTCCGTCGATTTGCACGTTGCACGTCAGCGTGTGTGTGTGTGTGTGTGTGCTTCGTTCGGGCGGTCGCTCTGCTCGTCAGCTGTTAACCAATAATTTAGACGGCCTCTCTGCTGTATTCTTGAAGTCTGGTCTTGAAGTCGGGTGGATCTCTTGCGTGCTTATGACTATCTGGTAGTACACAATAAGCTTGGTTGATGTCTTGAAGAGTATCTCGCCTTTACGTAGCAATTACGAGCTATACAGATGATCTGTAGTTAGTGTGTTCGTAATTGCGTGTGTGTTGACCACGTAGAGTCTTCTTGTTGATCTTCACCGCTTTGGCTACTAGACGATCGAAGGACTACGTCTTAACTTCGTGAGTACTAACAGAAGAGTGATTTTTCCACCAGAAAACATCGCACTGGCCGGGGCTGCATGGAATGATTTCATTGATCGAAACACTCTCCCTACCACATAAAATTTAGAATTCCCTTAGTCCGTGAGAATGAAGTCTGGTTCCCACAGACGGAGAATAGAATTATTATGTAATATTTAATTTTCCGGCGGAACCAGTTTGTCGCTAAGGGTATCCTGTACTTATTTAATTTTGCAATAACTTGGTTGCAAATCAAGTTGTGTGAAATCTAAAATATACAATCTGTCACAAATTATTATCTTTACAATATACTAAAATCTCTTTACTGTAACTCTATTTTAACAGAAGTTATTTAATTATTTTAATTAACTCTTACATTTGTTAATTATATTGCATCAAATTTGCACACGTCATTATTAATATCTCGGCAAACATTTTGGCTATTTTGGATTTCGCCTTTATTTATTAGTTTCCGAGATATTAATAATTAACCGTTTGGGTGTGGTCGCTTCCTTGTACAGCGAACTGATTACATAACGACCACGTGTGCGTTGCTTTACACAGCACTATTTTCAATGCGCTACATTCAAATGGAGTTTTAACTGTTAATTTTTATTTAAATATGGTTTCAGCATGCGGTAAACATATAACCCCAAATAGTTAATATTTGGTTCCGTTATATATTCCCACACCCGCTTTAAAAAAAAATGAATGTAATAATTACAGTTATTTTTTTTTTCTTAATCATTACACACATATTCTGTAAACCTTATTCTTATTAACTATACATTGTATTACTTATTCTGAAGACACGTACACAAGTGTTAATGTTATTGCATTATATACAATCTAACTCTAAATACATGTATTAAACTATCATATTTGCAACTTATTGCGTATAATGTTTTTAAAACGAGTAGTAGCCTTTATTTATAAACAATGGCAAGCATAGAAAGGAATTTTGCTGACGGTATTTAAAACGTTATCGCCGGGCGCGCGCCTAATTGCTTGACCTAGTTTCAAATGTGGGTCAGGTAGTCGTTATCGCGTGACGTAACTGTTTCCTGCCGCTGTTCTCGCTCACTCTATACGCTTACTATTTACCGCTATAGAAAAACATTATTATTAATACACACGTTATCTATAATTATTATTAATACGATTATTAAACACAAATTATTTATTTTAAATTTAATTATTATAATACAATTACATTATCTTTTAACCGTAATATTTCGTAACCCTTTTTACGAACGGTTCGACAGTACTTCGTTAACCATCGGTCATTTTCGTCACCGGATTCTTCGTCTACGTCTTCCCACGCTGACTGTGTGGGAACGTCGTCGTCGCTTTCCTGCTCTGGCGGATGTGCTTTTGTCGGTGCCCATTGTTGCATTGTGTTCACGGGCAACCACGTTTCCTTACCTTCCGGTTGAAATACTTTGTCAACTGGCGTACAAATTTCTGTATAAAATTCACTTTTCTTAAATCTAGCATTTTTTTTATTTTTACCTACTTTATTGCGATAGGTTTTGGCATAATTTATGGCGCTTCCCCCTTGGAGGCGCCCGTTTCCAAGTTTTTTGGAAACTTACGATTCTTTCTCCTCTCGTTGGGGTCTTTATTACTAGGAGTATCGCTGTCTTGCTCTATTGTATCGGTTCTAGCTAACTCAACCGTTTGCATAGCTCTAATCGGGGCCCCGTCGTTACCCTTATATTGCCCTTTTGATCTAGCAATATTTTGTTTGCCTTTGTATTCAAAGGTCTTATCTGGGGGTTTTGACGATGTTTGGGGTGGAGTAGAACTATTACTCGGTCTCTGGTCAGGTTGCTGGTATTGTTCTCGCGTATTCTGCCCTTCATTATTACGGCGAAAATCGGGATTATACCGCCACCCACCAAAATCAAAAACCGTCTCACTTTGGGACACTAGAATGAGGAGTTCGTCTACCGTGCGAATACCCTGGGTAAATACAGCTACTCTAATGTTATGATTAAAATGGTAGGCAAGCTTGGTGACTATGTCAATCTCCGCAAATGCTGGGGTTAAATGCTTCGCGCGTTCGATCTGCTGGATTATATAATTTTCGGCGGTAACATTCATTTTCTTGTCAAAACGGCCATATTCCAGTTCATTGCGCAGAAGTCGTTGGGTATGCGAGTTCCAGTACCGGCTTTCAAATTTTTGTTTGAACTCCGCGTATGTGGACACTCTATCGCGTACAATGTTATACCACTTACGCGCCGAATCACGCATCGCGTTAACCACCCACTGTATTTTGTCTTGATCTTCTAGTCGGGAACCTACTCTAGCCATTTCACTCTCACACGCTAATAAAAATTCAATGGGGTTTTCGTTATTTTCCCCCGTAAAATACACGCGATTTTTCTCGTCGACAGGACCTTGTACCAAAATATTTGGAGCAGATCTCCTTCGTACCTCCTGTCGTACTTTCAAAATCTCGTCGCTTAACGTTTGTTAAACACTCTCTTTATTAGAGTCAATGTTAGATCGCGTCTCTACAATTGAAGCGTCTAATTTATCTACTCGTCGTTGCGTTTCGGTCACGTCCGCGTGAATTTTTACCTCTAGGGATTCCACCTTTTTGGAAACCTCTAGTGTTTGCTTTTCACAGCGGGTTATGTGGTCTTTGAACCGGCCTTCCATACGTGTTACTTGTTCAATAAACGATTTTTGCATAGTGGTCTCAAAAACCTTAAACCGTTCATTGATTTTAGTATCGACCGTATTTACTCTTTCACCGATCTCCGCGACTTTCTCCGTTAATTGTTTATTACTCTCACCGATTTCAACGACTTTAGCGGTTAACTCGTTTACGCTTTCGTCTATTTTCGCAGTTAATTCTTTACTACTTTCTTTGTTACTTTGCTTAATCTCGGCGTTTATGTCAGCATTACTTTGATCTAATTTCTCGGTTAGACTAACTTTTTGCGCTTCGATTTGGGACTTTATTTCTGCGTTGCTAAGTTCAAATTTCGCGTCTATTTTCTCAAATCTCGAGTTCATGTTAGCGGTCAAATCCGCGCTCATTTGCTGCATTTGTTTAAGTATTTTATCCATATCCATTTTAAATAGACAACAATGTCAAATATACACAATTTAAAATACACAGAACAGCTTCAAATACACACAATAACCTTACTGTTGTACAAACACCAGTCACAAAACTCTTTGGGGATTATTTATGTTGGACGCCAGCTGTTTTACGAATTAAAACAGCAAAGTTTCTTTAAAGTGAAAATTAAATTTAAATTGAATTTAATTTCTGGCCCCACGTACAGGGCGACATTTATAACTACACTACTATTATGCGTTATTGTAATGTAATGTTGTGTGTGAGTACCCACCTGCTGTCTGATCTTGCAGATTCTTCCGACTAGGGCGTGTGGATTTTGGATTTGAAGTTCGCAAGCTAGTAATCTCAAATTATTACAACAACACACAAAATGTGTTACTTTAAAGGGGGAGAGTTTTGTGAGACTGGTAGGCTTTATCGTACAACAATAAAACACTGTTATATGGGGTAATAAAACGTTGTTTATTACACCAACAACACACAAGAATAGAATGGTTATAATCTTATTAATTTTCTTATAGTCTATACAATGAATCGATGTTTTTCGATTGTTTAATAGTTGAAAGAAACTGAACTCGTTCTTTGCGAGTTAATTGCAATTTAAATTTGACTTTACTAATTGATTTGAATTTAATTAAATTTATTTAATTAATTTGAATCTAAGTGTTCATGAAACAAAATTTAAAACTCTGATATTAATTAGAATAATTAATAAAAATAAATTAGACGTGACAGTCTAGTTCACGTTATTTCATTTCTAGTGATTCTATTTCTGATCTACTGCAGTATGATCTAAGATTAGATTGTCAGTTAAGATTTGTATAGCGCTTTTATACTACCTCTATTTCTTAACTCTAACTTACTACTGTCTTAAACTGCTATACAGATTATCACAACGAATTTACTTTTTAATTACTAGAGTCTTTGCTTTTTTGTTTGGCACCTGAATTATTTGAATTACAATGTTTTAATTGAAAAATATAAAATTTGATCTGAAAATAAATAAATAGATTTTGCTTTCCTGTTACTGAAGCGGATGTCGTCCCGATTTGTCCCTCGTCGATTCTAGTCCTTGGTTAGAGAAAGTAATCTGCTTAGAACTGCTGGATTCGGTCGTGGAGTTCAAAATTCGGCAACACTCTGCTTCCCTGCTGTTTGTGAATATTTTAACGTCTGCTGTTGTCTGCTGGAACTGCTTCCTGTTCCCCGTCGATTTGCACGTTGCACGTCAGCGTGTGTGTGTGTGTGCTTCGTTCGGGCGGTCGCTCTGCTCGTCAGCTGTTAACCAATAATTTAGACGGCCTCTCTGCTGTATTCTTGAAGTCTGGTCTTGAAGTCGGGTGGATCTCTTGCGTGCTTATGACTATCTGGTAGTACACAATAAGCTTGGTTGATGTCTTGAAGAGTATCTCGCCTTTACGTAGCAATTACGAGCTATACAGATGATCTGTAGTTAGTGTGTTCGTAATTGCGTGTGTGTTGACCACGTAGAGTCTTCTTGTTGATCTTCACCGCTTTGGCTACTAGACGATCGAAGGACTACGTCTTAACTTCGTGAGTACTAACAGAAGAGTGATTTTTCCACCAGAAAACATCGCACTGGCCGGGGCTGCATGGAATGATTTCATTGGTTGAACAACTCTCCCTACCACATAAAATTTAGAATTCCCTTAGTCCGTGAGAATGAAGTCTGGTTCCCACAGACGGAGAATAGAATTATTATGTAATATTTAATTTTCCGGCGGAACCAGTTTGTCGCTAAGGATATCCTGTACTTATTTAATTTTGCAATAACTTGGTTGCAAATCAAGTTGTGTGAAATCTAAAATATACAATCTGTCACAAATTATTATCTTTACAATATACTAAAATCTCTTTACTGTAACTCTATTTTAACAGAAGTTATTTAATTATTTTTATTAACTCTTACATTTGTTAATTATATTGCATCAAATTTGCACACGTCATTATTAATATCTCGGCAAACATTTTGGCTATTTTGGATTTCGCCTTTATTTATTAGTTTCCGAAATATTAATAATTAACAGTTTGGGTGTGGTCGCTTCCTTGTACAGCGAACTGATTACATAACGACCACGTGTGCGTTGCTTTACACAGCATTATTTTCAATGCGCTACATTCAAATGGAGTTTTAACTGTTAATTTTTATTTAAATATGGTTTCAGCATGCGGTAAACATATAACCCCAAATAGTTAATATTTGGTTCCGTTATAATATATATATTGTAACCAGTATTTTAACTCTCGTAGGGTTACTTATGAAATGTAATGTAGCCTCACCTCAGGTTCGTCTATTTGTAACCAGAGAATATTTCGTTACATACAATGTTATTGTGGATAGGTTACTTGTATATATGTCGTGTGCACTTGGATTACACCACCCGTAGGAAGTGTGAACTTATAATATATATAAATAATGTAGCGACAAACTCGCACTGGAGTCGTCGATGTGTAATTATGAATGTGTTATGTTGAACGGCGAATAATTTTGTAAATTGCCGCTTCTCCCACTACGCTGCTTCTTTTCCGTGACGTCACTCACCGATGCCAACTATCGGGTCAGCTACAACCTGTGAATTCTAATTACTAAATGTAACGGCAATAATAACGACTCACAATTATCATCAAACATATATCCTTGTGGAATCCTTTATTCGGAAAAAACACTGGTTAACTTGTTTTAATAATTTTTAAACAGAAGAATCGCAATTGTAGTACAAATTATAAATCTTCTCTTTACCAGTTGGCAGCAGTAGTAGCCAAACGTTCAGTATTTCTTGAGACCAAAACAATGCTTTTTTTTAACGTTTTTATATAAAAATAAATATTATCTCAGGGAGTATATGGTTCGGGGATCATAAATTAAACAAAATATTACACTATTAATCAAAATACAAGTTTACAATTATAGGATATTACAACGTTAGAGTGATACGTGCACACAGAAATTGTATAGTAGTTACCAGTTTTATAAGGTTATGCCCAGTTCAGGCTTTGATAGTTATTATGTAAATTAATAGTTCTCGTTGTGTTTAAAAAGGTGTTAATCTTATATGGTGTTATTAGTGATTGTTTTTAGTGTTTGTGTTATATAGTGTCTGTAGTTTAGTTGATTATTACTTAAAATTCGTGTATACAAATGTGTGTGTTGAAATACAATATAATGAGATGTCAGATCACCAAATCCTCTTCTTGTACTCTTCTTGGTTGAAGATAGGGCCCACGTGCACGTCAGATCTTCTTCTCGTCCCTCGTCCACTTCAAATCTTCTTCCTGGTCGTTATTTCTTCTAATCCGTCTAATGGGTAGTCTTCTGTTATTGCAAAAAGTTCGTGTAGTGTACCTCTAACTGTATTTATTTAGTTGTATAGTTTTTTCACACTTTATAACATATAATGTAAGACGATTTAAAAACGCGTCTATCTGCTAAGATCGTTGTCAAAGAAGTCCCATTTTATTTATCCGAAATTTCTGGTTGCTATGGGTAAACTTGGAATCTGGTTGGTCAATTCGGATAGACATTGTCATATACTTTTATTATTTCAGAATCTAAATTTGTTCAAAATCTTTAAACTAACGTAACTTTTCTATACTGAATGGGAGTTTAAAACCATTATCAGCATTATTTTGATATTCACATTTGTTATATTTAGACACCAAACGTGCCTATTTTTGCTTAAGAACTATGGATGTTACAATTTTGTTATTTGGAATTTTCTTAAATAACTTGATATGTGTTATTTTTTTTCTATATTCCTTGTATATATTATTACCTATAAATATATCTCTCCTTTCACATTTGCTTTACAAAATTTCTAACATAATTGTTCAAAATTTACTAAAGTTGGTTTCACCTGGCCTATGTAATAGTATTATTTTTCATCATCATGTTTTAACATCTCTAACAATTAAATTAACTTCTAACATTCATCCAAATGGTTTAACATATAACGTTATTTTAACAACACAAAATATATATTATTCTAATAGTTAAATTCATGCCCACATGGCTATGATTATACCAATTCCTTGCACAAATAGTTGTTTTCTACTCAAACTGTATAGGTGTTTGACACTTAACAAAACATCTTTGTATAGTCCATTCTGCTTGGTTAATTAATTTATTTACCATGGTTTAATATCAGTTCTATTGTTATATTTGTTAACACAACATAAAAAAATTGAATTAATATCATTAAATTGACATTCCTTTAAACTAACTGTATCCCCTGGTACATACAAAAAACACAACACAAATACTATTATATAAAACACTGTGCTATAACATAAAACATGCACATTTTACAAAACAAATCCTATACTAATTAGTTAGTCCTTTGTCAGCTAATTTACTCATTATTCTGACACTGTCTATGTCATATTTACTATTTATATGGGTTTAAACATCCGTATTCTTATTGATGTCTGACTTACAATATTTACTATAAAGTGAACACTGTTGCTCCACCTCGCCACACAGTTCTAATAATCTTATTACATTTACTGTTTATCTGGGTTTTACTCTTGTTATGACTGTAATTGTGACCATGTTATAATTTGTTGTTTACTGGACAACCCTATGAACTCTATATGTGACAATTATTTGTATGGTTCTTGTATCTATAACCAAGTGTATTTATATTTTTGTTACATCAATTAACTTAATTATTTACTAATATTTCTCTTACATAATATTATATGTTTGGGTCTATTATCCCTCACTTTGTATTTTGATTGTCTGGATTTAATGATACATCAACTGAAACCATTTGTTTCTTTATAGTCCTGGTTCATAAACCATTTGTCCTTATAAATCTTTGTTTGGTCAATACTGAAAGTTCATTGTCATAGTTGGGGTTAAAGGTGTTTTGCATCACTTAGCCTAAATCATTAATTTGGGTACGGTCAGTTGTCTTACTAGTCAGCCTAAAATTGTTAGTCGTTCCTCTTCACTATCATCTTGGAAGATATTGTTCTCCTTGTCAGCTTCTTAATCAAAGTCTTCATTAAATCAGGTACGATATTATGTTGTTCCAAATGTCATGTTACATATTACCCTGCCACCAAATTTGATCATTTTAATGAAATATTGTTTTTGTTGAAATTATCAATTACCTTCTTTTTCATATTATCATTTGTTATTCTTATTATGATCTGGTATACTTGTCTTTAATTATAAGTGTTCTATCCCTGGAACATGTTACTTCCCTAACAAATTAATCACCATATATTCTGGAATCAGTCGGGTGGCTCTCTTGACCTAATACCCCGCTCTCCTTACAATACTTAATACACAAATAATATCGATTGCTGGAGCTATCTCGTCAGTCAATCACATTTAATAATCACTAGTCTATTTACGACTAAATCAAATAAAAATAATATAATATATTCTTGGGATTGTTCACTCAGTCTAACTTCTCAGATCTAAATATTTCTTTCCATTGATTCTTTCAGATGTTTATTTTCTTGTGGCGGTATTAATAACATTTTTTATTTTCTATTGGTACTATCTTCCTTCCTTCTTTATCAGTACTGCTTAATCTTCGTTTTTCATTCACTATCTTCATTTAAATTAAAATATAACAAGTATTTGCATCTTCAGTTGTTGTTGATTCTCTCACAATCATGATAGGTTATTTGTAGTAAATTCGTTCCTAGTCTTGTCTTATTTTCATCGTCGACTGTCTACACTTGTCCTTTTTTATTCATTTTATAGCACTATGGTTTCTTCTAATTTATGGATGTTGCATCCTTCTTTTATATTCCAATAATAAGTTCATAACTGTGTTTAATAAGAGGTGCTTATTTTGTTTAGAATTTGGAAATTTATTCCCAGTTGTTTGTCTGCTTGATTCATAATTACATTATTAAACTGTACTGTAATTGGTCCTTACTATTTATCTAAATTCTGAAATATTCAACCTTGTTTATTGGGCTTCATTTAAAATTATATCCTGAATTATCAAAGTTGGTAAGATGAGCTTACTATATTTTTTCAATTTTGTGGTTTTATAATAATAAATTCTTCAATTCCATGTTAATTCTCATAAATAATTAGTTGTAAGTTGTTCTTACTATTTCTTTAGAATTTTGTGGTTTTATAATAATAAATTCTTCAATTCCAAATTAATTCTCATAAATAATTAGTTGTAAGTTGTTCTTACTATTTTTTTTTTGAATTTTGTTGGTTTTATAATAATAAATTCTTGAATTACAAATTAGTTCTCATAAATCATTAGTTGTAAGTTGTTCTTACTATATTTTTAGAATTTTGTAGTATTATAATAATAAATTCTTCAATTCTTATTATAGTGCTTATTGTCATATGTCCTTCTGTACCCAGTATTGATGATTTTTGGTAATTTTCGTTATGTCGGTCAGTTGCCCATACCTTCATTTGTATGGTTCTGTTTCTTTATCCTTTATTCATATTATTGTTCCTCAATGACACTTATTTCTCGTCTCCTTAAAATGGTTCTTTGGCCGTAGTCGGTTAGCGCAGCATCCGTCCCTTTTCTTGATGGTGTGTGGTATATAATTTATCCCGGGTCCATAATCTCAGTTGACCTTATTGTCCGCACTACCATTGTCTTTGTAATTATTTCTTTCCTTGTGGCATCTCTCGCTTCTTCCTTGTACTTCATTCTTCCCGTTCTTATTCTTTCATTTGCTGCAAAGCTTATTCGACTCATCCTATCATATTGTTGATTAAAACAATATGTTACTGGTCCATCAATGACTAATGATATCATTGATATTTTCCCACGTATTTCTATTTCTGGTATTTCCCATTTATCTCTAGTCTTCTCTAAATGGTAAGCTATAGTTTTATGGTATGTCATTATTGAAATTGCTCTTAATCTCCTCCTATAGTCTCTGGCATTCATGATTTCTTCATTGTTGGTAATTGGGATATTCAGTACATTAATTAACCCATTGTTCATCATCTCCCACTCTTCCGGTGTTTTTATTAAATTCTTTAGATGCGTTCTTCTTACCTTCTTTGGTTCCACTTCACTATCTTTAGTATTTTCTTTGTTTCCGTTAGTTTTATTTTCAGGTAATACTACTACTGGATCCTCTGTTTTGGCGTTTGGTATTTCTTCTGTTTCTGGTTTGCTATCATTTTTTATTTCTTTGGTTCTATCATTTCTTAATCCTTCCCTAAACAGTTTATTATCATTTATTATTTCTTTGGTCATTTCCTCCATTTCCTTTCTTATTTCGTCCATTATTTTCTTATTACTCTCCTCCGTTTTTCGGCTCATCTCCTCCTTGTTTTGTTTATTATCATTCTTTATTTCCTCCATCTTCTTACTCAAGTCTTCCTTCAATAATACTAAGTTCTTATTACTGTTCTCTATGGACTGTTTATTGTCCTGTTTTAATTCCTCTATTTTCTTACTATTCTCCTCCATTTTCTTACTCAAATCTTCCGTTAGTTTCTTATTCCTCTCGTCCAGTTTCTTATTGATATCCAGCATTAATTTAATCATACATTTGAACATTTCTTGCGTCTTCTCACCTTCTGTTTGTGTGGGTTCTTCAGGTTGTTTCTCCGGATCCTTTCTTGTTATAATTTCTACTTCCTCAACCGGTGTCGCTTCTTTGTCTTCCATATTTAACTCGTCTACCTTTTCGGTTTCGGCCGCTCGTTTTCGCGATACCTCTCGCTTCCTCATCTTGTTTATTTCGGTTTATTTGTCTATTATTAATAATTTAATTTATATTAAATTACACGCCTCACACGTTGGTGCGCCAATTTGTAACCAGTATTTTAACTCTCGTAGGGTTACTTATGAAATGTAATGTAGCCTCACCTCAGGTTCGTCTATTTGTAACCAGAGAATATTTCGTTACATACAATGTTATTGTGGATAGGTTACTTGTATATATGTCGTGTGCACTTGGATTACACCACCCGTAGGAAGTGTGAACTTGTAATATATATAAATAATGTAGCGACAAACACGCACTGGAGTCGTCGATGTGTAATTATGAATGTGTTATGTTGAACGGCGAATAATTTTGTAAATTGCCGCTTCTCCCACTACGCTGCTTCTTTTCCGTGACGTCACTCACCGATGCCAACTATCGGGTCAGCTACAACCTGTGGATTCTAATTACTAAATGTAACGGCAATAATAACGACTCACAATTATCATCAAACATATATCCTTGTGGAATCCTTTATTCGGAAAAAACACTGGTTAACTTGTTTTAATAATTTTTAAACAGAATAATCGCAATTGTAGTACAAATTATAAATCTTCTCTTTACCAGTTGGCAGCAGTAGTAGCCAAACGTTCAGTATTTCTTGAGACCAAAACAATGCTTTTTTTTAACGTTTTTAAATAAAAATAAATATTATCTCAGGGAGTATATGGTTCGGGGATCATAAATTAAACAAAATATTACACTATTAATCAAAATACAAGTTTACAATTATAGGATATTACAACGTTAGAGTGATACGTGCACACAGAAATTGTATAGTGGTTACCAGTTTTATAAGGTTATGCCCAGTTCAGGCTTTGATAGTTATTATGTAAATTAATAGTTCTCGTTGTGTTTAAAAAGGTGTTAGTCTTATATGGTGTTATTAGTGATTGTTTTTAGTGTTTGTGTTATATGGTGTCTGTAGTTTAGTTGATTATTACTTAAAATTCGTGTATACAAATGTGTGTGTTGAAATACAATATAATGAGATGTCAGATCACCAAATCCTCTTCTTGTACTCTTCTTGGTTGAAGATAGGGCCCACGTACACGTCAGATCTTCTTCTCGTCCCTCGTCCACTTCAAATGTTCTTCCTGGTCGTTATTTCTTCTAATCCGTCTAATGGGTAGTCTTCTGTTATTGCAAAAAGTTCGTGTAGTGTACCTCTAACTGTATTTATTTAGTTGTATAGTTTTTTCACACTTTATAACATATAATGTAAGACGATTTAAAAACGCATCTATCTGCTAAGATCGTTGTCAAAGAAGTCCCATTTTATTTATCCGAAATTTCTGGTTGCTATGGGTAAACTTGGAATCTGGTTGGTCAATTCGGATAGACATTGTCATATACTTTTATTATTTCAGAATCTAAATTTGTTCAAAATCTTTAAACTAACGTAACTTTTCTATACTGAATGGGAGTTTAAAACCATTATCAGCATTATTTTGATATTCACATTTGTTATATTTAGACACCAAACGTGCCTATTTTTGCTTAAGAACTATGGATGTTACAATTTTGTTATTTGGAATTTTCTTAAATAACTTGATATGTGTTATTTTTTTTCTATATTCCTTGTATATATTATTACCTATAAATACATCTATCCTTTCACATTTGCTTTACAAAATTTCTAACATAATTGTTCAAAATTTACTAAAGTTGGTTTCACCTGGCCTATGTAATAGTATTATTTTTCATCATCATGTTTTAACATCTCTAACAATTAAATTAACTTCTAACATTCATCCAAATGGTTTAACATATAACGTTATTTTAACAACACAAAATATATATTATTCTAATAGTTAAATTCATGCCCACATGGCTATGATTATACCAATTCCTTGCACAAATAGTTGTTTTCTACTCAAACTGTATAGGTGTTTGACACTTAACAAAACATCTTTGTATAGTCCATTCTGCTTGGTTAATTAATTTATTTACCATGGTTTAATATCAGTTCTATTGTTATATTTGTTAACACAACATAAAAAAATTGAATTAATATCATTAAATTGACATTCCTTTAAACTAACTGTATCCCCTGGTACATACAAAAAACACAACACAAATACTATTATATAAAACACTGTGCTATAACATAAAACATGCACATTTTACAAAACAAATCCTATACTAATTAGTTAGTCCTTTGTCAGCTAATTTACTCATTATTCTGACACTGTCTATGTCATATTTACTATTTATATGGGTTTAAACATCCGTATTCTTATTGATGTCTGACTTACAATATTTACTATAAAGTGAACACTGTTGCTCCACCTCGCCACACAGTTCTAATAATCTTATTACATTTACTGTTTATCTGGGTTTTACTCTTGTTATGACTGTAATTGTGACCATGTTATAATTTGTTGTTTACTGGACAACCCTATGAACTCTATATGTGACAATTATTTGTATGGTTCTTGTATCTATAACCAAGTGTATTTATATTTTTGTTACATCAATTAACTTAATTATTTACTAATATTTCTCTTACATAATATTATATGTTTGGGTCTATTATCCCTCACTTTGTATTTTGATTGTCTGGATTTAATGATACATCAACTGAAACCATTTGTTTCTTTATAGTCCTGGTTCATAAACCATTTGTCCTTATAAATCTTTGTTTGGTCAATACTGAAAGTTCATTGTCATAGTTGGGGTTAAAGGTGTTTTGCATCACTTAGCCTAAATCATTAATTTGGGTACGGTCAGTTGTCTTACTAGTCAGCCTAAAATTGTTAGTCGTTCCTCTTCACTATCATCTTGGAAGATATTGTTCTCCTTGTCAGCTTCTTAATCAAAGTCTTCATTAAATCAGGTACGATATTATGTTGTTCCAAATGTCATGTTACATATTACCCTGCCACCAAATTTGATCATTTTAATGAAATATTGTTTTTGTTGAAATTATCAATTACCTTCTTTTTCATATTATCATTTGTTATTCTTATTATGATCTGGTATACTTGTCTTTAATTATAAGTGTTCTATCCCTGGAACATGTTACTTCCCTAACAAATTAATCACCATATATTCTGGAATCAGTCGGGTGGCTCTCTTGACCTAATACCCCGCTCTCCTTACAATACTTAATACACAAATAATATCGATTGCTGGAGCTATCTCGTCAGTCAATCACATTTAATAATCACTAGTCTATTTACGACTAAATCAAATAAAAATAATATAATATATTCTTGGGATTGTTCACTCAGTCTAACTTCTCAGATCTAAATATTTCTTTCCATTGATTCTTTCAGATGTTTATTTTCTTGTGGCGGTATTAATAACATTTTTTATTTTCTATTGGTACTATCTTCCTTCCTTCTTTATCAGTACTGCTTAATCTTCGTTTTTCATTCACTATCTTCATTTAAATTAAAATATAACAAGTATTTGCATCTTCAGTTGTTGTTGATTCTCTCACAATCATGATAGGTTATTTGTAGTAAATTCGTTCCTAGTCTTGTCTTATTTTCATCGTCGACTGTCTACACTTGTCCTTTTTTATTCATTTTATAGCACTATGGTTTCTTCTAATTTATGGATGTTGCATCCTTCTTTTATATTCCAATAATAAGTTCATAACTGTGTTTAATAAGAGGTGCTTATTTTGTTTAGAATTTGGAAATTTATTCCCAGTTGTTTGTCTGCTTGATTCATAATTACATTATTAAACTGTACTGTAATTGGTCCTTACTATTTATCTAAATTCTGAAATATTCAACCTTGTTTATTGGGCTTCATTTAAAATTATATCCTGAATTATCAAAGTTGGTAAGATGAGCTTACTATATTTTTTCAATTTTGTGGTTTTATAATAATAAATTCTTCAATTCCATGTTAATTCTCATAAATAATTAGTTGTAAGTTGTTCTTACTATTTCTTTAGAATTTTGTGGTTTTATAATAATAAATTCTTCAATTCCAAATTAATTCTCATAAATAATTAGTTGTAAGTTGTTCTTACTATTTTTTTTTTGAATTTTGTTGGTTTTATAATAATAAATTCTTGAATTACAAATTAGTTCTCATAAATCATTAGTTGTAAGTTGTTCTTACTATATTTTTAGAATTTTGTAGTATGATAATAATAAATTCTTCAATTCTTATTATAGTGCTTATTGTCATATGTCCTTCTGTACCCAGTATTGATGATTTTTGGTAATTTTCGTTATGTCGGTCAGTTGCCCATACCTTCATTTGTATGGTTCTGTTTCTTTATCCTTTATTCATATTATTGTTCCTCAATGACACTTATTTCTCGTCTCCTTAAAATGGTTCTTTGGCCGTAGTCGGTTAGCGCAGCATCCGTCCCTTTTCTTGATGGTGTGTGGTATATAATTTATCCCGGGTCCATAATCTCAGTTGACCTTATTGTCCGCACTACCATTGTCTTTGTAATTATTTCTTTCCTTGTGGCATCTCTCGCTTCTTCCTTGTACTTCATTCTTCCCGTTCTTATTCTTTCATTTGCTGCAAAGCTTATTCGACTCATCCTATCATATTGTTGATTAAAACAATATGTTACTGGTCCATCAATGACTAATGATATCATTGATATTTTCCCACGTATTTCTATTTCTGGTATTTCCCATTTATCTCTAGTCTTCTCTATATGGTAAGCTATAGTTTTATGGTATGTCATTATTGAAATTGCTCTTAATCTCCTCCTATAGTCTCTGGCATTCATGATTTCTTCATTGTTGGTAATTGGGATATTCAGTACATTAATTAACCCATTGTTCATCATCTCCCACTCTTCCGGTGTTTTTATTAAATTCTTTAGATGCGTTCTTCTTACCTTCTTTGGTTCCACTTCACTATCTTTAGTATTTTCTTTGTTTCCGTTAGTTTTATTTTCAGGTAATACTACTACTGGATCCTCTGTTTTGGCGTTTGGTATTTCTTCTGTTTCTGGTTTGCTATCATTTTTTATTTCTTTGGTTCTATCATTTCTTAATCCTTCCCTAAACAGTTTATTATCATTTATTATTTCTTTGGTCATTTCCTCCATTTCCTTTCTTATTTCGTCCATTATTTTCTTATTACTCTCCTCCGTTTTTCGGCTCATCTCCTCCTTGGTTTGTTTATTATCATTCTTTATTTCCTCCATCTTCTTACTCTAGTCTTCCTTCTATAATACTAAGTTCTTATTACTGTTCTCTATGGACTGTTTATTGTCCTGTTTTAATTCCTCTATTTTCTTACTATTCTCCTCCATTTTCTTACTCAAATCTTCCGTTAGTTTCTTATTCCTCTCGTCCAGTTTCTTATTGATATCCAGCATTAATTTAATCATACATTTGAACATTTCTTGCGTCTTCTCACCTTCTGTTTGTGTGGGTTCTTCAGGTTGTTTCTCCGGATCCTTTCTTGTTATAATTTCTACTTCCTCAACCGGTGTCGCTTCTTTGTCTTCCATATTTAACTCGTCTACCTTTTCGGTTTCGGCCGCTCGTTTTCGCGATACCTCTCGCTTCCTCATCTTGTTTATTTCGGTTTATTTGTCTATTATTAATAATTTAATTTATATTAAATTACACGCCTCACACGTTGGTGCGCCAATTTGTAACCAGTATTTTAACTCTCGTAGGGTTACTTATGAAATGTAATGTAGCCTCACCTCAGGTTCGTCTATTTGTAACCAGAGAATATTTCGTTACATACAATGTTATTGTGGATAGGTTACTTGTATATATGTCGTGTGCACTTGGATTACACCACCCGTAGGAAGTGTGAACTTGTAATATATATAAATAATGTAGCGACAAACACGCACTGGAGTCGTCGATGTGTAATTATGAATGTGTTATGTTGAACGGCGAATAATTTTGTAAATTGCCGCTTCTCCCACTACGCTGCTTCTTTTCCGTGACGTCACTCACCGATGCCAACTATCGGGTCAGCTACAACCTGTGAATTCTAATTACTAAATGTAACGGCAATAATAACGACTCACAATTATCATCAAACATATATCCTTGTGGAATCCTTTATTCGGAAAAAACACTGGTTAACTTGTTTTAATAATTTTTAAACAGAATAATCGCAATTGTAGTACAAATTATAAATCTTCTCTTTACCAGTTGGCAGCAGTAGTAGCCAAACGTTCAGTATTTCTTGAGACCAAAACAATGCTTTTTTTTAACGTTTTTAAATAAAAATAAATATTATCTCAGGGAGTATATGGTTCGGGGATCATAAATTAAACAAAATATTACACTATTAATCAAAATACAAGTTTACAATTATAGGATATTACAACGTTAGAGTGATACGTGCACACAGAAATTGTATAGTGGTTACCAGTTTTATAAGGTTATGCCCAGTTCAGGCTTTGATAGTTATTATGTAAATTAATAGTTCTCGTTGTGTTTAAAAAGGTGTTAGTCTTATATGGTGTTATTAGTGATTGTTTTTATTGTTTGTGTTATATGGTGTCTGTAGTTTAGTTGATTATTACTTAAAATTCGTGTATACAAATGTGTGTGTTGAAATACAATATAATGAGATGTCAGATCACCAAATCCTCTTCTTGTACTCTTCTTGGTTGAAGATAGGGCCCACGTGCACGTCAGATCTTCTTCTCGTCCCTCGTCCACTTCAAATCTTCTTCCTGGTCGTTATTTCTTCTAATCCGTCTAATGGGTAGTCTTCTGTTATTGCAAAAAGTTCGTGTAGTGTACCTCTAACTGTATTTATTTAGTTGTATAGTTTTTTCACACTTTATAACATATAATGTAAGACGATTTAAAAACGCGTCTATCTGCTAAGATCGTTGTCAAAGAAGTCCCATTTTATTTATCCGAAATTTCTGGTTGCTATGGGTAAACTTGGAATCTGGTTGGTCAATTCGGATAGACATTGTCATATACTTTTATTATTTCAGAATCTAAATTTGTTCAAAATCTTTAAACTAACGTAACTTTTCTATACTGAATGGGAGTTTAAAACCATTATCAGCATTATTTTGATATTCACATTTGTTATATTTAGACACCAAACGTGCCTATTTTTGCTTAAGAACTATGGATGTTACAATTTTGTTATTTGGAATTTTCTTAAATAACTTGATATGTGTTATTTTTTTTCTATATTCCTTGTATACATTATTACCTATAAATACATCTATCCTTTCACATTTGCTTTACAAAATTTCTAACATAATTGTTCAAAATTTACTAAAGTTGGTTTCACCTGGCCTATGTAATAGTATTATTTTTCATCATCATATTTTAACATCTCTAACAATTAAATTAACTTCTAACATTCATCCAAATGGTTTAACATATAACGTTATTTTAACAACACAAAATATATATTATTCTAATAGTTAAATTCATGCCCACATGGCTATGATTATACCAATTCCTTGCACAAATAGTTGTTTTCTACTCAAACTGTATAGGTGTTTGACACTTAACAAAACATCTTTGTATAGTCCATTCTGCTTGGTTAATTAATTTATTTACCATGGTTTAATATCAGTTCTATTGTTATATTTGTTAACACAACATAAAAAAATTGAATTAATATCATTAAATTGACATTCCTTTAAACTAACTGTATCCCCTGGTACATACAAAAAACACAACACAAATACTATTATATAAAACACTGTGCTATAACATAAAACATGCACATTTTACAAAACAAATCCTATACTAATTAGTTAGTCCTTTGTCAGCTAATTTACTCATTATTCTGACACTGTCTATGTCATATTTACTATTTATATGGGTTTAAACATCCGTATTCTTATTGATGTCTGACTTACAATATTTACTATAAAGTGAACACTGTTGCTCCACCTCGCCACACAGTTCTAATAATCTTATTACATTTACTGTTTATCTGGGTTTTACTCTTGTTATGACTGTAATTGTGACCATGTTATAATTTGTTGTTTACTGGACAACCCTATGAACTCTATATGTGACAATTATTTGTATGGTTCTTGTATCTATAACCAAGTGTATTTATATTTTTGTTACATCAATTAACTTAATTATTTACTAATATTTCTCTTACATAATATTATATGTTTGGGTCTATTATCCCTCACTTTGTATTTTGATTGTCTGGATTTAATGATACATCAACTGAAACCATTTGTTTCTTTATAGTCCTGGTTCATAAACCATTTGTCCTTATAAATCTTTGTTTGGTCAATTTGGTCAATCTTAGATGGTTGAAATCTGCAACCTCGCTGCCAGCTGATTTCAGCAACACTGTCGATCTGTGGCCACTCCGCTCACTTGCACGCACGCCGACACACCGATAGCGATTATCTCTTAAACTCAGGGCTCGAAACTGGGTTGTACTTTACATTTATATGAATGCGGTGTATTGATGAACGTACACCTTTCCGTGTCTTGAGGTGTTCTCGCGTTTTCACAGGTGTATCACGATAGATATACCTTCCCTAAGCGGATATCTTGACTTTCGCGAGACTAGCACTAGTTAAATAATTATTTTAATTTTATTGAACTGAGTTCGTATACCAATAGGATATTAGCAAACGGGCAACTCGTCGCTAAGATTCCCTACTCGTAACCCTTATATAAGAACGTATTCTGCTACGAAAAACTCCCACAGGGAGCACGTCTGTTTAGGTTGAGCTGGTAGATGGAACTAACTCAAACTTCTCTGACGGTGACCCAATCTTAATGAAAATTGGGGCCGCTGATTGGTCGAAAACCCTAACACGTGATCGATGGGTAAAACTGACAGAAGTCCTGAACAAATTGGCAAAAACTGCAGAAGCAGGTATAGATTTTATCTAGAAATCTTATTACTTTTAGAAGATAAATAATCTATAGAAAGATGAACTTTGCTAAAAAATACATATTAAAACAATCTGTTTCGAGTCTTTGACAATAGAAAAACATAGCGCTAATTTAGATGTATGCGCTGTCCAAGTCTCAACTGATACGTTAATTTTAACCAGAGTTATTCACATAAATACTAATAACACGCGACCCCGAGCACTCGCACACTAAATTCGCACATAACATGATAGAAAATAAAATTATCGGCATTTTGACACATAATAGTTTTTTACCCATTTCTTAATTCAAAGCTTATAGCTACTTTACAACATTTAACCAAAATCAATTTTCAACATTTCTACAACGTCATAATTTGATATAAAACATGTAGTCCTGGCTACAGATACCCTTTCTGTGATGTTCCATTGTAAAATATATATATTATAACGGAACCAAATATTAACTATTTGGGGTTATATGTTTACCGCATACTGAAAGCATTGTTAAATAAAAGTAACAGTCAAAACTCCATTTGAATGTAGAGCATTGAAAATAACGCTGTGTAAAGCAACGCACACGTGGTCATTATGTAATCAGTTCGCTGTACAAGGAAGCGACCACACCCAAACTGTTAATTGTTAATATCTCGGAAACTAATAAATAAAGGCGAAACCTAATATACCCAAAATGTTTGCCGAGATATTAATAATGACGTGTGCAAATTTGATGCAATATAATTAATAAATGAAAGAGTTAATTAAAATAATTAAATAACTTCTGTAAAAATAGAGTTACAGTAAAGAGATTTTAATGTGTTATAAAGATAATAATTTCTGACAGATTGTATATTTTAGATTTCACACAACTTGATTTGCAACCAAGTTATTGCAAAATTAAATAAGTACAGGATATCCGTAGCGACAAATTGGTTCCGCCGGATAATTATGTTAGATAATAATTCTATTCTCCGTCTGTGGGAACCAGACTTCATTTTCACGGACTAACGGAATTCTAAATTTTATGTAGTAGGGAGAGTGCGTCGACCAATGAAATCATTTCATGCAGCCCCGGCTAGTGCGGTGTTTTATGGTTGATAAATCACTCTTCTGTCAGTACTCACGAAGTTAAGACGTAGTCCTTCGATCGTCTAGTAGCCAAAGTGGTGAAGATCAACAAGAAGACTGTACGTGGTCAACACACACGCAATTACGAACACACGAAGTACAGATCATCTGTATAGCTCGTAACTGTTGCGTAAAGGCGAGATACTCTTCAGGACATCAACTAAGCTTATTGTGTACTACCAGTTAGTCATAAGCACGCAAGAGATCCACCAGACTTCAAGAATACAGCAGAGAGGCCGTCTAAATTATTGGTTAACAGCGGACGAGCAGAGCGACCACTCGAACGAAGCACACACACACACGCTGACGTGCAACGTGCGAATCGACGAGGGACAGGAAGCACTTCCAGCAGACAACAGCAGACGTTAAAATATTCACAAACAGCAAGGAAGCAGAGTGTTGCCGAATTTTGAACTCCACGACCGAATCCAGCAGTTCTAAGCAGATTACTTTCTCTAACCAAGGACTCGAATCGACGAGGGACAAATCGGGACGACATCCTCTTCAATAACAGGAAAGCAAAATCCACTTATTTATTTTTCAGATCAAATTTTTTATTTTTCAATTAAAACATTGTAATTCAAATAATTCAGGTGCCAAACAAAAGCAAAGACTCTAGTAATTAAAAAGTAAATTCGTTGTGATAATCTGTATAGCAGTTTAAGGCTTTAGTAAGTTATAGTTAAGAAATAGAAGTAGTATAAAAGCGCTATACAAATCTTAACTGACAATCTAATCTTAGATCATACTGCAGTAGATCAGAAGTAGAATCACTAGAAATGAAATAACGTGAACTAGACTGTCACGTCTAATTTATTTTAATTAATTATTCTAATTAATTTCAGAGTTTTATATTTTGTTTCATGAACACTTAGATTCAAATTAATTAAATAAATTTAATTAAATTCAAATCAATTAATAAAGTCAAATTTAAATTGCAATTAACTCGCAAAGAACGAGTTCAGTTTCTTTCAACTATTAATCAATCGAAAAACATCGATTCATTGTATAGACTATAAGAAAATTCATAAGATTATAACCATTCTATTCTTGTGTGTTGTTGGTGTAATAAACAACGTTTTATTACCCCATATAACAGTGTTTTATTGTTGTACGATAAAGCCTACCAGTCTCACAAAACTCTCCCCCTTTAAAGTAACCCATTATGTGTGTTGTTGTAATAATTTGAGATTACTAGTTTGCGAACTTCAAATCCAAAATCCACACGCCCTAGTCGGAAGAATCTGCAAGATCAGATAGCAGGTGGGTACTCACACACAACATTACATTACAATAACGCATAGTAGTGTAGTTATAATATATATATATATAAGAAATTTATAATTTATTTCATAAGGAATTCGTATTGTTTTTTATAAAAGTATCTTTATTTTCATAAGAAATTTAATTCGTTTTCGCGTTTTTACATACTATTATTTTTACGCTACTTGTGCATGTAACGTCTTATACTATAGTGCTGATTTTTTTACTTAATTATTAATGACAGCAGCGGAGGAAATAAAAATATAATATTTTACAAAGTCACGAATAGTGCGGTGTTCCTTCAATAATTAAACGGGTTGAGAGTAAGACACAGGATGCATACGAAAATTCATTCAAACAAACTATAGCTGACGCGTCGCATTGAATTTTATGTATAAGTTATGGAATTAATTGTTAATAATGTATTAGAAACTCTCTCACTAAAAGTTACTTGAAAATGTTACGTAAAAATATACAGTAAAACGTAAGTTAACCAGTGAAAATATCTTACATTTCACTATCTTACAATGTCAGAACAACTGTGTGATACTCATAAGATTTTAACGTGTTTTTTACTTTAAATATCATTAAATTTTATCTATACATAGTCTGCTGTAGGCATCTATGAACCTTCAAAATATGTCGTTGTTTTTTCGGTCTTCTATTTTCATTGATTTTAGAATTTTCAACAGCTTAGAGTACAAAGAATTATTTTAATTGTGATTTTAATGAAAGCCTCATTGAAAACAACAGAGTAAATATTTAATTTAAAAATCACTTTGTTATATTCTTTACATTAAGTAGGCCTACTTACAAATGTACCATTTTTCGGAAGAAAGTGAAACTGTTGCTTAGTGGCAACGCTGTAAGTAAGCGTTGTGACCTTGACGGTACTACTTCCATGCAGTCTACTTTAGTATTATTATTGTTATTATTAATATAGCTGCATGGATTGAGAAATAGAAAATAGATTCCTGGATTTTGTTGTTTATGACGTGTACGTTGATTAACTATTTACAAGTATACTGACTCGGATCACTAATTTTTTATTAGTAATAATATTAAACATTTACCTTATAGCCTGAACTGGTTATTGCTTATTACAAGCTTCATCAGACATTGCCGTTACGAGCTCTGTCTGTCTTCTTCTTGGTGACGGCACCGTTATTCCAAAGATCGATATTTTGCGTGTGTGTGGTGTGATATGTTAGAACAGTATGTATGATTTAAATTATGTCTGTTCGTTTAGGATGCTGTTTTTATGTGTTTGTATATTTCTAGTTGTTCAAGAGTGTCTAGTGTTTAGCCTTTTGTGTGTACGTGTAGAACATCCATGTTGCTTTTTATGTTTGTGTATGTGTGGTTTGCTTCAAAGAGGTCGTTTGGAAAGGTGGGTTCGGTAATGAGGTGTAGTGCCTTCCTGTGTTCACTGTATCTCTGTTTGAAGCTACGTCCTGTCTGGCCTATGTAGAATTTGTTATATCCTGAGCAGTTTGGTGTGTATAGACCAGGTAAACCAAATTTTTTTTGTTCTTTGTGTGCGTTTTTTGTCAGTGTCTTCTGTAATATTTGCATTCTGTATACAATTCTGTACCCTGCTTTTTTAAATGTGTGGACTGTTTTTTCATTGCGGTTATTGATATATGTTAGTGTTAGAAATTTGTTGTATCCTGTTTTTGTCCGTTGTTTGCTTTGTGTTTTGTGTAGAAGTATATTGATTATTGTTCTCTTGTATCCACTGGTTTCTGCAAGATATTTGATCGTGTTTAATTCACCCTGGTACTCATATAGTGGGATGCTGTTTATTCTGTGTATCATTGTTCTGAAGGCAGATAGTTTGTGTTGTATTGGGTGATTGGAGGAGTTGTGTATTAGTGTGTCAGTTGTAGTGGGTGGTCTGTATTTTATATCTGTGTTCTAGTTTTGTGATGGTGAGGTCAAGAAGTTAAATAGACCAAAGTTAATTGATTAATTAACAGACAAGCTGAAAGTCAATTTACAATTTAATGTTATAAAATGCTAAGTAAAATATGAATTAACAAAAATATTGCTTTTACTTAGAAAGTACACACATAATACCCCCTTCCCCTCAGTCAACACCAACAATTTACCAAGGCGTCCTCGTATGTCCTCGTTCGACACCACATATTTTACCATGATGGCCTTGTTTTGGATCTGAAAAATATAGTAGCTATATATTAAAATCATTGTCATAATATTAAGACCTGCAGATCATCCAAACTATTAATTGGTGTCATATTGAAAAGAGAGAGAGGGGGGAAACGTGTACGTAGAGGATGATGGTACGTATAAAAGGTTTAGGAAAGTGTTTTATAACTGAAATAACAAGTAGAGGCGCATCTAGTAGACGCCAATACCTATTCTCGGCTATAGCAAAAGACAGTAAGGTAATATAATATACAATTCAATTCATTAAATTGATATTTACACAGACACTCAACATATTTCATAATTATGTGTAACACAAAAGTAAAATAGAAACATTACAAAGAAACACATACAGTTGAAACTTAAAAAATATAAAAACGAAACGTAGACATATTAAGTTGAGACACACACACATATTCTCCATTTTGTTAAAAATAAAAATATAATATAAAAATTTATTAAATAGAAATTAAACACACAGAAATTAACACATACACACACACAAACACATACATATATATATAAAATTAAATTTTTTTGTTTTTAATAACACACTTTGTTTTATATACGACTTCTGATTGCAATGTAAAGCTCTTAGCTCTTATTTCAAATTCAACATATATTGCAACGGTACAACCATTAACGGTACTGTGCATTGCCAAAATAAATGAAATAAATAATAAAAATATATAAATATGAATTAATAAACATGATTCAGATTGCATAAGCTGTATCATAGTTAAAAATAGGGAGCGCAGAATTCATGCATGGACACGCATTCCCGACACACCTGTCGCTAGCGTTGTGTACACGCGTATTTTGTTTGTGTGTGTGAAACCTGTCAGTTCCTGAAATGTAACCAATCCTTTTCATGTAGAATATTTTTATATTTTATTTTAATTATAAGGAAAATATGTACGATAGGGTAAAACAAAAGACACCAAAGTGTATAGAAATTAAAGGTGAATAAAGGGTTAAAAGACCGTGCCAAAATGACGAAAAGTGCAATTACTATAGGTAAAAAGTGAATAGCTCTTCTTGTAATTACAATAAAGAAGTGTAATTTACGTATAGTAAACATATAAAAATTAGTGATCGATTGACCTTCAAGTGATGTGAAACAAACTTCGTAATTCGCGAAGATAAGCGAAAATATATAATTTAACCAGAGTGGGGGAAGTGACGCTTCGACAATATCTGACAAGTTACAAATTGTTCAGACATGAGTTTTTCCACGACCTGACTAATGCAAGACATTCAACCTGTATTAAAATAACTAATTGTACATAAATGTAAAATCAGAGTAAAATTTCGAATATCTCTTGTGTAAAATTTAGTAATTGAAAGTAACATAAATGATAAGAGAAATATTCGATTTTTGAGTTAACGTAATGAATAAATTCTTTGTTGATAAAGGAAAATGCGTATGCAGTAGTAAGTTTTAAAACTAATTAGAATTAAAGAAATTGGAACACAAGTAACTTCATTATTAAAGTAAATTAATCAGAAATTGCAAAAAGATCATCACACAATGAGTAAGCCGAGAGCAAAATAAATATTTAATTAATTAAAATTAGATAATAAGATTTATGTAAAACCTGTGTATGTAAATTTTTAGCTATAAGTTGTGTACGAAGGAGTCGTACAAACGATATAATAATGAGTAGTATTTCTATATGCGAAATGAAAAATTTTGTTTAAAAAAATAAATAATGGAACAATTTCAAACTTAAATAACGTATCATCTTCTTATTACGATTACACCCATGAATTCAATACATTATATAATTTGTTATGTTATAGAAATTGGCCCTGAAATTGGGGCTACACAAATTAAATAATATATCAATGTTTGTGTTTTTATTATATATATATATAATTTTTTGTTATATACTATTTGCATGAGTAAAAATACTTTGTTTTATGCGATTATAGTTTTTGGCACGCAACCCTTACCCCAACGTTAGGGGTTACAGCTTTAGGCTCGCTTTAGGCTCATTACATCATGTCATAAGACAATAGAGTACATAGACATTGATTTAAGCAGGCGTAGCATGAAAAGAACTTCTGAAGGCTAATTACTTCCATATTCCTTAAGGAAATGGAAGTATGGTGTATGGTTCTCCATACCGATATTTATACGGTAAGAAGGAAAACTACATCTACATAGGGATAAGATAATGTGGTAGTTCCGATCTGATAAAATCAGCAAATTATCTTTCTGATTGTTTGAGATAATATAATTCATAGTCCAAAAGAGGTATGCAGCTTAAATGGAGTGGTAAAGCGACAATATGTCACTGGTAATATTAAAACGATGGGAAATGGTTGAAGTCATGGAGGAAAAATGAGTACTACGTACAGGCACTAATAAAGGGTAATACATACCTGGGATATTAATTTATTCAGTTAAAGAATGCCATAACTGTGATTCTAGAATAATAATTGCTTTTATCCCCTCGCAAAGAGCCATGTAATAAAATAATGCCTTTATAAACGTATGATTAAAGTTGGAAAAAGCGTTAATTAAAATTACATTGTAGACTTTACTTCTGAAAATAAAGATTTACCTCTGAGAAGTACATAAATCTCATCTCAGTAAAATTTCCTTTAGGCGTGTATACACGGTGAATTTTATTCTTAATGTTCACAAGTATTTATGTTAGTTTGAAATAACTGTTGAAATATTACCAGATATTTTGAATTAAAGTAATTGAGTTCTGTCTTAGGACGTTTTCTACTCCGTATACGTTTTCATGTGTATACGTTTTCTACTTCACACATATTTACAGTCTTTTTTGTGGCTGTACCATCTCGCATATACATGTTTTTTCATTTCTCATTTTGTGATAACATTCAAGATGACAAAAACATCCCTGAAAATCGTACTACAAGTGCTGAAGCCACGTGCGAAAATGTAAATATTTATTACGTAAGCTACTGCAAGAGCTACAATATTGAGAGTCGCATAGGTATTTCTTATAGCATTTTTTTCTTTAAACTTAAATATACTTATTACGAGTAATTATTATATTATACAATAGTTAAATTGGGATTATATTTTTAAAAGTATATAAAAAATGATTTAATAGCATGTACTATTATTTATTAAAATTAAATTAAACCTCCGCTCAACAGTCCGTTAAGGACCAAGGCGTACCGCACGGCTTTTTGTGTTAGTGTGACGGTGTATGGCTAGTACTACGCGCCACCAGCCGCTAGTTGCGATATTCACAGCCAGGAGGCGGCACTGTTATCTCAGCGCCTACTCAGTTTGCCTCACGACGCTGAGTGCACGCCGTACGGAACCTCCGCCGGGAATTGAACCCGAGACCACGAGTGCATCAATCGCCCGCGTTAGCCACTAGACCACCTGGAGGCTCTATTACTTATTAAGAAATGTAAAATAATAATTTGTTACGCCCAATCAATGTATAAAAGATCTCACTTGTGCTTTTATTATAAACAATACAATACACGCAAAAAACAAAATTGTATGTTGTAAAAACAATGGAGAATAAGGTATACTTTAGGATAATAATTCTTTTTTTCACTAATACTTAAAACATTATATCTAATGATTACTGTTTATTTAATTAATTATTATTAGTTTGGTAGAATTGTAGATCTGGCACATTGAAAGAACAAATTGTCTGCTGCATGAGTCACCTAGGTAAATTTAGAAATAACTCAAATGCTTAGGAGAAGAAAAATCGCCTGTTTCACAATTTACAGGAAACAATGAAATACTGTTTAGTGAAGAAGGAGACCAGTGATAATACAATATGGGAATCGAAATTCCCCAATCAAGTAAGGTTACCTGGTGTCAAGGAAATCAATTTAAAATAATATTTAAGAACAAGTAATAATTAATTATTTTAAAATTTTCATTATTATTTTTTATTCATTTATAAATTTTAATTTTTGTTTAAATATTTTGCTGATTTGGGAACTAAGACTTTTTGCCCAAGAACGTCTACCAAGATCGTTGCTTGACGCGATGTTTCGTTTTCGCGTACTTTATAGGTAACTCAACGACAGTAGAAACTTGTAACCACTAAGAAGCAAACCGACATTTTCAAAGCATATTCAGTAATATTTCAGCTTTTAGGAAGGACAGAGTTCTGTTTGTTGTTAGATGTCTGTTTCCGAAGTCTTCTTTCAGGTTGCCTTTTACTCTGTGTCTTTGCCTGAGTTCTGCAGCAGCACTACAGTCTTCAATTATGTGTTTTGCTGCAAGTGATACGCCACAAGTGCAGAGGGGTCGGTCTAGTCCTTTTAGGAGTTACGAAGATATCAAGTTTGTGTGCTCAATTGGCAGTCTGCTAATGCAATCTTGTTCCCGACTACTGCGATAACCTGTTACTTGCTATTTTCGGACCCTCTGTTTCACGGCAGGAAGTTTGCTTTGCCGTGTGTCCCACTGCTGCTGCCACACATTAATAATAGTGGATTTGGCAGCTACTTGCGCGTCGTCGGATCTTATGGCAGTCGCATCGGTTTGCGGGCTGTTACTTTCAACATCTACGTGATCCAGACACTAAACAAAAGTGAAAGATCTTGTAACAAAAGAATTAAAGTGTTGTAATGCATAGCGCAACGTCGTTATCTGCTCTAAGAACAAATCCACTGTGCTGTAATAAGCAGTTGAAAAACTCAGTGAATCCGTAAAGTAACAAATTTTCTTTCAAATCTCTGTCCACAGAAACTAATTGCCAGCCACACCGCACACAGTTCTGCGGTGCATATACTTCCCGCTTTCAACAGTTTCCAGAAATGGGAGGCGCCCTTGATGACAAACACCCAACCCACTATGCTCTTCCGTCTTTGACACATCAGCGTAGGCTATAGGAAAACACCATATAGCTATAGTGTGTTCCTTTACGTATTACTCCGAGACTGACGTAAAAAAGAGTTTCAGTTCTGTTGGGTGATCTCGCGTTTTTTACTTCTGCTGGCGATATCCAGGCGGCAATTAGAAAATTGTGGAAATTAAAGCTGGTAATTAGTGACTTAATTGGTGTCTTGTATTTTGTTGTTTTCCACTGTACCTACGGCGATCGAAATGACCGTCGTAACAATATGTTGCAAGTAGTCACGATGTAAGAGGATGAAGATTGCAGTCTGGATAAAATGCAGACACGCCCTCAATTCAAAATTTCGAGCACTGTGCATTTTATTCCTTCTTTGCATCACACATTTATTTAGCATATTTAAAAAAAAAATTATACACGGAAGTATAAAGAAAGTATGTAGAATTACAGGAATTACAAGAAATGAAAATGTAAAAAGACCTTACATATATTTTAAAGCAAGCCGTGTTGAATCCGCCGTCTTAAAAATATTTTTGTCTCACATTTAGTTTTAGCAATACCAAAAACTCTGTAAAAATTGTTTCAAAATTTACGGACTGTAAATATTCAAATTCGTGTTTTCACACCTTATTGATATATAAACTTTGTTTATTTAATCAGTTTTAAAAATAATGACAGAGGCTTTACTTGGATCTAGAACGTAAAAAGTATATTGAGGCTTCATATCTTTTGTTACTCATTTTTTAAACTGGTACAAAGAAGAAGGACATTTTTAGAATAAGGCCACACTTATTTTACGTGTAATAGTAGTGAGAAGTGTTTTTAAAAAAACGCCTGGAATATTCAGTAATATAAAGCTGATTTAGGTAAGTATCTACAGAGCATCGGGTTTAGAAGTTGAAGTTTAAAAACACAATGATTTGGGTACCGTAGAGAAGCAATAAATGTTACAATTACAAAAAAGTTAGTCTATATTGAAATCTAAATGTAGACAAAAGTGTTAAAATATTATGTATAGTGTAAAAAATATTTCTAGTATTTTTATCCTTGAAAAGAAAGTTTGACAAGATCCAGTATTGAAATTTTATAATGTAATGGCGGCACCAGTATTGATGTACAGAAGTACATTTTGGACACTCACCCAAAATCATAAAAAACGAATTTCAGAAAACGGAAATAAAATTCTTAAGGAAAGTCAAAGGATGGACCCTCAGAGATCACATTAGAAATGCAGAAATAAGGCAAGAGCTGAATAATATACTCGATAAAATTAAACAAAATAGAGAAAAGTGGATACACGACATAAATAGAATGGGTGATTTGAGAATACCAAAAAAGGTAATCCAGTATAAGATTCTTGGAGAATGAGATATAGTCAGAGAAAAAAACGGTGGCTGTGAAGATGGAACAGGCTGAAATCCTAATCCTTAAAGTGGAGAAGAAGAAGATTTATGGTATTAAAATTTGTTAAATTTTCTGGAGAATATCTACAATGGCACTTCAGATATTTCACCTACTTTTTTTTAAACATAAATAATATTCTTCATGTAAATAACGTTTAATCAAATTTACTCACTTTAGACATAAGTCTTTGATACAATATTAGCAAATACTCTGTAGATGTAGTGACCCTGAGTAGATAAGGAAATATATACACGTTGAGGACGAAAACTGAAAGTTAGAAAACATCCAAAGAAGAGTTACCAAATGATATGCTGATAATCCAAATTTATCAGGAAAGCAACTTTATATAAGTTGAAGGAAGAGTACAAAAAAGTTAAAAGAGATAGTCGTTCTACCTGTGTAGTAGCATACTGATCAATAACGAAGACAGTCTACACAAGATATTGCAAGTAAAGTGGGAAAGACGACCAGAGTCAAAGCAAAATCACAGCATCCTGTTTTCAATACAGAAGAAGTACGTAGTTGTCAATACAGGTCAAACAAGCATATGGAAGGCACATTATCATTGCGCCGCAGAAACAATAAATAAAAATAATGAAAATCGTTCTCAAACATAGAATTTAAGAACCACTAGAATTTTTAACTAGTTAGCTACGTATGATTGGTGTACTACAAATTTCTAACTGGCCAAAGAAGATCAATTGTAAACAATCCATGATACTTAGAGTAGAATGTAAAGAGTTTTCCTCGAATGCTCTATTGACGCCAAGATGCTGGCAAGTTGTGCATTGGAAATATGCCACGAACCAGCGTCTCGTCAGTTGTATTGACTGCAATTTAAATGGTGTGTTGCATTCCAAATGAGCTGAAATTAAATAACAGGTGCTTTTTAATGGGTTTAGTATTACAGCAATTACTCATTATCAGATCTTACCATTAGCATACTTAAATAACGTAAATAGTGTTACTACCGTAAATACCGTTTCAGAAACCATATATAGTTTAAATTGATTTTATTGCTATATATGTTAACGTACTGGTCGTCATTATATATATATATAGTTACATGATATTTTTCCCATCATCTTGATCTATGATTGCCTAAGTAAAGATATTTACAAACCCTAGGAAAGTATCAGAAAACATAAAGTATCCTGCTTAAATGACTACTAATTATAAGTTTTATAATAATGATTAACAATAAATAATGTTTTAATAATTATGTTTTGAACTATTAAAGTTAGTAAGACTAGAAGGACAATGTTTTGTAAATACATACTTACCATGTTAATACTTATCCCACTATGTGTGTGAAAGTTGAGATTGACTCATAAGTTCAATAAGAGTTGTGATATGTTTATAATGAAAGTAGTTAATAGTAGAGAATGTTAGAATAATTATGTTTTGAAACATTACAGTTAGTAAGTAAGGAGGACAATGTTTTGGGGATTACATACCATGTGAATACCAATTTTATTATGTTTGTAAAAACTGGAATGGATCCATAAGTTTAATAAGAATGGCAATATGTTTCATAATAGTTGTTAGTAATTAATTGTTTGATATTGATTGATAATATATGCTGTAATATTATTTAAACAAATGTTAATGTTAGTGGAAGGGTGCAAAAATTATAATAATATAGATATTTGTGAAACTAGGTATGTTAGGCCTATATAGTTAAGGAATTTGGAAAAGAGTTTATAGTAAAACTAGAATAATAAATGTCATGTTGAACTATGTTATTACTGATTGTATCTAATAGTTTTAGTAAAGTGAAGGGTATAAAAAAGAACTAATTATAAATAATTTTGTACAAAAAGTTAAAAGTGTAAACTAGTAACTCTGGAAATATGAAATGGAAACTAATCAAAAGTGATATCAGAACAATCAGTGTTCCATCAGAAATTCAAAGATACTAGTATCTTGAAGATCAAAGATCATATAAAAATGTTATAACAATTTTAAGAAAATTGTATGTAAGATGTTAGAAGTTTGTTTATTTTGAGGCTCAGAGAGAACCATAGTAACTCAATATGATACAGTTTAAACCAATGAAAGCTAAGTTATAGGCCTTAGCAACCGACATGTTATAAAAATAATTGAAATTCTATTATTAGAACTGAACGAGAAAGGATGATATAAAATAACGAGAGAACATTGTAAAATATTTCGAGTGTAATAACAGTTAATGTAATTAAAGTTAAATCATTTTAAATGATCTAATGTTTAGAAGAAAGAAGTAAACCATTATTCGAAAGAAGGGAGCCGATTAACATATGAAGAAATAAATTCAACGTATCCAGGAAGGGAAGTATTTTTGCTAATAACTAAACTGAAGAAATTACCTTAGTGTCCCAAGTTTACACTAGACAAAGAAACTGTTTACACTTTTTGATTAAAATTATATTTTAACTTTCACTTGGAAAATAATTAATAAACAGTCTTATTTTCATGGTAAAAACTATTAATGTATGGTAATATGACCATTCAAAGTGTATTAAACTTTGAAAATACGTAGTTCAACATAACCTAAAGACACTGAACATTGTAAAGTTAGTAATAAACTCTTGTTAAGACACTCTGTACTTAATTCTAAGTCCATGTATTTTGATACTTTTCCGAAGATCATTGTAGTTTATATCGTAGCCAAAAGGACCTAACGTAAAACAGTTTTAAGTGTATCTTATTTAGCAATTATTAAAACGCAAATATTGTATACCCTGGGAGGTGGGAGTAACTGCTGCCATTCTGAGCAAATTTAAAGAACAGCCGGCAATACTTTGTTAATAATAATATCTTTCTTTTACCGACATTTAATAAGGAGAATAAAGGATTTGAGTTAATTAACACCATATAAAAGGTTTTCTTTTCTTTCCTTAGTTGATAGTTTTATGTATATGATATTATGTAGGCCTATAACGTATAATCGAATGTAATTTTTTCATCAACTGGCATAGGTTGGTAACACTCCCGACAAGAAAATTGTGGCACAAGATTTGAATCTGCCTTACTGAGAATTAGTATTCATAGTATTATATTAAATAAAAGATATAAAAAGTAAAAATTAGAAGAGAAGACAAACTTGAGATATATGCAATATTAATTACAGATTAACCAATACATTTTATTTGCAACATACGATTGCAAATTGGCGCTCATCAAACATTACCCTCACAACATAATAATCATTAAAATTACTGAAATTTTTATAATAAAATACTACATTTTCTTAATGTGTATGTTACAAATGACTCAACCAACGCGTGGCTAGTAAACTATACGATAGAGATCATTATTTAGTACGTTACAATATCTATACATGTATTATATAGTCTAGTTGCCATAGAACATGAGTAAATTGCAATAAGTACTGCTCATTGACGAATGCTATAGAACTGTTTAGCTCACTTTAATTCATATTTGATGCAAACACACTTCATTCTGTAATATCTGTTTAGCTTACTTGAAGTAATTTGTTTCCAAACAAAAGCACAACGGTCTTACAAAAGAAATTAATACGTTACAGTCAAAATGTGTAGAAGTACCTTACTTTCAAGGCAAATTTATATTCGCCGAAGACCATAGACAAAAGAGTTACTTTATAAGGTCACCGAAAGGAATATGTCATTAATATTTTCTAAAAATAGCTGCAACACTAAACATATGAGTAATTATTAAAGAAATATATAGAAAAATGTAAGAAACTTGATCTAGTCTCAGCTGCTGATGACATATAATGTTATGAAGCAGACCATAATTGTGAAACTTTCTCATATTCTGTCTCCAACGAGATTACTTTTATTCTTTATTTCTACAAGTTCATTCAACTTTTTGACAGAAAAAATTTCAGTTACTTCAAACATAATGATTAATTTCTTATGAAAAAATTGTAACAAATATGTTTAAATTTTCTGAACTAACAGCGCTACAATCAGACTTACACAATTAAACTCTGAATACTTTTAACGAGTTAGCAATGACTGTGAAAACAAATTAAACAAACCGCCGTAGGTATTTCAAGCGTGAATGGAATGCGGAGTTTTTAATTACTGCCCACATTAAAAGTCAACAGCCAGAAAGCACAATTTAACATCAGGGGAACAGGCCTATTCAAAACAACAACCATAAACGTTTTTTGAAATGCAACATGTCTATTTTAATATTAGAGTATATGTAATTAACATTATTAAAATAAAAATATTGATTAGGACTTTATGCCACTAATTATTTAAATGCATTAAATAGTAACATTTAAATAAATTAAATGATCATTTTAACTTAAAACTTAATTCAATATTTTATACATATTTTAATAAATTGAAACTCATGTCTTACGGCTCAGAAGCTTGGATAGCCAATAAACACACAAGAACAAAATTAATGACAGCAGAGATGGTTTTTGGAGACGTTCAGCAATAGTATACAGAAGTGAAAAAATTGTAAATAAATTTCCCAAGGACAGATTCTTGAATTTTAGTTATTAAAGAAACTATTGAATGCGAAAAATTTAATTGTTGATTTTGTTAAAAAAAAATTACAACGGTATGGACACACTAAAAGAAGACACAGGAAAGATTTATGGAATGGACTTTACCAAGAAGAATAAAAAAAGGGAAACCACCTATTATCTGGATAGAAGAAATTCAGACTATATTGAGGAAAGGGAAATTGAAGAAAATCTTTGGATGGATAAGCAGCAGTGGAAGATAAGAACTCAATCAATTGTGTAATCTTTAGTTAAGAATAATGTCTAAACATAGTAAAACCCAAATAATAATAAATAAATTGGAACCATTGCAGTAAATAGTACAAAAACTAATGACTCAATAATTTTGAATTTTAGATTTTTATTGGATCACAAGGACTAAGCAAATATAAGTAGAATATTAAAGATTATGAATATTTAATGCTAATGACACCTAGCCAGTGAATTTTTGAATAGTAATAAGTGTCACCGCCTTGTCTGAGACACTTAACTTTAAATAATCGTGTATTAATGAAATAAAGGATATAACAGTGATAGGTTCACAAGCACAAACGTATTTGATATTGTACCTATGTACCCTTTGTTTATGGATTTAAAGCGTGTGTACAGCTTACGACAATGATAGGTCATTTAATGTATAGTAAAGAAGAACGTTTGCATAGCATTTAAAACACTTAGCAGCACTTACCTCTCTAGTGTATTCACCTACTACCATATTTTTTTTTTAAATTTGGTTTTGTCAATTTAACAAATTGGTACAGTTGTACAATCACATGTTGTCATACGTTAACAGTTGTTATCATTAAAACGTGACGGCAGTTGTGTGTTAACTCCCTGAATTATATGTGACGATGAAAGTCACCAACAGTGCTGATGACAGACGATACACAGAAATGTTCACCCCTGCCCAGCGATAGCCCATAGTATTCAAAAAATAACCGTTACATATATGTATTGAGTTTGATACCATGTGTTTATAAAAGTCTTTGTTGTAGCATTGAATGGGTTGGGGTAAGCTCCTTCCATCGAAGGCGTCTTGTTTTTATGAGAAAAAAATAAGGAAAGAAAGACAGACACAGAGGAAGAGAGAGAGAGAGAGAGAGAGAGAGAGAGAGAGAGAGAGAGAGAGAGAGAGAGAGAGAGAGAGAGAGAGAGAGAGAGAGAGAGAGAGAGAGAGAGAGAGAGAGAGAGAGAGAGAGAGAGAGAGGCCGATAGAAAGGGGGAGTGAGATAGAAAGGGGGAGTGAGATAGAGAAAGTCTGTGTGGGGATGGAGGGTGTACGTTTCTGTGTAGGGTTTTCAGCAGAGGATGTGGAATCATACCCCCTCGATTAATTGTCAGAAACATTTTGTTAAACACTACTTGTATAGTCATGTTTCGGCTCATCAGACCGGCGACATATATTATAGCCAGTATGTAGGCTATATGTAGACATCTCAGTACGTCTACTTTTGGGGCTTTTAACTTACAGTAATCTGTGTAATGGCTTCATGGTTAGTAGTATCCACAGGTACGTCAGTTAACGGCGTGAGTCAGTAAGATCTGATTATAACATTGTTTAGCGCATAGACGAAAAAAAAAAAAAAGAGTCCCCATTAGCCTGTTTGGGACATGGGTGCTTAAAGCAATCAACTCAATATTGTGAGTAACAACTGATGTATTGCAATACACTCTAAATCATAAATTAATGATTCCATTGGCGCATTGCTTTTTAGTTTTATCACATAAGATCCAGTTTTTTTTTATTGTAGTAGACCAGAGACGTTTACATTATTAGTTAATCTGAAAAGTTATCTCAATTTGTGATGCTTATAAGAGACGTACAAACTATTCTGTTTAAACGTTTTTGAAACATGACAATTTATTTTAAACAAATACAACTATTATAAAAATTAATTAGCAGACTGTTATTAGTGGATTTTATAGAATAAAATTTATTACGACAGTCTCTTGGCTAATACGCACCTTCTTCCTTCTTTTACCTCATCCATGTACCTCAGCCTGGGCTTTACCTCCCACTAAAAAACATGTGCTAGGTTAAATACTTGCGTCAGTAATTTTACATTATTTCACATATATACTGTTTATGTTATTACCATTTATGCATTAAAATACTCATAACGCTTTACGCTTCAAGGAACGTTTTCCTTGTTCAAGAATGTTATTTTCAGACTTGAAAGCCACAGTAAGAGTAGTGTTAATATTAAAAAATATTTCTCCATATTATTATCGATTCTTCTTGTTATTATTATTTTCTAGTTACTTATCTAATAATAGCTGAGTTGTTTTGTTTTCTCGAGTATAAAGTTGCTCGTAATGCAAAAACAATATAATTACGTAGCTTGCATTTAATTTTTTATTACTAAATTTAAATTTGTATCACAATTCTTAACTAATTAATTATTATTAAAAAATTTTACTCAAGAAAAATTAAACTTTTCTAAACTTACATACATTTTTGAAATCATAATGTTGCTACGCGATTAGGACTACGTTTCTTACAAAGAACAATACTGCGTGATTACTAGAGACAAACATCATTGTGCACACAATCTAAATACTATTTGATAACCTGAACAATGATGACGTGCAGCACATTTTTTTAAATATAAAGTTTGAGGCATATATGCTATTGTTATGACAATCGTATAAACTGTCTTTCTCTTTGAACAGTAGAATTCAAAGAATTGAATTCGCAACTTTAAGAATTCAAATATTTGTATTGGTACTCACAATTTTAATGATAGATCAAGGTCTTTTAATGCATGGCATAACGTCATTATCTGCTGTAAGAACAAATCCACTGTGCTGTAATAAGCAGTGGGAAAACTCAGTGAATAACAATTTTTTTTTTCACGTCTGTGTTCACAGAAACCAAGGTCCAGCCACACCGCACACAGTTCTGCGGTGCATACACTTCCAGGTTTCGACAGTTTTCAGAAATGGGAGGCGCCCTCGATGACAAACTCTCAACCCACTATGCTGTCCGTCTTTGACACATCAGTGTAGGCTATGGTGTTTTCCTTTACGTATTACTGCAAGACTAATCTAAACTTAAGTTTCGGTTCTGTTAGATGATCCCGCTTTTTTTAGTTCTGCTGGCAACATCCAGGCGGCAATTAGATTTCCGAAGCAACTAGCTGGGCACTTTGTACGGGACGTACTGTTCTCTTTGAACAGTGGAATTCAAATAATATAATTGAACTCGAAACTATAGATATTCAAATATTTGTATTCGTACTCACAAGTTTAATGATAGATCTAATTAACGAAATCAAAATAAAACGTGTACAACAAACAATCAAGTTTACGATTTGTCCATGATACGCAAATATAACAGGTTATAAGTATTATCTAATTGACTCGCAATAATTACTGTAAGTCATCAATTGTATATCCACACAAAACAATAACACAAATAATAATAATAATAATAATAATAATAATAATAACAATAATAGTAAAAAATAATAATAATACACAAACAATATTACAAAAACCATACACTTCACATTACACTAGACCGTTGTTACAACATGCAACATGAAAACGGTAATCACGACAGATAATAACACATCCTTTTCACTTTGCTTCACATTGCGCTGCTCACACTGCAGCTAAAAACTGGTCGGCCGCTTACTGTTCATCATACGCAGCCTGTCCATCAAACAATTCTTTCGAGCTTAGTTGTAAAGCGTAATATGCAAAAATAAAATAATATATTGCAGCTAGAAGAAGCAAACAGGATCTGCAAATCGTCTCTGGAAATGGCGAGAGCTTCTGAGAGCACTGAGGAAACCTGTCGCCTACATAGGGGTGCAAAGCGTCGTGTAAACCACACGTTTTCTATCTCCTGGATGTACTTTTTAAAATTGGATATTGCTGCACTCATTTCAGAATTACTACCTTGTAAAATAAATAATGGATATCGGAAAATTAACAAATCATTAGATAGTTGTATTTTGAAACAAAAAAGATACCTCAACAATCAATTGGGGTTGCCATTGACAATATACGGCCTAATTAACAGAAGACTAGTAACGTAAAAACAATGCTTCGTCCCGTTACTGTTAAAAAAATGTTAATCCGTTGGCGATACCTACGTTACCACTAATATAAGAATCTGTATCACTGATAAGTACACGGAAAACTTATATTTCAATGAAACACCTAACAATATACACAATTATATTAAATGTCTCTAGCAATTAAGCATTAATGAAGGAAACGTTTTGTATAAAAGATGTATTCAAAATAAACAAAATTGTTGCACATTTGTCTAATAAACATATTTTGTTGTCAGACTGTCGTTCATACTAAAGCAGTATGCCTATTTGGTATGCAATATTTTTGAGATTAGAGTTATTTCACTTTTGAAGTAATTAAACAATTTTTATAATTATTTACTATTTTATAATTATATCCAATACGACATAAAAGGTAAATTTTTTAAGTTTAAAATGTTAAAACAGTTTATGCTAAACTTTCAACGGATATTAATGCATAGAAATAATTTTTACATATTCTCATACGTTCTCACATGTAGATACAGCATTTAACCTAAACAAAAACGAATTTGTTATATTTTCAGTAAAGTTATTTAGTTTTATTTAGTTGTATTATATTAATATAGAATAATGTAAACAATATTAAGAAACATGTATTGTTATCCCATGTACTTAATATAATATTTAATTTTATTAATATTCTTAATGTTTATTCATTATTATTGATCTTGTTATTATTTCACTTAATAGCTGTTTAAGTAGTCAATTTTTCTACTTATACTTAACTATTTACATGGTTACTTAAAAAACCATTATATTTTCTTCGTCACCTTTATCATCTACTTTAGGGATTAGACATCGATTATGTTGTGGCCTTAGAGGTTTTTGTGTCCATCTTGTTTCTTGGCGTCCTGGATCTGTTTTGCCGCTTACTGCATACTGTCAAAACGTGCTGGCAATGGAGCATCTGGCTCCATATATAATTAATCTTTCCGTTTGAAGCAATACTCTCTTATTTTTTTTTTATTTATTGAAAATATATTTAGTTCCTGTTTGACACCATCATTCAACTAATCACCTATTGACCGCCATCCTGAAACTGAACGCAAAAACCATGTCTCCACAGCCTGGACAAATTTACAATCATTTTTAGTTAATGTGCAGTCCTCACTACTATATAAGAATAGGAACGGCCATCTCTCTATAATATTTTAATAAACTGTCCTTTTGCACTTTTCTCTTAAGTGTTCTTAAAACTGTACAACACTTATTTTGAAAATTATATATATATATTTTTTTTTATCATAATGACAATTACATGTCACATCCCAGATAGATAAAGACTTTTACCGGTTCCCTAACACAGTTATTCAAAAATATCTTACTTCTTATCAGCCGTTAATAATATAGCAATTAATGTAATCTTTCATTTACCTGTATACTTAAATTAAAGCTACTAATGATTTTTCAAGACTATATAAATCTTTAAGTAAAGCATTTTCTGAACCTTATTATAGGATCTGGTTATCTGCATATAAAAGAGGTGACAGACTAACGTCATTTAATTAAAATCCACAGTCAGTACTCATCTTCCCTGTTCTGATACTATTGTCCAAGTAAAGATTGTAAAGTACTGTGGATACTAAATAGCCTTGACAAAATCCTTTGTTTCAATCATTCTTTTACATATCCAATTATCCAGTTTTATTAAAATATTAGAGCCAATATATAAGCTTTTAATCACATTTTATAAATTTAAAATGATTCTTTTAAAACATTTTTCATAACTTGCTCCATTTAACCCCGTCAAAATCTTTTACATAATCAATGAATAATAAATATGTCGGTCTGCTAAGTTCTGTGTTTTTGCATTATTCGTTGCGTTGTAAAGTTTTTTTTTTGAGATCTGTAATCTGTTCGACTAAGCGAACATTGAACAAATTGGCTGACAACACACATATAGAATTATGATGAAGAGCTGACCATTGACAGCTCTCGTTGTTTTGTTAGTAAATTAAAGAGATACACAAATGATGAACAAAAATCACTTCCACTTGCTGCTGGCATGATACAGAAGGTTAAATATTAAACACTGGGCCCATAAGGCACACATACAGGTTGACATTAACACTAAATGTTGACACGAATGCAAAACACAGAACACAACAGAATAATTATCCTTTGCAATACACAGTTCCTTCTGTTAATAATAGATCGTTTGTTAATTTTTTAGTCTTGCAGTAATTAATGTAACATATAATTGGTAGGTTTATGTTAACAAAGTTATTCCTTTGAAACTACTACAATGGTGCGTATTTCCTTTTTTAAATATCGGTATGGAGAACCATACATGACTTCCATGTTCTAAGATTTATATTTAAAATCATTTACGAAATGAAATGTTTCCATTAAAACTACTTCTTTCCACTTATTGCTCCAGCCTTAACCACAGTACTGTGGTCTCTAACGTATACTACCACACGTTATTGCACTCGATTTTTACTGATGATGGCAGTCGACGGCACTGCCAAAACGTCTGCTTTGCAGAAAACATTGGACTACGGCCAAACAGGCCGGGAAGGAATTTTAACAACAAACTACTACTTTGTTGCCGATAATGTAGTACACATAAAACATTCTCCCCTCCACCTTCAACTATAATTTTCATTAATAGAAAATTACCCCCACCCCGTTCACCTAACCTCTTCATTTATAGATAGTTCATCTACGTTTCTACGTAGATTATATACGTGGATTATTATGAGCTTCTTATCAAGATACTTTATTTATCAAAATTAAGTACTTTACTCTTGTTAAAACATAAAACGTTGCAGGTAAACTACCCCTTTCTCTTAACTGATATTCACCAAAATCAATAGAACTTCAGTCCTCTACAATTCATGGATGCATGCAAAAAAATATTTGATTCTGTTTGAATGTGCGGCAGTTATCGTTCGTCATGAAAACATTTCTCTTGTTACAACATAAAATGTTGCAGGTAAACTACCCCTTTCCCTTAACCGATCTTCACCAAAATCAACAGGCCTTGAGCTCTACAATTCAGGAACGTATGCAAAATATTATTTGATTCTCTTTGAATTTGCGGCTCTTATCGTTTGCCATAGAATATACCCTTGTAAAAACATAAAACGTTGCAGGTAAACTACCCCTTTCCCTTAACCGATCTTCACCAAAACCAATACTTCTTGAGAACTCTACAATTCAGGGCCGTATGCAAAAAATTATTTGATTCTGTTTGAATTTGCGACTGTTATCGTTTGCCATAGAAAATAATCTAAAGACACAAAGACACACACACACACACACACACACACACACACACACACACACACACACACACACACACACACACACACACACACATACAGACACTTTTCGATAAATGACATTTTTTCATGTTTTGAGTGTAGCACAATCAGAATTTGCAATAATCTCGAACACGATTTTTTTTGCTATCACCATACTTCCGTTTCCTTAAGGAACATGGAAATAAAAATTATAAATACCACTGTTTCAGCCATTCTTAAAAGATACGTTTTTTGTGCCAGCACAAATTATTAAATGTATTTAGTAACCTCTGTTTCTCTTTCTGACTTAATATATGATAAATTTCAATATTTTAGCAATAAATCACTGGCGATTTACGATTTTTCCAATTATATTATTTAGAGAATCCTGAAATTCTTCAAAGCTGATATCATCCACTTACGTTCCATCATCTGGCTCCCAGATATTATTAGTACCATTAAATTTTGAAGTGCTTTCAATTTATTAAAATAATCTTCACCTTCTGTAATTTGAATATTCTGTATTTTTGCAGTCTCCATTTCAGTCTTGCTTAAGTGATGAAAAACGTTATAGGTAGTGTTTTGATTTTTTTAACATCATGCTCTATTTCCGAAGTACATTTATCCCAACTTTCTGTATCCTACCACAATCTTTAACACAAATGTACAGTTTTTGTTTCTAGGCTATTTTATCCTGTACAAATTTTGTTTCCATGTACTTAAAATACTTAAGTAATATAATACTAGTAATATACTAGTAAGTACTTATAATATTAGTAATACATATTAAAATATTAAAAAATATATTTTAAAATATATTACTAATTTAATTAAATTAATTAAATATAATTAATAATTACTAGTGTAATTATATTATCATTCCATACCTTGACTCTTTTTTCATGAGAGGTTAAATTTTGTTTTATACCCTAAGCTACTATCTCAATATTCTGTTTTAAATCTGTCTATTCTTGATCTACGTTGTCATGTTGTGATCTACATATGTATTCTTTGATCCATACAATCGTCTAAACTTTTCTATATAATTGCTTTATAGTTTCCTATTTTAAAGCAGGTTTCTAATGTACGTTTGCGTATTATTGCTTTACCATCTTTTTCTAAGAATAATTTTGGCAGCTACCATTAAATGGTCTGAGTTAACATTTGAACCTCTTTGATAGTTCAATTGAATACTTTTGTGCCCGGTACTTCATTATATAACTTTTTATTGACGATTATATATTTAATGAAGGATTTACTTCCTCATTCACTCAATGTAAATTTATGTAGCCTATTTTATTTATGTTCGAAGGATGAATTAGTTATTTTTAATTTATTCTAAGCAGCCAAATGTCTCAACTTCTTCCACTTTCATAAATAATCTCTTCTCTTATATTCCCTATTATATTGTGCAGTAATATTTTCCAATTTTAACATTAAAATCTCCACTGATAATCAGATGATTTGGATGAACACTATTTATTACTGTTTGTAAGTCGCTATAATACGTGTCCGTACTTTCTTCGTGTCTATAAGCTGCATTTAATGGTTGACATATCCTATCAATTTTACATCTGACGGTTACTATTTTCTCATTGTTCGTAAAAATTACATGTATTTTACTCTCAATTTTTCATAAATAATATAGTTACTCCAGCTTTTGCTGTCTCATTTTCAGACACTCCACTATAAATTATAATGTGTTTGTCTAATTATAACGTGCTATTTATAGCGTCAGTCGCCGTTAGAGACTTCTCCCCTGTTACCCCGGGCAAGAGTTGTTATAGTTAGACTGTCACTTGAACTGTTCAAGTCGCTGAAGTAGTCCTTTACCTCCAATCTCACTGGCTGCCAGATACCCCGTTTCTCGTTTTCTCTTTGACACCAGCCGCCGAAGGCATTGGTTACCTTAATCTTGGCAAATGTTGCTCGACGAGCAGGAGAGAGCGTTACATCGTGCAGGTGAGAGCGGATTTGGGATTGACAAGCTATGATAGTTTCTATTTATCAGATTTCTTATAATTGCGTTACAACTTGTTAGATCCTGTTCCCCCCAAACAAAACATAACACTTGTTGTGTAAGTCGTCATCAAACGGGAACCGTAATTTTATAAGCGCTCCACCACAAAAATACCGACTTTTTCTTGAAATTAATTTTTAAACTTTAGATTTTTTTACTATTGACCTGTTTCCATAAAATTTTAGTCACGTTTTATTGTGAATACATAAAACCATTACTAAATTTATTCTTTCCTTTCTTGTTTAAAACTGATATTGATAAGCCATATGAATTTGTTTGTAAGCTACAAAAAATAACTTCTTAGTATATTTTTTGCACGTCGCATAATAGTATTTATTTTTATAATTTGAATCAGTTATTAATTTCAACGAAAAGGCATACAAAAAAAGATTTAACTTGCCATTAATCTACCAGAACGCATTTTTGACATGTAGTTACATACATAGCTCTCAGTTTAAAGGAAAACAAAAGGGAAGTCTCTTATAGACAGAGCAGAAGACTCTGTATATTAGCAGCAAAGGCAGCAGTGGAACAAACACAGACCAATTCTGCTATAAAGTTTATTGTAAAGAATTCAATAACTACAATGTAGTTTGATAAGTAGGCCTACTTTAGATTGGTTGATGGGTGTATCGTCTACGCTCCATTTTATGGGTAATTCTTTTTGACTGGCACCGGAGGATTTATATTATAATTGATTGATTAAGATACGCTGATTACGCTTATCTAAACACGCTAAAATCGCAACACAGAGTTGCCCATACGACGTCCTGAAACACTAGCCTGAGTTATCAAACAAACAGACCTAAGACTCACACCACGTAACAAGAACAATTGTCAATTTTGGAAAAATGTATTTCATACTCAGGTCATAGAAAAATAACTTGTGTCTGACTCTTCTACCATATTAAAGTAATGTATTACAGTATTATTAGTAGATGGACATTGTCAAATTTATAATTTTCTAATAATCGGAATTTGTTGTTACTAGTATACTCGTTTGGCATACTTTTATGTTTCAAAAATTTACAAATTGGGAAATCTTACTAATTTAATTCTAAAATAGAAAGAAAATAACTGCTATTATTTTCTGAGAGGTATAAACATTTTATAATTTGCGCTAAAAGAAGGAGACAGTAGTGTACACAAATTATTACCAACTTTTCGCCGATTAATTAAATGTTTTCAGTTATTAAGGTATAATAACTTCATACTCTCATTAACACGCAAAACCAGTTGTATGCAGGAGTTTATATTGTTTATTCGCGTCCGTGTGTGTGAGGGGTCTCCGCCCGAGCATTTGTAACTCAAGTTTGACCTGGATATGAGTGTACGTATCCGCTTTAGTAAATATGTATGGAGCATTCCGACTCATATGAAGGCAGTCATTTTGAAGCACGTGAGAGGTGAAACATTTGCATACCACAAGCTCAATATTCACCACGCCATTTCAGATGATGAATTAACAATCAATAAACCATGATCCGCAGCTATGAACGTTAAAATGAATGAGGCTGAATGGAGCTTGACGACTTTCTCAATACATTGCTGACACTTCGTACCACAATGAAACTGAATAATTTATAATAAAGACAAAATATATAAGTCAGAGTAAGTTATGAACTGAGAAATAAAGAAAATTGTAATAAACAAAACTAGTCATTTTCGCTGAAGTTTTATATTAAACTTTACAAGTGGCGCTGGTATGCTATGTAGATTTCTTTAATTTCATGTTGCTTCTGTGTCATATTTAATGTTATTAAATGGGCGGTTATTGTCCATGAGGAGTACTTGTTTATTTGAATTTAAATTCGATTTATGTGTACTGTCTCATAAATGTCAGTAGGCATAAACAGTTTTAGTTGCACCTAAACCCTTTATTACTTGCGCCTGTTGATGTGTAGATGAGTGCGTGTGTGTGTTATATGCAAACATAAACAACCAGTCACCAATGAAGCAATGGTGATCACCATTTGGAATCAGCCCTTTCCAACTACTACTTTTTGCTGCCTTCACATGTTAGTATACAGATTTATTAGGCTCTACTTTAACCAATCTGTGAGCACTATCAATATAGATGAATACTGTGCTTCCTTGTTGCATATTCTCTGTTAGTTCCATCAGACTAAACAATCATCCTACGTGTGGTGGTGTTGCTAAATGAGAACTCTAAGTGCATCCCCTACTACTAAAGGATGGAAATACTGCAGCCCCATACTAACTCTAAATTGATGATAAAAAAGAAATTTTTTTATACAGTAGTGCAGTAACATGAACACTTTTCTTGACGCTGCGATGTTTCGAAAGATTTTGTCTTCAACGTAGCGCATATTTAACTACATGTATTTATTCGGCCACACGTTGGTATATCAGTTTTTTAGGCCTATTTCAATTTTTAAACGCAATTACAAATTTAAAAGTGTATTATAAAAAAAATATTTGTTTAGATTATTTTCGTAATTATATGGCTTCTTGTAGCAGTTGGCAAAAGGATTTTGTGTAGTGAAATTGTACAACTTATCATCATACTGTGGGAGTTAATTGTCAAAATTTACGTGTGAATAATGATAAATAGTTTCAAGTACTTTCAATATAATATATGTTTATATGCGTCCATTCACTTGCTATGCATATATAGCCACTACACGTGATAGATCCAGTTCATAAACAGTATAAGCCTACTGATTTTTTTAGAACAACCGTTATTACTAAATGCAAAGCAAAAAGGAACTTTCCGTTACATATAGTCTTCCTGTTTATACTTTTATCTTCAACGTTTCACTTTTTTTTTTTATTTGCTTAGAAAACCGCTCTTAGTTTATATAAAGACAAAAATGAAACAGTCTCTACGTATCAATTTATGTGAAAAACTGACGAGATGGAGCGGAGACAACAATGGTATAAATCAAAAACATTATATATATTTTAATGAATTTCCTGTAATATGAATTTCCTGCAATAGCGGCTGCCGTTTTCCTTGTAACTCGCGGTATACACTTATCTGTATAATAATTATCGCCCTATAATAATTACTGGTACTTGCCATTATTGAGGATCTTTAATCGGCACAATATATTCACTCTATACACTATATAAAATAAATTTATAAAAATTTACATAAACGACGTTAGTTAAAAAATCACGACTGCTGAAGTGCAGTTGTAATTAATATTTTAAGTTGTGCACTGCTACACAAACCTGCAGTACTTGAGGTGCTTATAGACGGGGAAAGTAGAAACGGCCAGTAGAGGAGGCCAGTGCTGGCGGCCAGGAACTTTCCCTGTACTTACCCTGTCTATAGGGCAGTTTCCTCTTCAGTAGATAGTCGAGATTGGAGCCCACAAAACTCAAACATGTTTGATTTTACTGGCTCGAAAGACGGCCAGTAGCTGTCACGTGACCCGTCATGTGACCGCTACTGGCCGCCAGAACTTTCCATCGTAAGAAGCACTGGTCACCAGTAGAGCCGGGTGGGATTTCCTTTGCATTAGTCTGTTGTTGGTAGCTGTTGTGGTAGTTGTTCAAGATGAGTGCTAGTGTTAACAGTGGTAACATAAGTATAAATGTAATAAAATGGACAAAACCTGTAAAGGAGAGTGCAGATGATAAAACAGAATTTTTGAAAGAGTTCCAAAACTTTGAATTACTATGGTATATCCGCCATGAAGATCAAAAACCTCATTAAACTCTTTATTAATATCTGACATGTTGTCACGGTTACTCAATAGGCCGTAAAAGTGGCAGTCAGTACTTGCCTTGTGTATACGAAATGCTACCGGCCAGTGACCACATGGCCAATATTACCCGCCAGTACTTGCTCCTCTACGTTTCCCGTCTATAACCACCTAAGTGTCTGAAAGGGTGTAATGCTTTCCAATTTTGTACGGAGCCGGCGTTGTATAGACACCATGCAGCAGTATCGGTTATCGGTTTCCGATCGCTGTTATTCCATTCCTTACCGGAAATTTGACAGGACGGCTTCAATATGGAATCACAATTAGATGCTGCTGGTACGCTAGTCTATACGCGGACTGTAAAAGCAGTCCAAAACAATCCTATCAATATCACATATTTAGCATTGTCTTAGTTACGCGTTTTTTAGATTATCTCATGCTATCCGATAGCCTGTCCGTAACACTTATGGCCAGCCATATGTCATTCCCAAATTGAGTACTCTATAGTGCAAAAACTAAATATTCCATGTAATATAAAGTATATATTCCTTGCACCAAATCGTATCCTGTACATCAACCAAACATCTATTTGAGTTTACTGGACATAATATGATTTTGATGTTGCCACAACAACACCTACTCCGTTATTTAGATTATTGTGTTGGATTCATTTCAGTTCTGCTTACGGAATTTCCACCATCCACCACTTAGGGAAGTGTCTCTGAGAGTAACATGTGCGAGAAAGCAACTTCAGTGATGAGAAGAAGTGGTTCGTATTTGATACAAGTTACCTCAAAATTGTGTTTATTATGAAACACTAGGGAAAACAACCCCGAGGTAATAAAGGAAATTAATGAAGCAGAGGCTGCGAGTCACTGAAAATAAAGGCACGCGAAAGGCAATGTAGCTTATAACTAGTGACTCAAACAACAAGACCGCCAGGATAAACGAAACGTTAGTACTTAAGAAAAAAATATTTATCAGCCTACAATTAAGTACCACATACTCTATCGTTAGGGGTCTACACGTACCGTTTAGGGATTAATCTACGCATAGCTATTAAAAATATTCTAAATTGAATAAATGATATGCAAACCTTACAAACTTTGGCAGGAAAACTATTTAAAACTGTCCTTAAAATTGTGATTCCAAACAGTTATTTTTCAATTGTTTTATTTACACAGAATTATATTTCTGTATGAGTTTGGGTTCGCGTATGCGTGTGAGTGAGGGGAAAAAAGATTTAAGGGTGAAAGAGAAGGGATTAGGTAACTGCAGAGCGCAAGCTAACAGTATGTGCCTGCTGCCAAATAATGTATTAAATCTGAAACGTAGTTTTAAAATGAAAGCAATAAAACACCGCTGAATCTTCATTAGTGAGAAATGAGCCCGTTAGAAACAATCACACTCAGAGGAATTTTCGCTCTGCAGTCGTAAAAGCGTGCCGTAGAATAACACCCCGTGCTTTCGCTACGGGCTTACTGACGTCTTAAATATAAACTGACTTACTTGCAAAGCTAACTTGAGACGGTTCTCTGACAAAAAATTTAATCGTTCTCTTGTCTGCCACATAAGGCTGTACGTAGTTTATTTTCAGTGAAATAAAATGTAAACCATTTAATGTAAAATGTAAAACAATGTTATAAACATGAAATGTTTAAGCACTTTATGAAATGAACCTAGAACCTAGAACATTTTAAAGCGTTTTATTAGTTGATTATGTTTTATTTCAAAACCTAATTTTAGTAATACATAACTCATGTCATTTTTTATGTATCTGGAAAATGAAATATGTTCGAGTAACCTCTGTGTATAAAAAGTGGCAGTAAGCATGTAATGTTAAATAATTTAAATTATGAAGATAATTGTATAATGCAAGAAGTAACATAATATATATATATATATATATATTGCGACAACACAAATTACTAAACTATTGGCGCATAGGATATTATAGTATGAGTATTTCAAATTACAAGTCTATATTGGAGGGTTTAAGATTATTTATTGTACAAACACAAGTTATAGTTTATATGGTATATTTGAAATGTACAGAATGTAATGTTTGATATAGAGTCTTTCTTTTAAAATGTTAAATAATGTTCATACGCAAGACGTGATACGTTACATAAGAAGACTCCCACGATGATGTTGTTGAAGAGAAGGGCCGGTCTTTGCGGTATAGATGGTTCGTCAGGTGTGGCTTACAAATGACAGACGTTTCACCAGAAACGTTTACAGCTGGGCTGGCGTCCTGTAACAGCTGGGCTGGTCCTATAACAGCTGGGCTGGTGTCCTATAACAGCTGGGCTGGTGTCCTATAACAGCTGGGCTGATGTCCTATAACAGCTGGGCTGATGTCCTATATCAGCTGGGCTGATGTCCTGTAAAAGCTGGGCTGATGTCCTGCAACAGCTGGGTTGATGTCCTGCAATACCCACGATGAATCCGACACTTCGCACACACAACGGTACTACGGATTTTATTACTCGCAAAACTTATATAGAGTTTAAGACCAAGTAATATCTCAGGTGACAGTGAGTTTAATCAATAACGGTATATTGAGCTTATACCTCTCCGGCTTCTTCAAGTGTTCTCGCGAATACCAAGGTCTACCGCGATCAGCAGACCACCCTATGAGGAAATCTTGCACTAGCACGGAAACGTCTTGATGGAACAATTGCGTAACAATTAATGATACTGTCACTGCGGAAAATCTCGCACAGTGATACAGTTACACTCACTTCTTACACACGTAATACTACAATATTAATATCGTGTGTAAAGATATAAAATCAATTGTTATGCGTCACACACGTTACTATCCCCGAAAAGTCTTAACAAATCCTTGCAAGCGGTAGAGTCTTGTACAAGGATTGTATGTACCGTTTGCGGTAGCAGCAGTGAAGAACTGCTTGTAAATTTTCGCACAATGCGTTAAAACACTGATGTGTGCAAATGTACTACACACACAGTTCTGAGTCTTCCCGTTTCACTAACGACGAATAGTTTTTACAACACCTTGCAAGCGGTAGAATTCTTGTACAAGGAGTGCACGACCCGTTCGCGGTAGATGGTGTAGAAGAACTGTCGTAATTATACGCGTAATGCGTTTAAACACTCCTGCGTGCAGATGTACTACATACACAGTTCTGAGCCTTCCCGTTTCACTATCGACGAATAGTCTTTACAACACCTTGCAAGCGGTAGAATTCTTGTACAAGGAGTGCACGACCCGTTCGCGGTAGATGGCGTAGAAGAACTGCCTGTGTAACGACAGGCTTAAGAAAATTTCTAACCACCAGTCCGCATTCTATTGGTGGATGGAAGTCACATGGTTAGTATAAATGACCATGCACTTTTCATGCAGTAGAGTGCATTTACTTTGTAACAGCATGCATAGCGGTAATCAGACTACTCGTATCTCATGCATGACTGCCTACACACTAATAATATACATGAACGTAAACAATAGTTCGACAGGTATAGGGATTGTAGCGATACACATGTCTCAGTTCAGCTAATGTCAAAACAACGATAATACTTCACGCACCGCCCGGGAAACGTTTCCCACTCGCGCACGCGCGCACATTTCCACTAACACAGTACATGAATAACCATAAATAATAATGCACAGTTTTTCTAAACTAAACCCTTAACCTTACTAAATACAATTGATAACAACCAAACTTAACCATCTACCAATATAATATGAATGTCCATTGTCTGTGTAATATATGAACTTGCCCCGCCTATCATGATCCTGTGATTCGTTGCAGGATTAACTCCTTCCCGCACAAAAAAAAAATTTTTTTTTTTTTCTTTAGTTAACTAACAAAAAATAAAATTTTTTTTTTTTTCAATATAACCAAAACAACTTCCTAATCCTGAAATAATAATAATACCCTCAAACTAAAATCAAATAAACATCCTCAATTAATACTAACATTTCCAACTGTCACTTTGACAGAAGCATCAAATCAAAAGACACGTGGTAACCTTCAAACCAAAACAAACACACATGTTCTTGAAACACAGATAACGAAATCTTATGCAGGGTCATAGGGTACACAGACAACATTCCTTAACAAAACTAGATTATTGTTCATTCACAGAGCCATCTTACATACAACATTTAAACCTGAATTGACATATTTAAATCACTACACATTCTTACCCCTATATCCTGACATTTATTTCTGAGTTTTTTGTATAAATTTTTCTCAGTTTTGAAACGCACACGTTTACTTGGAAATACAGATTTGAATTTGTTTAATATACGCCGTAATTGCCTTATCTCGCAACTCATTAACTGAACCTTGGGGGTCGGTGAGTTACTCGTTATCTTATCTTTCGAGCGTCCCAGTCTGATAACGTGAGGTCGACAATCAACTTTAGCTGGCAACAATTCTTTCTGAACTTCCAATGCAGCATGCCGTTTATTCAATTTATCAACTTCCCAAATCCTATTATGTCCGAGTTTTTTAACTCCAAGGACGGTCGCATCTACTTCCGTATCCTGCTCGTATGTTGCTTTAATTGCCTGTTTTTTAATTACCTGCGACCCACACGCTCCTGATTTAATCCCTGTGTGACATACCGGCAGAATCGGCCTTTGTATAAAGTGGGTTTTACACCTCTTTAGCAACTGCTCGTCCAACAGCGATATTCCTGTGCCGCTGTCAAACAATATCTCGCCAACATAACCCCTAATTTTTGCTTCGACCACAAGATCGGTGCCATTTTCAATATTAATATTACCCTCATATCTACTACTATTATCATTATTATACATTAAATTATCCCTAATTCCGGCAGGATATAGGCCATACATAACAGTTTCATTCTTATAACTAACATTTTTCATACTTGATTGATTGAACTGCTTTTCAACTAAATCATTTCCAGTAACTGTCGCTAATAAGTTGGTATTAATCTGCTGAGTTGTATTTTTATGTTGTTGTGATTGCGGCTGATTTTGTGGTGTTTGAACATGAAACTGATTACGCGGCGGTTCATTATTATTTACCATAATTGTTGTCACCTTATTGTCACCAGTATCATTTACCTCTCCGTCCTCAGTAAACACCTCAGTACCTGATATTGATTCTTCTAGTACCTCATCATCAGGCCATAAGTCATAAATACCTGCACCGTTAGTATCCATACTAGTTCCAGGCTCTACTACTGGTTCGGAAATTTTATGTGTTATGCATACACTGTCCGCATCCATGATAGCTTCAGATCCTATCACATGTTCACGGTTCTCGCATGCTATATCTGTTACACTACAAAATATCACCCCACCACAGCACTTACCTGAAGTATGTTCCAGACTAACAGTGTTGTTACTACTAATTTCATTTCTGTTAGCCTCACTACAATCCGATGCAGATTCTAAACATTCGACTTTACCGAGATACGAACTACTAGGCCCTAATAAGGTGGTTTCTGTATAATCACTTTCAAGTTCACCTGCTACGCTACTGTTCTCCTTTAATCCTTCAGATGTCACATCTTGGTTAACTTCCATATTACTTTCTTTGAGAGTATGTCCCACAAGGACATTAGGTACTTCAAAATTATCACACGGTGCAATATTCTCAACAGATAAATCTGCTTCAATATCAGCTGACATTTCCTGTAGTTTCGCCATCCTCTCCTCTCTGTCGGCGTCCATTTCTTCCCAAAATTCCTGCCTAATGGCTATCATCTCCTCCTCCCTGGCTTTACTTTCCTCTGAAACTCCTTGTATATCCGATATCATCTCTTCTTCCACGGCTTTCATCTCCCCGCAGCAATTATCTGAAGTATGTTCTGGACTAATAGTGTTGCTATTATTAATTTCACTTTCGTCATCTTCACTATAATTGCATGCAACATCCATATCTCCGACCATATCGAACAACGAAATACTATGCCCTAAGCGAGTTGCCTCGTTAATATTACTTTCAATCCTATCCCAGAATTTCCGCCTAACGGCTCTACTATGCTCAGATATGGTTTTATCATCAAGTGCCCTGGCCCTTAAATATTCTATAAGCTCTTTTTTATTCGACATAGTGATCACAAATTAATTCAAAATTTAGTAAATTTAAACTTATTGATTTATACGCAAAGCAAGTTATTATTATCACAACAAGATTAGAACATATGGTAACCAGTTTATATGGACACAGAAAGCAGTTCAAAACATCAACATGTAAATACCTTATCTAACATACAACAACTAATAATCAACCTCCAATATACTGATAAAATCTGTTCATATATGATATACAAGAGAATATGCACACTTGAAAAATTATATCCTCAGCTTTTCACATGAACAATACACATACAATTATTACGTTAATTATATTTATACGTCGGATTTTTCCAACAAATTTTATATTCATAGACAAATATGTAATAGCGTAAAATTACCGCTATTTAACGATCCCTACGTTGCTAAGCGCCAAAATATCTCTATGCGACAACACAAATTACTAAACTATTGGCGCATAGGATATGATAGTATGTGTATTTCAAATTACAAGTCTATATTGGAGGGTTTAAGATTATTTATTGTACAAACACAAGTTATAGTTTATATGGTATATTTGAAATGTACAGAATGTAATGTTTGATATAGAGTCTTTCTTTTAAAATGTTAAATAATGTTCATACGCAAGACGTGATACGTTACATAAGAAGACTCCCACGATGATGTTGTTGAAGAGAAGGGCCGGTCTTTGCGGTATAGATGGTTCGTCAGGTGTGGCTTACAAATGACAGACGTTTCACCAGAAACGTTTACAGCTGGGCTGGCGTCCTGTAACAGCTGGGCTGGTCCTATAACAGCTGGGCTGGTGTCCTATAACAGCTGGGCTGATGTCCTATAACAGCTGGGCTGATGTCCTATATCAGCTGGGCTGATGTCCTGTAACAGCTGGGCTGATGTCCTGCAACAGCCGGGTTGATGTCCTGCAATACCCACGATGAATCCGACACTTCGCACACACAACGGTACTACGGATTTTATTACTCGCAAAACTTATATAGAGTTTAAGACCAAGTAATATCTCAGGTGACAGTGAGTTTAATCAATAACGGTATATTGAGCTTATACCTCTCCGGCTTCTTCAAGTGTTCTCGCGAATACCAAGGTCTACCGCGATCAGCAGACCACCCTATGAGGAAATCTTGCACTAGCACGGAAACGTCTTGATGGAACAATTGCGTAACAATTAATGATACTGTCACTGCGGAAAATCTCGCACAGTGATACAGTTACACTCACTTCTTACACACGTAATACTACAATATTAATATCGTGTGTAAAGATATAAAATCAATTGTTATGCGTCACACGCGTTACTATCCCCGAAAAGTCTTAACAAATCCTTGCAAGCGGTAGAGTCTTGTACAAGGATTGTATGTACCGTTTGCGGTAGCAGCAGTGAAGAACTGCTTGTAAATTTTCGCACAATGCGTTAAAACACTGATGTGTGCAAATGTACTACACACACAGTTCTGAGTCTTCCCGTTTCACTAACGACGAATAGTTTTTACAACACCTTGCAAGCGGTAGAATTCTTGTACAAGGAGTGCACGACCCGTTCGCGGTAGATGGCGTAGAAGAACTGTCGTAATTATACGCGTAATGCGTTTAAACACTCCTGCGTGCAGATGTACTCCATACACAGTTCTGAGCCTTCCCGTTTCACTATCGACGAATAGTCTTTACAACACCTTGCAAGCGGTAGAATTCTTGTACAAGGAGTGCACGACCCGTTCGCGGTAGATGGCGTAGAAGAACTGCCTGTGTAACGACAGGCTTAAGAAAATTTCTAACCACCAGTCCGCATTCTATTGGTGGATGGAAGTCACATGGTTAGTATAAATGACCATGCACTTTTCATGCAGTAGAGTGCATTTACTTTGTAACAGCATGCATAGCGGTAATCAGACTACTCGTATCTCATGCATGACTGCCTACACACTAATAATATACATGAACGTAAACAATAGTTCGACAGGTATAGGGATTGTAGCGATACACATGTCTCAGTTCAGCTAATGTCAAAACAACGATAATACTTCACGCACCGCCCGGGAAACGTTTCCCACTCGCGCACGCGCGCACATTTCCACTAACACAGTACATGAATAACCATAAATAATAATGCACAGTTTTTCTAAACTAAACCCTTAACCTTACTAAATACAATTGATAACAACCAAACTTAACCATCTACCAATATAATATGAATGTCCATTGTCTGTGTAATATATGAACTTGCCCCGCCTATCATGATCCTGTGATTCGTTGCAGGATTAACTCCTTCCCGCACAAAAAAAAAAATTTTTTTTTTTTTCTTTAGTTAACTAACAAAAAATAAAATTTTTTTTTTTTTTCAATATAACCAAAACAACTTCCTAATCCTGAAATAATAATAATACCCTCAAGCTAAAATCAAATAAACATCCTCAATTAATACTAACATTTCCAACTGTCACTTTGACAGAAGCATCAAATCAAAAGACACGTGGTAACCTTCAAACCAAAACAAACACACATGTTCTTGAAACACAGATAACGAAATCTTATGCAGGGTCATAGGGTACACAGACAACATTCCTTAACAAAACTAGATTATTGTTCATTCACAGAGCCTTCTTACATACAACATTTAAACCTGAATTGACATATTTAAATCACTACACATTCTTACCCCTATATCCTGACATTTATTTCTGAGTTTTTTGTATAAATTTTTCTCAGTTTTGAAACGCACACGTTTACTTGGAAATACAGATTTGAATTTGTTTAATATACGCCGTAATTGCCTTATCTCGCAACTCATTAACTGAACCTTGGGGGTCGGTGAGTTACTCGTTATCTTATCTTTCGAGCGTCCCAGTCTGATAACGTGAGGTCGACAATCAACTTTAGCTGGCAACAATTCTTTCTGAACTTCCAATGCAGCATGCCGTTTATTCAATTTATCAACTTCCCAAATCCTATTATGTCCGAGTTTTTTAACTCCAAGGACGGTCGCATCTACTTCCGTATCCTGCTCGTATGTTGCTTTAATTGCCTGTTTTTTAATTACCTGCGACCCACACGCTCCTGATTTAATCCCTGTGTGACATACCGGCAGAATCGGCCTTTGTATAAAGTGGGTTTTACACCTCTTTAGCAACTGCTCGTCCAACAGCGATATTCCTGTGCCGCTGTCAAACAATATCTCGCCAACATAACCCCTAATTTTTGCTTCGACCACAAGATCGGTGCCATTTTCAATATTAATATTACCCTCATATCTACTACTATTATCATTATTATACATTAAATTATCCCTAATTCCGGCAGGATATAGGCCATACATAACAGTTTCATTCTTATAACTAACATTTTTCATACTTGATTGATTGAACTGCTTTTCAACTAAATCATTTCCAGTAACTGTCGCTAATAAGTTGGTATTAATCTGCTGAGTTGTATTTTTATGTTGTTGTGATTGCGGCTGATTTTGTGGTGTTTGAACATGAAACTGATTACGCGGCGGTTCATTATTATTTACCATAATTGTTGTCACCTTATTGTCACCAGTATCATTTACCTCTCCGTCCTCAGTAAACACCTCAGTACCTGATATTGATTCTTCTAGTACCTCATCATCAGGCCATAAGTCATAAATACCTGCACCGTTAGTATCCATACTAGTTCCAGGCTCTACTACTGGTTCGGAAATTTTATGTGTTATGCATACACTGTCCGCATCCATGATAGCTTCAAATCCTATCACATGTTCACGGTTCTCGCATGCTATATCTGTTACACTACAAAATATCACCCCACCACAGCACTTACCTGAAGTATGTTCCAGACTAACAGTGTTGTTACTACTAATTTCATTTCTGTTAGCCTCACTACAATCCGATGCAGATTCTAAACATTCGACTTTACCGAGATACGAACTACTAGGCCCTAATAAGGTGGTTTCTGTATAATCACTTTCAAGTTCACCTGCTACGCTACTGTTCTCCTTTAATCCTTCAGATGTCACATCTTGGTTAACTTCCATTTACTTTCTTTGAGAGTATGTCCCACAAGGACATTAGGTACTTCAAAATTATCACACGGTGCAATATTCTCAACAGATAAATCTGCTTCAATATCAGCTGACATTTCCTGTAGTTTCGCCATCCTCTCCTCTCTGTCGGCGTCCATTTCTTCCCAAAATTCCTGCCTAATGGCTATCATCTCCTCCTCCCTGGCTTTACTTTCCTCTGAAACTCCTTGTATATCCGATATCATCTCTTCTTCCACGGCTTTCATCTCCCCGCAGCAATTATCTGAAGTATGTTCTGGACTAATAGTGTTGCTATTATTAATTTCACTTTCGTCATCTTCACTATAATTGCATGCAACATCCATATCTCCGACCATATCGAACAACGAAATACTATGCCCTAAGCGAGTTGCCTCGTTAATATTACTTTCAATCCTATCCCAGAATTTCCGCCTAACGGCTCTACTATGCTCAGATATGGTTTTATCATCAAGTGCCCTGGCCCTTAAATATTCTATAAGCTCTTTTTTATTCGACATAGTGATCACAAATTAATTCAAAATTTAGTAAATTTAAACTTATTGATTTATACGCAAAGCAAGTTATTATTATCACAACAAGATTAGAACATATGGTAACCAGTTTATATGGACACAGAAAGCAGTTCAAAACATCAACATGTAAATACCTTATCTAACATACAACAACTAATAATCAACCTCCAATATACTGATAAAATCTGTTCATATATGATATACAAGAGAATATGCACACTTGAAAAATTATATCCTCAGCTTTTCACATGAACAATACACATACAATTATTACGTTAATTATATTTATACGTCGGATTTTTCCAACAAATTTTATATTCATAGACAAATATGTAATAGCGTAAAATTACCGCTATTTAACGAGCCCTACGTTGCTAAGCGCCAAAATATCTCTATGCGACAACACAAATTACTAAACTATTGGCGCATAGGATATGATAGTATGTGTATTTCAAATTACAAGTCTATATTGGAGGGTTTAAGATTATTTATTGTACAAACACAAGTTATAGTTTATATGGTATATTTGAAATGTACAGAATGTAATGTTTGATATAGAGTCTTTCTTTTAAAATGTTAAATAATGTTCATACGCAAGACGTGATACGTTACATAAGAAGACTCCCACGATGATGTTGTTGAAGAGAAGGGCCGGTCTTTGCGGTATAGATGGTTCGTCAGGTGTGGCTTACAAATGACAGACGTTTCACCAGAAACGTTTACAGCTGGGCTGGCGTCCTGTAACAGCTGGGCTGGTCCTATAACAGCTGGGCTGGTGTCCTATAACAGCTGGGCTGATGTCCTATAACAGCTGGGCTGATGTCCTATATCAGCTGGGCTGATGTCCTGTAACAGCTGGGCTGATGTCCTGCAACAGCTGGGTTGATGTCCTGCAATACCCACGATGAATCCGACACTTCGCACACACAACGGTACTACGGATTTTATTACTCGCAAAACTTATATAGAGTTTAAGACCAAGTAATATCTCAGGTGACAGTGAGTTTAATCAATAACGGTATATTGAGCTTATACCTCTCCGGCTTCTTCAAGTGTTCTCGCGAATACCAAGGTCTACCGCGATCAGCAGACCACCCTATGAGGAAATCTTGCACTATCACGGAAACGTCTTGATGGAACAATTGCGTAACAATTAATGATACTGTCACTGCGGAAAATCTCGCACAGTGATACAGTTACACTCACTTCTTACACACGTAATACTACAATATTAATATCGTGTGTAAAGATATAAAATCAATTGTTATGCGTCACACGCGTTACTATCCCCGAAAAGTCTTAACAAATCCTTGCAAGCGGTAGAGTCTTGTACAAGGATTGTATGTACCGTTTGCGGTAGCAGCAGTGAAGAACTGCTTGTAAATTTTCGCAAAATGCGTTAAAACACTGATGTGTGCAAATGTACTACACACACAGTTCTGAGTCTTCCCGTTTCACTAACGACGAATAGTTTTTACAACACCTTGCAAGCGGTAGAATTCTTGTACAAGGAGTGCACGACCCGTTCGCGGTAGATGGCGTAGAAGAACTGTCGTAATTATACGCGTAATGCGTTTAAACACTCCTGCGTGCAGATGTACTCCATACACAGTTCTGAGCCTTCCCGTTTCACTATCGACGAATAGTCTTTACAACACCTTGCAAGCGGTAGAATTCTTGTACAAGGAGTGCACGACCCGTTCGCGGTAGATGGCGTAGAAGAACTGCCTGTGTAACGACAGGCTTAAGAAAATTTCTAACCACCAGTCCGCATTCTATTGGTGGATGGAAGTCACATGGTTAGTATAAATGACCATGCACTTTTCATGCAGTAGAGTGCATTTACTTTGTAACAGCATGCATAGCGGTAATCAGACTACTCGTATCTCATGCATGACTGCCTACACACTAATAATATACATGAACGTAAACAATAGTTCGACAGGTATAGGGATTGTAGCGATACACATGTCTCAGTTCAGCTAATGTCAAAACAACGATAATACTTCACGCACCGCCCGGGAAACGTTTCCCACTCGCGCACGCGCGCACATTTCCACTAACACAGTACATGAATAACCATAAATAATAATGCACAGTTTTTCTAAACTAAACCCTTAACCTTACTAAATACAATTGATAACAACCAAACTTAACCATCTACCAATATAATATGAATGTCCATTGTCTGTGTAATATATGAACTTGCCCCGCCTATCATGATCCTGTGATTCGTTGCAGGATTAACTCCTTCCCGCACAAAAAAAAAATTTTTTTTTTTTTCTTTAGTTAACTAACAAAAAATAAAATTTTTTTTTTTTTCAATATAACCAAAACAACTTCCTAATCCTGAAATAATAATAATACCCTCAAACTAAAATCAAATAAACATCCTCAATTAATACTAACATTTCCAACTGTCACTTTGACAGAAGCATCAAATCAAAAGACACGTGGTAACCTTCAAACCAAAACAAACACACATGTTCTTGAAACACAGATAACGAAATCTTATGCAGGGTCATAGGGTACACAGACAACATTCCTTAACAAAACTAGATTATTGTTCATTCACAGAGCCATCTTACATACAACATTTAAACCTGAATTGACATATTTAAATCACTACACATTCTTACCCCTATATCCTGACATTTATTTCTGAGTTTTTTGTATAAATTTTTCTCAGTTTTGAAACGCACACGTTTACTTGGAAATACAGATTTGAATTTGTTTAATATACGCCGTAATTGCCTTATCTCGCAACTCATTAACTGAACCTTGGGGGTCGGTGAGTTACTCGTTATCTTATCTTTCGAGCGTCCCAGTCTGATAACGTGAGGTCGACAATCAACTTTAGCTGGCAACAATTCTTTCTGAACTTCCAATGCAGCATGCCGTTTATTCAATTTATCAACTTCCCAAATCCTATTATGTCCGAGTTTTTTAACTCCAAGGACGGTCGCATCTACTTCCGTATCCTGCTCGTATGTTGCTTTAATTGCCTGTTTTTTAATTACCTGCGACCCACACGCTCCTGATTTAATCCCTGTGTGACATACCGGCAGAATCGGCCTTTGTATAAAGTGGGTTTTACACCTCTTTAGCAACTGCTCGTCCAACAGCGATATTCCTGTGCCGCTGTCAAACAATATCTCGCCAACATAACCCCTAATTTTTGCTTCGACCACAAGATCGGTGCCATTTTCAATATTAATATTACCCTCATATCTACTACTATTATCATTATTATACATTAAATTATCCCTAATTCCGGCAGGATATAGGCCATACATAACAGTTTCATTCTTATAACTAACATTTTTCATACTTGATTGATTGAACTGCTTTTCAACTAAATCATTTCCAGTAACTGTCGCTAATAAGTTGGTATTAATCTGCTGAGTTGTATTTTTATGTTGTTGTGATTGCGGCTGATTTTGTGGTGTTTGAACATGAAACTGATTACGCGGCGGTTCATTATTATTTACCATAATTGTTGTCACCTTATTGTCACCAGTATCATTTACCTCTCCGTCCTCAGTAAACACCTCAGTACCTGATATTGATTCTTCTAGTACCTCATCATCAGGCCATAAGTCATAAATACCTGCACCGTTAGTATCCATACTAGTTCCAGGCTCTACTACTGGTTCGGAAATTTTATGTGTTATGCATACACTGTCCGCATCCATGATAGCTTCAAATCCTATCACATGTTCACGGTTCTCGCATGCTATATCTGTTACACTACAAAATATCACCCCACCACAGCACTTACCTGAAGTATGTTCCAGACTAACAGTGTTGTTACTACTAATTTCATTTCTGTTAGCCTCACTACAATCCGATGCAGATTCTAAACATTCGACTTTACCGAGATACGAACTACTAGGCCCTAATAAGGTGGTTTCTGTATAATCACTTTCAAGTTCACCTGCTACGCTACTGTTCTCCTTTAATCCTTCAGATGTCACATCTTGGTTAACTTCCATATTACTTTCTTTGAGAGTATGTCCCACAAGGACATTAGGTACTTCAAAATTATCACACGGTGCAATATTCTCAACAGATAAATCTGCTTCAATATCAGCTGACATTTCCTGTAGTTTCGCCATCCTCTCCTCTCTGTCGGCGTCCATTTCTTCCCAAAATTCCTGCCTAATGGCTATCATCTCCTCCTCCCTGGCTTTACTTTCCTCTGAAACTCCTTGTATATCCGATATCATCTCTTCTTCCACGGCTTTCATCTCCCCGCAGCAATTATCTGAAGTATGTTCTGGACTAATAGTGTTGCTATTATTAATTTCACTTTCGTCATCTTCACTATAATTGCATGCAACATCCATATCTCCGACCATATCGAACAACGAAATACTATGCCCTAAGCGAGTTGCCTCGTTAATATTACTTTCAATCCTATCCCAGAATTTCCGCCTAACGGCTCTACTATGCTCAGATATGGTTTTATCATCAAGTGCCCTGGCCCTTAAATATTCTATAAGCTCTTTTTTATTCGACATAGTGATCACAAATTAATTCAAAATTTAGTAAATTTAAACTTATTGATTTATAGGCAAAGCAAGTTATTATTATCACAACAAGATTAGAACATATGGTAACCAGTTTATATGGACACAGAAAGCAGTTCAAAACATCAACATGTAAATACCTTATCTAACATACAACAACTAATAATCAACCTCCAATATACTGATAAAATCTGTTCATATATGATATACAAGAGAATATGCACACTTGAAAAATTATATCCTCAGCTTTTCACATGAACAATACACATACAATTATTACGTTAATTATATTTATACGTCGGATTTTTCCAACAAATTTTATATTCATAGACAAATATGTAATAGCGTAAAATTACCGCTATTTAACGAGCCCTACGTTGCTAAGCGCCAAAATATCTCTATGCGACAACACAAATTACTAAACTATTGGCGCATAGGATATGATAGTATGTGTATTTCAAATTACAAGTCTATATTGGAGGGTTTAAGATTATTTATTGTACAAACACAAGTTATAGTTTATATGGTATATTTGAAATGTACAGAATGTAATGTTTGATATAGAGTCTTTCTTTTAAAATGTTAAATAATGTTCATACGCAAGACGTGATACGTTACATAAGAAGACTCCCACGATGATGTTGTTGAAGAGAAGGGCCGGTCTTTGCGGTATAGATGGTTCGTCAGGTGTGGCTTACAAATGACAGACGTTTCACCAGAAACGTTTACAGCTGGGCTGGCGTCCTGTAACAGCTGGGCTGGTCCTATAACAGCTGGGCTGGTGTCCTATAACAGCTGGGCTGATGTCCTATAACAGCTGGGCTGATGTCCTATATCAGCTGGGCTGATGTCCTGTAACAGCTGGGCTGATGTCCTGCAACAGCTGGGTTGATGTCCTGCAATACCCACGATGAATCCGACACTTCGCACACACAACGGTACTACGGATTTTATTACTCGCAAAACTTATATAGAGTTTAAGACCAAGTAATATCTCAGGTGACAGTGAGTTTAATCAATAACGGTATATTGAGCTTATACCTCTCCGGCTTCTTCAAGTGTTCTCGCGAATACCAAGGTCTACCGCGATCAGCAGACCACCCTATGAGGAAATCTTGCACTAGCACGGAAACGTCTTGATGGAACAATTGCGTAACAATTAATGATACTGTCACTGCGGAAAATCTCGCACAGTGATACAGTTACACTCACTTCTTACACACGTAATACTACAATATTAATATCGTGTGTAAAGATATAAAATCAATTGTTATGCGTCACACGCGTTACTATCCCCGAAAAGTCTTAACAAATCCTTGCAAGCGGTAGAGTCTTGTACAAGGATTGTATGTACCGTTTGCGGTAGCAGCAGTGAAGAACTGCTTGTAAATTTTCGCACAATGCGTTAAAACACTGATGTGTGCAAATGTACTACACACACAGTTCTGAGTCTTCCCGTTTCACTAACGACGAATAGTTTTTACAACACCTTGCAAGCGGTAGAATTCTTGTACAAGGAGTGCACGACCCGTTCGCGGTAGATGGCGTAGAAGAACTGTCGTAATTATACGCGTAATGCGTTTAAACACTCCTGCGTGCAGATGTACTCCATACACAGTTCTGAGCCTTCCCGTTTCACTATCGACGAATAGTCTTTACAACACCTTGCAAGCGGTAGAATTCTTGTACAAGGAGTGCACGACCCGTTCGCGGTAGATGGCGTAGAAGAACTGCCTGTGTAACGACAGGCTTAAGAAAATTTCTAACCACCAGTCCGCATTCTATTGGTGGATGGAAGTCACATGGTTAGTATAAATGACCATGCACTTTTCATGCAGTAGAGTGCATTTACTTTGTAACAGCATGCATAGCGGTAATCAGACTACTCGTATCTCATGCATGACTGCCTACACACTAATAATATACATGAACGTAAACAATAGTTCGACAGGTATAGGGATTGTAGCGATACACATGTCTCAGTTCAGCTAATGTCAAAACAACGATAATACTTCACGCACCGCCCGGGAAACGTTTCCCACTCGCGCACGCGCGCACATTTCCACTAACACAGTACATGAATAACCATAAATAATAATGCACAGTTTTTCTAAACTAAACCCTTAACCTTACTAAATACAATTGATAACAACCAAACTTAACCATCTACCAATATAATATGAATGTCCATTGTCTGTGTAATATATGAACTTGCCCCGCCTATCATGATCCTGTGATTCGTTGCAATATATATATATATATATATATACATATATAAATAAAGCAATGAACCTTCCAGAATATTCTGAACTATTTACACTTACCTTTTGAGCATTGTTGAATGAATTGTTGTGCCATTGTAGAGAGTAAATGTATAGAATAATTTAATACTTGCAAAACAATATTTGTTAATTTTTTTAAATTTTTGTAATAAATGTTCATGGTAATGTTGAAGTATGATTTAAAAACTTTATTTTATTTACTAAATTCATAAAAGAATCGGTATGTTATAATTATATTTATAAGAAAAAATTTAATCAAAGATAATTGTTAGTTTATGAGAAGTTTAACGCGTACAAATCACATGCGCCCGGTCTCACATATACGAATTCCTCACCAATTTTATAATCAGATAGCTGGGTAAAATTTTACATACAAGTTGCATGTGACAATATTCTCTTACAATATTTTAGGACAATAATGTCCTAAATTTCATAATTTATGAATAACATAATTTTATATTTGAAACTTTCATGATGTTTGACCGTAATGATATACAACGGATATTATGTGACAACGCTATACAATTAGGTGTTGTTGATTGCTGATTGATTGGGACACGTTCCCTCCACTCAAAATTAGTCATGACAGTCTTGTTGTTAATGTTACTCGTACTTATTGGTACCCAATAAATGCATGCGTCGAGATTATAAAACACAACGTAAACTGTGCGTTTCACACACACTCGCTATATGATATATCGTTGCATCGGTCTTAATGATAAAAATGATGTATGAAAATTAGTGATTTAAAAATACCACGGATACAATTCCTATTGAAAGAGTAAATTCCGTTCAGACACGCCACTAACTTGTTACAATATTTTCCATATTACTACTTCTAATGAAAATTTCAATTATTAACAATTCTCGAAACATATTGATAATTTTTGAAAAGTTATTCTTCTCAGCTGACATTTCTCTTAATAATCTTATTTTTCGTTCCTTTAAACCCATATATACTTTAATACACTACTTTGGATAACATTAGAAATATAATCACTTAATTAAATAATATTTACCATTCGAATTTTTGTTTGTTCTAGAAGAAAATCAAATGAAATTGAATAAAAACTGTTACAAGTACCTTAAAACTGTAATAGAATTGCAAAACCGCATGAATTTATCCAACAGTACTTTTTTGTTGGCTTTAAAATTCTACACCGAAAAACACATAAATAACAAATTTCCTAATAGGGGAGTAAGGTCTTGTTTGCTGTAAGGTAATTATAAATATTTTTTGCTCTATTTACTTAAACTACAAAAGTAAGTTCAAAATTTTTAAGTTAACATTTACAAGTATTCTTGCGATGTACGTAATTTTTTTAAAACTTCTTCAAAAATGTTATTTTTGAAAATACAATATTTTAGTTATAAACTTTTATTTTATACTTTTTGTTAACTTTAGCCCAGACTATATTTCTTCTACAATTAGTGGTGTGTTTCTGATAATGAACAAACGTGAACAAGTTATAGCGATCTATCCTTCATCCTTGTCGTTTCATATGCTTAATAATGTATCAATTTGTATCCTTTCTATATGTTGCTCATTCATTGAAAATAATAAGTTCACTGAACGTACAGAAAATATAATTTGTATTTTAAAAAAAGTTCATTAAAATTATAGGAGTGTGATGTGATGTACATATAGACTTTTAATAACTTACTTTTTCAAATTCACAGTTAACAGGAATCGATATTTTACAACACTTTGTTATGTTAACAAAAACTTACACTTCAGACTATTCCAAATGTTGTAAAAAGTATTGTAACGATATATGAGTTATAAACTAATGCCAACTAAAGACTGAAGACGATTACTTGCATATTAGTTGTTTCTAAACTAATGATGATTTTGTTAATTAAGCATACAGTTTAACAGTAATATTTATGCTTTTTATTAATATAATGTACAGTTACTTATAACTATACTCGAAAATCTGTATGTAACTATACATAGAAATTTAAAGTTAACGTGTAGGGCCTACACTGTAGGCCTCTAATGTGAGGAATATAATTCGTAATTTTTTTCTGTTGTATAATAAGAAGTAGAAGTTATAATAATAATAAGAAATTGTATAATAACAAGAAGTAGAAGTAAAACTAGAAAATAATTCGTCTATTTCGTTTAATTGTTTGCAATTCAATAAATGGAAGGCACTCTATTTTAGTGATAAAAGAATGTCTCGTGTCTTACCATACCAGCTAAACTACATTGGAATACGTTTAGCCAATTATTTAAATATCAATATTTTCAATTTCTAAAATAAAAATAAAAAGTTTCCGTTTGTCGCTATTCTTAGAAAATTACAAACACTTTTCTACTTCCCGTAACATAAAGGAGAAAGTTCTGTACCCAAATTTAATAACAAATATACATATTATTACAACATTTTTACACAGTATCTTTTTTATGTCCTTAAAATACGCTTTCTATACATTGTCTCATTAATACAAATAAAAAAACCAATTGCCTTCAGAGGTTTATATTGATCTATGAATAGCTACATGTGTGTGTGTGTTTAAGCGGATGTGCGTGCTTTTGAAAGCTGAGTTTGACGTGCAAATGAGAATATGTACTTGCTTTTAAAATATATTTGCAGCATTCCGGCTATTACGGATGCCATCATTTCTAAGCGTATGAGAGGTAAGAAATTTGTATAGCACAAGTTTCATATTCAACACGCTATTTAAAATAATATTTTAACAATCATAAGCAAGATCCCAGCTATGAATATTGATTCAAACAAAAAGACTCGAGGCTTTGAGGTTCTTTTAATACGTTCTAGCCCTACTTCGAATCACAATGAAACTGGATATTTTGGAATATAAATCGCGGAAGTAATAGTGTGTTATGTAGTTAAAATCATAGTAATGTGTATGCTTTCATATGAGTGACTAGAGGGTTTTTATAATAGTACAAACAAACGCGCACGCGCGCATGCGCACACACACATTCAAACTTATATATTATTTAAAGTAATTTGTAATATTTAAACTTATTATTTAGTTGTAAATCAACAAAATTAATTATTAATATTTTAATTACCAATACGTTTGAAATATTTGCAAAATTGAAGTAAGTAAGAGTAAAATTTATACACGTTTATTCTCTACAACGGACTATATAAAGCGTAACAGATTCTAATAATAATTCAACATTATAAATTTCTACACTTTCCTGACATATTTTGTCATAAGATTGAATTCACAATGTGCTAGGTTTTTGACAGTTAATTGTATTGTGTGTTTTTGTGTGTGTGTTATTATGGAATTTGTGCGTTATATACTTTTCATGCATTCGGAATATATTTTGACAGAATTTGTTTCAAAGTAATATAATTATATCTTATAAAATCTTTGATTAATTTAGAAAATACATTTAAATTTCCAACACACTTGAATATCACAATGTAACTCCAACAAACAATGTAAAACATTTCAAGTTTACATTAGATAATTACGCATAGCAGTTTATCTAGTAGCTTGGTTTGCAAAAATTAAATTATTGTACACAATAATTCCCTCAACAGTACTGTAAAAGCACACTTAAATCGCCTAAAAAATTCTGTAAATTCCTTTATTCATTTGCATTTATGTTTCATGTTACATTTAACATTTCAAAATTACGTCTTTCATGTAATTTAATGAATATTATGTGCTTATTGTTACTGTTTACACAACGAGTGTACGCAAACATATTCAAATAATTACATGTCTACAACAAAAAACTACTTTTTATAATCAGTAAACTACCTTTCTATAAAGTAAACATTACTTTCTCTTAAATATGTCTTTACACATTTTCCTATATTCTACGTTTAATGTTCATGACATAAAAATCTATTATATTATATTCTATAAGATATTATGCATAAAATAATTTACATTTGATTCTATTGCACATGAACCACAGCCAAGGAACAAAGAAAAGGAGATATTATTTCTCCGTCGTCAGAGAACTGAGATCAAGTTAGCTTTACAAGTTAGTTTGTATTTATGCCGTCTGTTAGTCCCAAGCGAAAGCAGGGGATGTTCTTCCACTGCACGTCTTTACGATTGAAAAGAGAAAATTCCTCTAAGTGCAGTTGTTTCTAACGGGCTCGTTTCTTACTAATAAAGAGCCAGGGGTGTTTAATGCTTCTATTTTAAAATGCATTCAAGTTTTAATAAATTACTCAGCAATAAGCATATTCTGTTAGTTTTGTCATTTTCTGTCTCTTAATACCCCTATCTTTACCCGCTAAATCTTTTTCTTCATTTTCCTTACGTTCATACACAAACACATTTGTTTTTAAATAAATAATTTGAAACAAATGTATGCCTAAGTTAGATATTGAAGAAACAGTAGTTATTGTATAAATCAACATAGAGTAATGAAATAATTTACCTTGTTTTCAAGGCTTAGTAACAATATTGTTTGTATTATTTATTTGGAAGAAACATTTTTAAGGAAAACTATAAGTTATTTTCTAGCTAAGGTGTTATATATTATTTGAATAATTTTTTTTTATCGGCCATCTAAGGACCTCATGCCAATTTAAATTCATTACTCTCTGTTTTTCTTTTTTTCCAATATTCTTTCATCTTCTCACTGTGTCTCTTCTTCCTGTCTTCAGTCCACTTTGAACCTGCGTTTTTATCTCTCTTACCCTGGGCTCCCTCCATTTTCAACACTTTTGCCCGAAAAACTTCTGTGTCAGCTGCTTCTTCTGCATGTATATTATTTTTTTTTTTTAAATCCTTTTGGACTACTTTAATCCAAATTGATGTTGACTTCTTTTCCTATAGATATCTGAAGATTTTCTTTGTCAACCTATTGTCGTCCATTCCACATACTGTAACTGTCCAAAAAATAATAGTCTTCTCTTTCTCATTGTTTCTGTTACATTTTCTATACTTCGATATATTTCATCATTACTTCTTAATTTTCAACCTTCTGAAGTTTTTGTGAGCCTAATATTTTGAATAATATAGAAGTTTTTGAACGGTTACTTTTATACTAAACCCTAAACATGTGTTAAATCTTACCCTTTTAGTATGTTGTATTTCATGATGTGTTTGCTTTGACTTTTGTATAATTTTTTACGATTCCTTTTACAAATATTCGTCAAAGATTTGTGGTTGGATTATTATATTTTTTGTCAGCTATCCTGTTTTTCCCATACTTTTAAGTATCAATCACGTCCCAGTATTTTTTTTTTTTACATTATCTCTTGTATATAATTTCGTGGTCGCTTTGCTCCATACATTATGTCGAAGATATTTTTGTGATATGTTGTTCCAATCATATAAATCACTTGCTCTTATCACTCAGGTTGCTTTGTCTGACATGTCTCCCTCAGAATCACGACCCTAAGAGGTGGATGGGGGAGATCGTGTAAGCAGGAGTGCAGCGAATAAGCAGCCGGGGATACTGTGCCAGTCGATAGAATGATTCAGGTTACCGGAGCCATTTGTTGCTTTGTCAGTCACCAAAATCATTCAGTATTATTTTCTGCATGGAATACTTACTTCATTACGTTACATGGAATATTTATTTTTTGCACTAGAATGTACTCACATTGGGAATGACATACGATTTTAAAAAATGCCTTTAACATAATACGTATTTTTGTAGCAGCGTAGAACTAAAGGAAAACAGAAGATACAATTGTTTTTGGCTGCGTTTACTCTTTTTTCAAGTATAACGTGCCAGTAGCGTCTAACTGGCATTCCATGTTGAAGCCTTCGTGTCAATTCTGAAGAGCTACAGAATTTCTCACTATTTTCAACAAAGTATATTTATTTTTACATAAATGTTTACGTTAGTTAATTTTTCAATTTTGGGAAAATTACAGAAATATCGATTTATCTACAATATGTTTAATAATATAACAATTTAAGAGCAAAATTCATACAACAAACATTAACATTTGTAACATCTAGGTTTTTGTTAGTTGCTTTCACAATTTAGACCCCCAAATTTTTGACTTCCACCAGCATCAAATTTGATATTTGAAGGCATCAATCCCAAAAACAATAGGGTTCTATAGGCTAAAAGTATGCACACGTAAACTAAGTTTTACGAAAATAGATTAATGAATTTAAAAATTATTGTGTGAGACATTTTCCGAACAGACAGATAGATAGATAGATAAACAGACAAATGCCAAACGCTCGAGTCAAAACTGAGAACTCACTTTGCGCGTTCAATTAAGTATATAAAGTACGTCTACCTATGTGAGTTAGAAGAAAAATTGTATCCACTCTTTCTATTCCATGAATAGAGCATTTAAATTTTTATAAAATTGCATGACCTTATTGTTATCTGCGCTTCTTATCCTAACTTCTCCACAGAAATTAATAAATTGGGATTTTTGCATATTAGTCTTTATATACACTAAGACAATTTCTCCTAAATAAAAGAAAAATATATACCACTGAAGGTAAAGTATTAAAGTGAAATTAAGTCAACTAAATATTTCATTTCTTGCTTTGAATTTAGTGATAATAATTGTGCAAAAGTCTAGTCCGCGAGGCATGGTACCTATATAACCAAATAAATAATTAGATACGTGTAAAAAATATAATATTTGGCAAAATAAAAAAAAGTAGTAGGCCTACTATTTACATATATGATTTGACAAGTAACGCCCACAATATATCTTACGTCGTACTCTTTCACTACTTAATCACTTTTTCTGTTTCCAAGAAATTTATAATTATAAAACTAAAACAATAAGAAATTACTACGATAAATGTTTTGATGTGTAATTGCGTTTGAAGACTGAAGTAACTACTTACGACCAAATAAATACAGTTGTTTTAAAATCCGCTACGTTAAAGGCGAAAATTTCCAAACCATCGTCGCTTCTACAAAGTATTTATACTACTGCAGTTCTGCATGAAAATAGTTACAGTCTTGTTACAATTTACATAGAGAATTAGAGCTAGTTGTACTGTGTAAATCTCATCCTTTAGTTTTCCTGTTTAAAACGTACGAAGTTCATTGAACTGTAAAACTGATAAGAAATATAACTCCACAGTTTTGGCACTTTAATCACTCACTAATTCTGACAGTTTGTCTACTGTTGTTGTTTCACAGACTACAAAATTATTTCGTACGGAATGAGACACATTTCAAATGTTAAAAACAGTAACATAAATCAAGGCTGTTGAGTGACTAAAATTTACCCTTTCAAAATATTTAGCTTTGAAGGCTATGTAAACAAAATTTTGAATTTAGCATTTTCTAAATAAAATATAAATTAACGTACGAGTTTGGTTGATTGATTACCTTGATTAATTCCCTCGTATGGTAGATGAATTCGTTTAAATACCTCTTCTTGAATTCACATATGTAATGTAATAAAGTGATATAAGGTTGGTGATATAAGCGATATTTTGAGTATTCAGGTTTTAGAGTCGAGTCTCGTCAGAAAATTACTTGAGTTTCAATCTAGCTGTATTAGTAATATGACGGCCGTGGTATCAGTACCGAATACTATACAAGGACCTATTACGGTGTGAAGGCAAAAGAACAAATCAGTTGCGAAAACCACGATGTGGATGTAACCATCTTCTGAAACATGATTATCGTTGTCTTTATTGCAGTAAGCGCAAACAAATATAAATCGATTTATTACCAAATGCCGTAAGCTGAATAAAGTACATCAATAAACAAAGTCCATGAAAACAAAATTATATTAATTATAATAAAGTTGTTTCAAGTTTTACTATATGGGTATTTACAAATCTCAACGCAACGTCACTGAAGTGTGTCAGATGAAAAGAAGACAAATAACAAAACAATAACTAGTGATTGTATAAAAGCTTATATTTTTAAATACACTCTTTTCATTTCAAAAATATTATGTTTTTACTTGAAGAATTTTCCATTACACGCTATGGAAAATATTAATTAAATTTTTAAATTAAATTAAAACTATTTTATGATAACACGCACACCAAACAAGAGAAATCTCTTGTAAGAATTATTTTCTAAACGCCACGCTATGCAAAGACAAAGACAAGATGTGCCTCTAAATTAAATTCCCTTCTTTTCTTAATCAATATTTTCAAAGAGAATACGTCATCCATGCAAGATCGGCCCCAACAAATTCCTGCCTGTTTGTCCAGAAGTAAAATAACCGAGACAGATCAAAGCTTTCCATTAATACTTTTTCCATATATGCGTAAATCTTAAGTTGTATTTATGAAGTTTATACTTTGATGGCACATGAAAAACAGAAATTACCTTGGCTACTTTCCATTCATCCGGGATCCTGCATCTCGTCAAGCAAATATTCACCAAACATAGCAGTCTAAACTTCAATAATGTACGAGAGTATTTCAGCAGTTCTGAGTGTATCCCTGCTCTGAGTTCCGTTTTTATTCTGGAAGTATTATATGACTTCTTTGGATTTTGTCGTCGATGACGTGTCCGTTGATTAATTAAATATAAGTATATCATTACCGACTCGGAACACAAACTTCTTTATTGGTAAAAACGTAAATGTTTTACCTTATAGCCTGAACTAGTTTTCGTTTATTAGAAGCTTCGTCAGAGATTGCCACTGGGAGCGCTGTCCGTCTTGTTCTTAGCGACAACGTCGACTTTTGAAGGATCGATGTTATGTGTGTGGGGTGTAATATATTCGAATAATACGTGCGACTTGAATTGTGTCTGTTTGTTTCGGATGCCGTTTTTATGTGTTTGAATATTTCCAATTGTTCAAAAGTGTCTAGTTTTCGGCCTTTTGTGTGAACGTGTAGAATATCCATGTTGTTTCGATATTTGTGTACGTGTGGTTTGCTTCAATGAGGTGGTTCGCAAAGGTGGATTCAGTAGTGGAGTGCAGTGCCTTTGTGTGTTCAATGTATCTTTGTTTGAAGCAATATCCTAACTGGCCTATGTAGAATTTGTTGCAATCTGAGAAATTTAGTTTGTAGATGTTTGAGAACACCAGGTAGATCAAATCGGTTTTGTGCGTGTGTTTTGAAAGTGAGTGTTCTGTTTTGTTTGTAGTTTTGTATGTAATCCTGTATCCTGCTATTTTAAATCTGTGGGCTATTTTTTCACTGTGGTTATTGATGTTTGTTAGTGTTATGAATTTGTTGTCTTCTGTCTTTTTTCACAACTAACGCACGGTTTGTGACTTTCAAATAGAGGGATAAACTACTGAACGCCAGAGAAATATATACAAACGTTTCTATAACATTGGAAATGTACATAGTAGCAATTATAACAGGTCCAATTTAACAATACGCAGTACACGAACAATTGTAAATCCTTCTGAATAACTTCGTATATCATAAGTTTTAAGTAATTAAGTTGTAAGTACTGAACTTTGTTAAAACGGTTATTAAATATTTTTCGTCTACCATCTCTGAATAGGAAGAACCTCGCATATTGGAATTTACGTACACGTAATAGTTCATTATCCAGCATTTTGTAAAAAGGTAGCAAACAGCGAGCAAAGTATTGACATGTAATACATCTATACATATATAAAATATCAAAAGACAAACTGAACTGGAAGTAAAAGGCAGAAAACGGGCATAAGTATGAACATATTTCTTAATAACATAATTACATTCTCTTTATACAATAATCGTAAGTATGTACAATATATTGTTCCGTAATGCGAAAAAAGTGTTACAGAATATTACAGAATATTCTCCGTGTTCCAGTAGAATCCGGCTGTAATGTGTGCGTACGTGACCTCAACATGCAATAGCGAGACTTTTCTACACGTCGCCGGCCTCGCAAGGCTGCAACGAATTACGCTCTAGTGTAATGCTGATGCGTAGTATGGACCATTCTGGAATTTTAGCGGGGTATAAATGTAGGTATTCAGCAGCGCTTAGTTCAGTTATTGCCGGGCGATTACACAGTGCGTTTGAAGTGAGATTTACACAGTGCGCTTCGAAGTATTGTGGCGAAGTGTTATGTGTTTTATAAATTGTGCGGAACAATTGTATTACAATTGTGTTTTGCAATAGTTGACATTTTTATTCCGTGTGAACAATTTTTATTTGATTTGTTGTAAGAGACTATCTTGTTGATTACAAACTGTTAATTGTGATAATTAGAGCTGGTGATTAGTGACTTAATTGGTTTCTTGTATTTTGTTTCCCACTGTACCATACGACGATCAGTAAACCGTTGTAACAATATTTACACGTAGTTGACACTTTTACAAGCAAACATATTAAAAATAATTAGTGAATTAAAATAATTTTCTTTGTTCAGCATGTTTGATACATAAGTACCCTTACAGCTTAAGGGATACGCTGTATGCAGATATAATGCAAGACAAAAATCATTGATTCAGTTGCACTGAAGGACGAATACTGTAAACTGGATTACATTAAAGGAACAACTCAGACAACAATAAAATCAGTACTTCTTAGAAGTCCTTGAATTCGTAGTTAGTAGTGCCCTTGTTGACGTTGCATTTACATCCTAAACTGAGGTACATACTGTCCATTATAGTAAAAGTGTTCATTCTATGTTTCTATAGAAAGCTGGTATATAAATGCAATTGATACAGAGTATACAAATGCAGAGTAATACAGTAGAGACAGAATATGAAAGAAGGAGGGAAAGAATTAGTTTTTGAGAAGAGGCCAATGCTTTATATTATTGTCTGAAATAAATAAACAAAAATATAAAACTGTATTACTAATTACATATAAACGTTCCCATTTTGTCAATGACTATTTTAGCCGCCTCTTACGAAACAATTCTTTTCTCACAGTTGGTTTTCTAATTGCGAAGAATAATTCTGGGGCTCTTAGAACTGACTCTGGTCATTCGAATATCAAATCTACAGGAAGACAAACCTCGTACCCAATACACTAATTTTGCTGGAGTTATGACGTTGTGTTTTGTGATGATTGCCTATACATTATCAAGAATAATGATATCCTCTGGTCCGATTCAGTTTGGTTCTTGGTACCAAAGTTTGGTTCTTTGATAGATGCTGCTTAAGTGTCCTACTACAGAACTCTCTACGGTTTCGTCGGACTGAGATTAGAGAGGATTAGGGTTTTTTCGCCAAGCAAGCGACATCATTGCTTAAACCTCCCGATTCGAAATTACTCACTTTTTCGTTTTGGATTTACATAAAGACGCCATAACGGCTACAGACGTTGTGAATTAACGCCCTTGGCCCAGTGCTGACCTCGTGATTTGGACTTTTGTAAGCTTCTACCTACTTAGTAAAATATGACCTAACCGTAATATCGTTATGTTCTAACACATAATCATGGTGTACCGGTTTATATCGGCAGTAAATTGAAAAAGGTCCAAAGGTACAGGAATATCTTTAGGAAGTCTCTTGAATGGCAGTCGAACGTTATACTGTCCCATCTCCCATTTCTGGTTAGCAGGTCCTTGCTTGCAGCACACGTTTTACAGGTTCGTCCTCATTTCTCTAAATTGTCGCAGAGACGAAGCCAATAGAATCGTTTTGGTATCTTGTAAATTGTTTCCTTGACACCAATATGACACTAGGTGCTCTTCATGCACTTCCTTCAAAACAAAGCGCACTTTACATTGGAGAACTATCAGATACATGACCACGTCTCGTCTGTCTGCACTTTTCCAAGACGTTTTCAGCAATCAGTTTTCCATTGTGAAAATTCCCACTGTGCCCAGTAGCTCGTCAGCACTTTGGACCAATGGCATACATTTTACCAATTTGATTGACGCCCCACTTCTTTCGCCGTCAATATCAGTCTAATGCCTTCATCAGCCATCTGTTCTTATCGGAAATCTTGTGTCATCTAATCGTCTGCCAAGAAATCTATAGTGGTGGGGCCTGAACTTGTTTATTTGCGTTCGGATAAGTCATTATAATACCATGGAGATGATACCCCCGCCGATGCTGTACCTTAAAGTTAAGCTGTCACAAACCACCTAGCTAACTGCTCTTCAGGATTTTGGAACCTCAAAAGCAATGCAAACATAAAGTGGTATCTACGTAGTAAAAAAACCCTCATACAAATATTTATGAAAGTGCTGTAAAGCTTAAATGATACCCAAAAACTCTCCTAAGAACGCAATAATTTCTAACTACTTTGAAAAGCCTTTTGCTTTAATAAGCTGTTACTCGTATTTCACCGTTCTGCATATAATACAAAACTGCTCCTAGATCAGTATTCCTTGCGTCTGTGTATACGTAGTACTTCCTCTCGAAAGCTGAGACATTAAGAATTTGCACTGAGCATAACGCACACTTGAAAGTCCTGAAGGCTTGATCACACCCTCTTCACCATTGGAATGTTCGTTTACTTTCCGTTAGCTCATATAGTGGCTTAGCAATAGTAAAGAACCCTTCCAAAAACGTCTGTAATATGAGCATAACCCCAGGAATATCCTAACTTCGTACTAACTCTTCACTCACTGTGTTTACTTTATTGGGATCCCAAACTAACACTAGCTGCCAAGACCAAATGGCCTAACCGACCAACTTTACTTCCTTCTGGAGTATAAAACACTTATACGGTCTCAGGTTCAGTTGGGTTCGTGAAGTCAGGTTACATCCTTCTTAAAATCTTGCAAATGATCTTTAAAAGTTACCCGTTAACTTTGAAATTGTATAAATCAACGAGGCAAGTTTTCCACGTCAGTCCTCAGAGGACCAGTTCTGTTACTCTTTCAAACGTTGCTGGTGTATTACAGAGTCCAAGTGGGTTGACTTTAACCTGGAAGAGGGCACTTGCAATCGATAATTAAATGTTATATCTACTCCGTATTTTTTAAAACAAATGTATAATTTTTCTGATATGTGATCCTACGTATGTCAATGACCCTGCATAATTATTTTGTTATGGTTAATTTTTAGGTTTTTTCATGTTAACATTTTCCCATAACTTTAACCACTATATTGGTGTTGTAGTTATTGTTCTCTACAATTATTTTTATCTTTTTTATCTCCTTATTTTTTGTTTCTGTCTCCTTTAAGCAGTTTTGAGCTCTGTAGCAAAATAAATTGATCGTCGCCATTTTATATCTATAAGGGTGGTTAGATTGTTTCGGTATAATTATATCATAATATGATTCTTTCCTAAATATCTAAGATTGTAGTTTTTCGTTATTTTTAATTTCTATGTTTAAATCGAAGTAATTTATTTTCTTACCTTCTATCTCTTTTATAAACTGTAAGGTTTTATCCCAATTATTTACCTTGTTTATAAATACATGTACTTCTTCTTCTATACTTCCGTCCCAAATGACCAATACATCGTCAACGTTCCTAGAATATAAATTTATATTATTTTCTTTGTACCTAGTGGAATTCAGTAGTTGTTTTTCAAATTCGTTCAAATTTATTTCCGCAACAATAGGGGATAATGAAAATCCCATGGGTAATTCTTTTTTCTGTATATAAAACTTGTTATTATATCTAAAATAGTTTTGATCTACACATTCTTTTACGACTTTAACAAATTGCTTTTTATACTTGTATTCTCCCATATTATTACCGTTTATTAGCTTAATAACTTTATCTACTGTAATATTAGTGAACATGTCTTTAACATCCAACAATATTAACTTTGTATTTTTATTGACTTTAATATATTCTAGTTTTTCAATCAGTTTTACATTATTTCCTACGTTATATTTTTCCCAAATTCATATTCCTCTTCAATATTCTGCTGACTTCTTTTGATAATTTATATACATGTGCATTAGTAAAAGAAACAATTGGTCTAATTGGTTTCCTTTCTTTATGTAGTTTAACCTGGCATTTAAACATTGGTGTTGTTGGATTACTTTCCATTAAATACTTTTTCTCTTTTCTTCTATAAATGTTATTTGTTTAATCGTTTGTTTTATCTTTTATTGGTACGTACTTGCATAATCATATCTGATTCCTTCGTTTGGTCCTTCATTTGTAAATTCTTCCGTTTTCTTTATGTATTCGTATTTTTCTAGTAACATCACTGTATTCCCTTTGTCTACCTTTGTTATTACAATATCATTCTTTTTGATTTTGTTTTAGTTTAATTACGGTTGATCTAATTTTTTGTTCGTTTCTAGAGTTACACAAATTTTTCTTAAATATTTTATCTACTACGTTACCTACTTCCCACCTAATTCGTTATTTATCATTTTCATTTTCTAGATTTATGTGATGCTTTCGCATTCAATAATATTATTTTCTTTATTTAATTATAATTTACAATATATGGTATTTTAATCCATTTGCTAATATTTATTTTTGTTTCAAACACTTTTTGCTACAGTCCGTTTCTTGATGTAGCCTATCTACCTATCTAATATATTTAATATTTATAAAGAAATTACCTCAGGATATTTTTTTTCCTTATTAGGAACATGTTTCGAGAACCATTGTGTTCTCATCCTCAGCCTTCGTGATTTTGCGTCTGGTAAAGTACTTGTGTGTTGGCTTGTTTTTATTGTGGTTTTTTGTTGGTCTCTGGTACTTTAAAATGGTATTATTGTGTGTGATTGTGGTGTATGTATTAGTATTTTTGATGTTGAGTGCTTTGAAAATTGTGTCATGTTTTGTATTGATTTGTATTTGTTCAGGTATTAGTTTGTTTTGTGTTTTAGGTTTGTATATTTGTAAATTTTCCCAAATGTTCATTATGGTTCTTTTGTGTGGTATGTATTTTATTACTGTCATGTTGGTTTTGTCTGGGAATTCATGTCCAGTGTTTATTGCATGTGTGGCCAAATTAGATTTGTATATTTTTAGATCCATGGTTTTTGGTATCCAGGCCACTTATATTGTATATAAATAATAAAATAGTTTTTACCTTTTTCTTGTCCGTCTGGTGGCCTTTACTCTTTATGTAAATCTACGCGTTTCGCGACATATGCCCCACCATAACAGGGCATACTAAATAGTTTCGGGATTTTACTAAATTCTTTCTTAGGTAAATGTTCTCTGAAGCGTTTTTTTCTGAAGCGTTTTTTTAGTAAAACAGTGTCAAATTACGCGCGCCATCTGATGGACAAAAACCATAGTAATACCGATTTCACAACGAACTTTCAACCCCTCTATGTATGCAGAAAAGGAAGTTATATGAATGCTGTCGAAGAATACGAAATATATAAAGCTTATAAAAATAAAAACACAGAAGAACACATCCTTAATGAACAATTGAATTTCCAATCAAATCTACTATACGACACAGCGATAAGAATACAGAACGAGGTCCATAGTGCACGACCTATAACAACATGAGCACAGCAGTCGACTATAGCATGTCGTGGTGCGCACCAACGATATCGCGTGTGTTCTCGAGTTTGGGGATTGTATGTATATTTTTTGTGTTTATATTTATATTTATTGTTATATGTGTAAAATTGTATGTAAAGTGTTTTTAATGTTTTAATAATTGACGAACTTCACCAAGGGATATTCCTGATGATGGGGCATATGTCCCGAAACGCGTAGATTTACATAAAGAGTAACGGCCACCAGCCGGACAAGAAAAAGGTAAAAACTATTTTACTATTTGTATTGTATATTTCTGTTTTTTTTTTTTGTATGCGTTTAGGTGTTCAAAATAACGTTTTTTCAGTTGTTTTTTGTTTGTCCTATGTAACATTTATTGCAATCTTGGCATTCAATTTTGTATATAACATTGGTTGTTGTATTATCTTTGTTGTGTGGGTTATTTAGTTTTTGTAAATAATTTATGTTAGTTTCTTATGCTATTTTAATGTCTGTGTTTTTAAACAGTTTTGTTAGCTTTGTCATTTTATTATTTATGTATGTGAATGTGGCCCATTTTTATGGTTTTTTATTATTTTTGTTTTGTTCATTTTGATTAACTCTTAATTGTTGACTTTTTATTTTATATTTGATTTTATTTTTTATTTTGTTTACAGTATTTTTGTTATATCCTTTTTCATAAGCAATTTGATGAATTATATTTCTTTCTTTGTCTGTTTCTTGTTTGTTTAGGAGTATTTTGTACATTCTGTTAAATAGTGAAAATAGAATGCTACCATTTTATGTTGTGGTGGGTGGTCAGAATGGTTATGTATAATGACGTTAGTGGAAGTTGGTTTTCTGTATATTGCATATTGTAGGTGGTTATTGTATCTTGTGATGGTTATGTCTAAATAGTTGATTTTGTTATGATTTTCTTTTTCTTCTGTGAATTATATTTTTGGATGTATGTTATTGATTTGTTTTAATATGTTATCTGCATTTGTATTTTTGTTACGTGATACATATAGCCCATCATCTACATATCTTATCCAAATGCCATTTGGATCAAAGTTATTTATAATATGTTGTATTTTGGTGTCTATATTTTGTATTTTGTAACATTTCTGCTATTATGCTAGATAATGGAGATGCCATTGCCAATCCTTCTTGTTGTTGACAAATTTTGCTATTAATTCAAAGTAATTTTGTTTTAGTATTAGTTGGAGGCTATTTTTTATTTCAGTTATATATTGTGTGCCTTCATTTTGTTCTTTAAGTTTGTTTATTGTTTCATCAATTGGAATAATGGTGTACATATTTGTGATGTCATATAATGTGAAAAATGTGTTTTCATCTATATTTATTACCTTTATTTTGTCTGTTAATTCGTACGTATTTTTTATGTTGTGATAATTATTTGTTAGATGGTTACTTTTTAGTTTTTGTGCTATGATTTTTGCTATTGTGTATGTAGGTGCTTTTTTGAAGTTGATTAATGGTCGCACTGGGTTGTTTAATTTGTGTATTTTTATTAGGCTATTCATTTTAGGTGGTTTTGGATTATTATTTATATATATGTCTGTATTTTTATTGTTGAAGATGTATTTAGCTGTTTTATTAGTTTTATTGTTTGTTTAAGATATTTTTCTGTTGGGTCTTTATTTAATTGTATGCAATCATTATTGTTGATGAAGTCTTCAGTTTTCCTGATGTAGTCTGTTTTGTCAATAATTACTGTTGCTTGGCTTTTGTCTGCTTTAGTTATGATTAAATTGTTGTTCTTAACTTTATTTTTAATTTCTTTTAATGTTTTATTATCCTGCTTTAGTTTAGATTTTTTCTTATTTCACTTGTGATTATTTTTTTAATTATGTGTGTTGTTTCTGTGTTTTTTTAATGCAAGACAATATACAAGAATATACAAAAATCTAAACAAAAGCAGGATAGTAAAATATTAAAAGAAATTAAAATGTTTGAGCATAACGTTTTATGCAAAATCTCAGTCTACTATTTGTTTAAGCTTTCAATTAATAATTGTTTTCAATTAATTAAAAACAAGGAAAGAGACGGAATAGAAGTATTTTAATGTAATGGCCATACCTCAACTACTGTATAGTAGTGAGACTTGGATTAGAAAGGCTAAAGACATATCTAGAACAGAAGGAGCAGAAATAATGTTCTCGAGGGCTGTAAGGGATTGTACCGGGAGAGATCTTATTAGAAGTGATGATATTAGAATAAAGCTGGGCATAGCTGGAAGCTTAAATAAGAAAATCTCCCAGTACAAATCGGAGTAGCGGTTACGTGTAGAAAGAAAGCATCTAACTATATTTTAAAGATGAACACTTGACTACCATTCACGTGGGAAGACCACGTAAGCGATGGTTGGATAACTTCCATTGAGACTGGAACAGGCTACTAGCGTAGCCGTAAAGGATAACGATGACGACGACATTCATTTAATTTCATGTGTCACTCATTTAAAATTCATAAGAAACAGGAACAAAAACTTATGCTGATTTATAATATTTAATAACAACAACTGAATTTTATAATAAGCAAAGAGTTACGCCTAGGTAAATTTGCTTCTAAAATTGAGAGTATGTTCACAATAAATTTCTTCACAACAAAAGCGTTCACCTGCGCGCCTGTGTTTTTCATATACGATACTAACTACTTCTACTAACAACTGTGACATTAATAACACCTTTATATATTTGATAAGAGAATGATATCTATCCGTGTCTGTCTACCTTCCCTTTTATAAATTACATTTTGCACAACACTCTCCGTTGCCGTTGTCAACCACGCTCTACTTACTTTGTGAATCGGTTACTTTAACAGGTCCCTTTTAAACTTTTAAATTAAAGTACCCTCAACATTCCCGTAAATATTACGAGATATGCTGTAAGTATGCGTAAATACGCTGTGTGTAAAAAAGTTGAGCAGTTCTTCGAGGTTAGTGGTTACACTAGTCATGATATTTGTAGTTTCTCGGAATCAACAATTTACTACTTTAATTATGCATTTTCTACTACGATTATTATTATCAGTATGCTAAAATAAAATTGTTGAAAATAAAACTTGGTACACTACGGAAAACAATTTACTTCACTTACCTCCAACGTACATGTTTGCGAAACTATTAGATTAACTACGCTAATTTTGTTATATCAAGAAAAAACCTGTAACGTTATGTGGTGCAGAAGTTTAATATTGTTGCATACGGACAATTAGCTTAACCGCTTATAATTTTATAGCTCGTCTGGTTGTACCGTATCGGTTATAAGAAGCAACATTCTTTGCTTTTCCTTCCTTTGTGCCGTTCATAGCAAGTTCAGTAGAGCATTTACTTTACAATATCACTTTGTGCATACATCAATTTCTACGACCCTTCCTGATACGAATTCAAAGCAATTTATAAGGATATTAAATTTACCATGAGTGTTGTTCCTCATCACCTCGTGGTTATCAAAATAATGTTATTTTCTAAGACAAAAATATGTTTAGAAAATTGGATCTAGTCTATTTGGAATAAAAGTGTCTTACTCAATTTTGAAAATGTAAATCGTATACACAGCTACGGTATGTGATAATATGTACCAGTTTGTAATAGTGTGTTTATAAATATTTTCCAGTCTGGATAGTAAACATTACTTCAATATACTTCAATTTAACCTACCTTCAGTACTGTTTAGTTGAAAACTTTAAATAAGCAAGAAGCTAATATCTAAAATATTTACAAATAAATGAAGCCGCAACATTGCAAGAATAGGCAATTACCGTCTTGTACAACTGAACGAAAACCAATTAGGGTGTAAAGAATAATGCTTCAATTATTGTACCCTCACCGAAACGTGACATGGTAGGGTACATTTTTGACAAAAGGTAGCTGGTAGGGCTAAAAGTAAGACAAAACTCTGTAAAGGCAGTCTGGATAGGCTGTGTAGGCCTCGCAATATTAAAAGTGAGTGACCATTATGAGAAACTTATACTACAAAAATTCCAACATTATACCATTAATGACTAGTGTTAGTAAATATCTACAAGTATGACGTTGTTACAGTAAACGTTCTTACTTAGGCTATATGAAGTGTTGTTCCTGGTTTTATCTAAGGAACAACGCCGTAACATGTGTTCAACACAAAGGTGATTCTTGTACGTGCCAGTTATAACTGGCACTTAGTTGAGTGTCCGGTGTAAACAGAAACTTTAATATTTCAAATGCCACAAGTGTAGTAAAATAAATGAATACAGTTTTCTCCCTGCTTATTGGAGTTGGATATTGAATCAGGTACGGAAAGCGAGGAAGTCACACAACAATATGTTAGAAACCTTCCGGAAGTCAAGAAAACATGTGCGTAGTCGCATTTACTTGCAATATTTTTATATCTATATGCAATATCAGCTAATATCAGACAAAAAAAATGTCCTGTGGAACGATGAAAGTAACTTAAACAATTTTTTGCACTCTAGGGATTTATACCTTTGTCGAGGTCGGTCTTGAATCCTTCTAAGAACCGTTTTCTTTCAATTGTTTACTCAAAGGGGTGATGCCCATAAGGTATTTACTTTTAATTAATTATTCAATTTTCAATTTCAAAATCTCTTTTAAAAACAAATAATTTGGTAAAATTATTTTAAAATTCTTTATCTAGGCTTAGACTATACGCTGTTAATTATTCAGTTTTCATTAAAAAATAAACCCTTTTAAAATCTTTAATTTTTTAATATAGCACTGTATGTCTTTAAAGTAACAAATTTATTAAACTTTTTGTGTCCAAACATGTAACTTTTAATGTTTGGATTTTTATGTTTTTATTTAATTTATTCACAAACTGATAACAATTGGTAAGTGTATGTTGGAATCTTTTAGACTACAAAATATACATGCATGAATAATCGAATATTAAGCGGCTTTATTGTCAGTGGTTAATGAACGTATACGTATTGTTACGACGGTCTACTTGATCGTCGATGGTACAGTGGAAAACAAAATATAAGACACCAATTAAGTCACTAATCACCAGCTTTAATATTCACAGTTAAACAGTTCGTAATTAACAAGACAGTCTCTTACAGCAAATCAAATAAAAATTGTTCACAAGCAATAAAATGTCAACTAACATAAGACACAATTGTATTACAATTATACCGCCCGATTATAAAACACAACACTTCACTAATAACCACTTGAACGCACACAGTAATATCGCCTGATAATAACTGAAAACTAATACCGCTGACGGCTTGTATTTATACAACGCTCACACACCAGAACATTCCAAATTACGACGTAATTAATTGCTACCTTAACACAGTCCGTGCGGCTGGCGGCTTCCAGAAAAGTCTCGCGAATGCGTCGAGAATCACGTACGCCACACAGATTCCTCTGGATTCATCTGGGACATTCGATAAACACGTAGATTGTAATAGCTAATTTCATTGTCGAAATGATTCCTCACCCTTACGGCTTAAGTTCAGATAATTTTCTTCTTGTAAAATACTGTTTATGAACAAAGTAAAACTTGCAAATAAACTCTGTCTAATTTTATTTACACAAAAATTATTAAATTTAATCTTTTTTTTTTAATTTTTATTTCGTAACATAGTTATTCTTCTTGGGTAAGGAAATGTGGCTAGACCTCTTTAGTTGTTGTAGGTGTTGAGAGCTGATACTGTTATATTTCTAAGGTCTAAAATTTAGTTGGATGTCATGATATATCTTGAATGGGTTCATACATAAATGAAAATGCTGACCATAGTACTAGTGGGATGTAATAATATGTTTTAAAATTATTTTATTTTTAAATTTTGCACTTATTTCTAAAACTATGTATCCAAACGTATGTTAAAATAATTAATAAATGTCATTCAGACCATAAAACAAACAGAATAAAAGAAAAAACGATTATAGTGGTACATTTCATCAAAATTTTAGTTAACAATCACATTTATGCCAGAAGTTATTTAACTAGAATTAATAAAATTTATGTGCCAACAAGAAATAAACTGTTTCTAGTTACGTTACTTTTTTAAACAACCAACTTATCAGTTTAACAAATGAATATAATAATGAATGTTCTGTAAAGGCGTATTTTAATTGTTTTTATTAGTTTAATTGAAACTGTATTACTAAAAGTCAAAAATATAGTCTACATGTGCAAATATTGAGAGTTGCACACATAATACACCAATTTAAAATGATATTGTAATTCAGTATTAATTTTATAAAGTAAACTAGTAACTGTTCTTTTAATTTAAAGGCAGTTAAAAAAACTAAATATCTGGTTAATTCTGCAAGGAAGAGGGAATAAGGTTTATGGATAGTGATCTGTTTTAGTTAGTCAGTGTAAAAATCAAGTGATAAAGAGAAATTATTGCCCCATCTCCTTCTGGGTCTGAAGACGTCACACCATCCAATCGGCTAGTATGCTAAGACTGCCAATGGCGACCTTTAAGGTGACATGTAGTTTGAATGTTCATACCATCACCTTCTATGAGCCTTGATGATCTCACTTACAGATTGAATCTCTAACTCCTGTCTGATTTTCACATAACATTTTTTTGTGTAGGCGGGTGTGGCCATGAACACATCCCTTTAACTTCATTTCTACAGCGTGAATTTTTATAATGATCCACGACTTACAACTAACAAGGAATCTCGGGACAACTAGTAATTTATAAAGCTTCATTAAGATGTCCATCCTAGCTTTGTTTTTCAAAGTACTGAAAATTGTACCACAAATCTTTCTGAATCTTGACAATTTTACTAATCCCAAACTCTGTGACAGTCAAATAAAATACTGCATAAAACCTAATTAAATTACAAACAAAAGTATATTTTATAGAATAAGTTGTTCACATAAAATAATTTTACACATTGAAAATTAAAACAAAAATTTGTAACTTTAATTTCGCCTGATCTTTGTTACAACTTATAAACTTTACTCGCAAATGTTAAATTTTCTTAACTGCAACTAAGTAAGCGTTATACGGTAAGTATGCTAGGATGCCACTAATTCTATTCGTCACATAATAATTGATGGAAATGGATGTTAAATCATATAATTTCACGAATAACCTAAGCCCTGACCAAATTAGTTTCAACTATTGTTGGACATAAGAATAGTAGCAAAAGAGGAAGTAAAAGTGGGAGAAAAGGAGAGAGAGAGAGAGAGAGAGAGAGAGAGAGAGAGAGAGAGAGAGAGAGAGAGAGAGAGAGAGAGAGAGAGAGAGAGAGAGAGAGAGAGAGAGGGAGAGAGAGAGTAGATGTGTTTGTATAATTTATTGCTCCAAAGGATTAACACGTTAAGGACACTATAACAACTAAGAAACTTGTATGCCAAGAAGTAGTGAATTCTTGCAGTAAATTAGTCGTTCACTGTTTAAATACGAGAAGCTAATACTTGCCACTAAACACTTTGTGTCTCCCGTGGTTTCTACTCATTACAGAAAAGATTATAGAATCAGAACAGTTAATGTGTAAGTCTACTGCTGTGTTCATACTGTTCCCGCAGAACAGTAATTAAAAAGCTTAATTCTTTTATAGACAAAAAATTTGTTTTCATCAGAAAGTCAATTTAAACAAAGTTTAATGAGTTTTATTTTCTTGAGTTCTCCTTTCTCTTCCTCTCTTCCATTTATTAATTGGAAAAATTTGAGAGCTTAAAAAACTTTTGTTTTGACAATTTATGATTTGTTACTTAAAGACATTCTTTACTAAATTGGTGCTTTCTCAATTGTTACTTTTTAATAAATCTAGTTCAGCTATCTAGATTTCCAATACCAAACTCTGCGACCTCCAATACAAATTTAATACTCTGTCGCTCTGTAGAAGCTGACATTTCTATGTTAACTAGTCGTCTTTAGTGAATTTAAATGGTTGTTTTTATCTAAATTTCAGTAAACCTAATACATTTACTGATTTTTATTTCGTATTTAAAAAGTAAATAATTAAATAAAATAAATGTGAAGCAGTTTTAAACCTAAATGAATAGGGATAACATTGCTAATAAAACTAATAGAACTGGCCCTGATATAATGATTAAGTTGGCGGCTCACTGTCTACGCAAACAAGCAGACGCAGATAAGTGGGTAGAAAGCGCATTTCTTCAAAACCACGTATTTTGTGCCTACATTACCGTTACTACACAAAGTAGGCTTCTCACATTAACATAATTTTAGAAACGCTTATAGTTGCGCTTGAATAATATTTTTACTTGTTCACGAACCCCGTGTAGTATTATACCCCCTGTGAACAGAAAGTAACAAGAGGGTGAACCTTTTATCTCCACGCATAAAAAATAGGATTGTTTCGAGCAAACTAATAGTATTTAGATAACTTACACCACACGATTTCTTTTTTCGTCGGAAGTAGAGTTTCGGCAGCTTAGTAGATAGAACACTTTCTTGTGGCACTAATTACAGATGATTTACAGTAAGAAGTATCCCGCAGTAAACACTACTACTTTACTTGCGTTTTATTTAGTGCATTGGAATACTGTTTCGAACAAAGTTTGTTTAGTCGGGATCGCGGTCAGTTGCCACTCGATCACACAAAACTGGGGTAGTTGCGACCCAGTCAGTTGGTATCGGAAGAACCTATCAACTACAGGCACAGACTGCGTCTGTCAAAGGCATGTGGAGAGATGAAATCTCACTCCTGGAAAGATAATGGGTATGCCTGTTTTCAATGTTTATGTACTGTTGCGACCAATCTAGTTTCTCTGTGCATATTTTACATATTTACATTATTGGCACTGAACCCATATGTGATAGATCTTCCCGCTCGCTTCGATTGCACTTTATAGGCACTAAAACCGTAGCATTCAGCCGTCTACTAAAGCATGTAGCCTTCGGCTTCTGCGATACTAAAGTCATCACTAATCTGTCACAGACAGCAAAGCATTAGATAGCAACACTTTCACAATCAGAGGATATCACATGTGGATCTACAGCATAACAAAATTTATAATCACCTATAACAACACTAACACATTTCGTCACTCTATTACTAGCTATACGGACATCTCATTCACAACATTTTTCCCGCTTACTGTAACATCTTTATTACACTTACTTTCCCATTGTATACTAATTTTACAAGTCTCTGCCATACTCGTGGAAGGAGCAATCAAACTAAAACGACACCAACCTGTCCAACATAAACTATAATAACCTAACCTAACCTAACCCAACCTAACCTAAACCATCACCAATCTGTCACAGACAGCAAAACATTAGATCGCAACACTTTCACAATCAGAGGATATCACATGTGGATTCACAGCATAACAAAATTTTTAATCACCTATAACAACACTAACACACTTCGTCACTCTATTACTAGCTATATAGATATTTCATTCACAAAATTTTTCCCTCTTACTGTAATATCTTTATTACACCTACCTTTCAATTATATACTAACTACATAAGCCTCCGTCTTACTTGTGGAAGGAGGAATCAAACTAAAACGACAACCTGTTCAACGTAAATTAAACTAACCTAACAAACAACAAATAATGGACATTACAGAAAAGAAACCCCATAGAAAGAACGTTTCTAGTATTTGCCACAAATTCAGTCAGTTGCGACTAAGTGAAAGTGCGGGGCGCAATAACCGGGTAAGAACAGGCATAAACGCCGGTTCGTCACGACTCATCTAACAGGTTTAGGTAGTTTACTTTAAATTTAATTATGCTTACGCCGTAGAACGACGATTTATTACAATTCCCTACTACTACAAATCCCTTTTTGTATAAAATATTGGAATGACATTTAAAGCACAAACAATTCTAAATTTTATTCTTTTTAAGTGCTAACTACTGAATAAAGATCAAGGTTTCCTCTAACACTATAAGCCTTGGACTTCTACTTAGTACAAGGTTGTACACTACAGTATTCAATAATATACACCTATGCTATTAAAACTCCCTCACGAAGTGACGGAAATGTTTCAAGAATATGTTCACAAGTTAAAATGCCGGGATATTGGTTTGGAACAAATAACAAGTAAAGAAAAATGTTTAATTTTTGGTCTACAAAAACCAACTTTTTAAATGGAGGCTTACAAATGACTTAGTCTAAATTTTCACTTTTGATAGTAACGTGGGCTATTATTTTACACACGTATATTAATTTTTAAAAAAAGCTATTGTTTTAGATTTTTAGAAGTCATAGAATTCATTAGGGTGTACCAAATATTATACGTTTGGTGCTTATTAACATTAGTAACTATTATTTTTAAAATAATTCCAAAGGTTACGCATCGTGTCACTGAACTTAAAATTGTTTTATAAGTCTAAAAGTACTTAAAACTAACTTTTTTTACAATGCTCCTTATCAACTAAATTACAATTTTTTCACCTGCAATCTCTACGTATTCATATTCCGTCTTTATATGTTATAATATGCTTTATCACTGCTACGTGCCATGTGCAGCTAGAATGTCCATTGTAATATATGTATTGTAATAGTAACTCTATTACTCTCCTTAAAGCCCCACTGTTGTAATCGTCAATTTAGTAAAGAATTACTTGTTAATTATGTGAGGACGTATGTTATAGTATATGCTGCACGCTGGAAACGTCAAATTGTAAAGAAATCTTGTCTATGGGTGTAATTAGTTATAAGAGACTCCTGTGTAACAAACGCCAAGTAATACGTTGCAGGTGGCAATTCGTAACAATTAAAATGCTGTTACCTGGTTTAATTAATATGTTATTAATTAATATACCTTTCGGTTGTGACCGGTGAAACCCTCAGAACATAGATTATTAAGTCAGCGAAATTATAATTATGTTCCTGAATTTATAATTGTATTATTCTATAGACTCAACTTAGTTTCCAGTGGTTGTGTAATATTAGCAGTATGTATGGAGTATTAACTGAATGTAAGGGGTATTTGTGTCAACCCTAGTCCCTCGATGGTAGAAAATTTCATTCAAATTTAGTATTAAACACCAGTTAGTTCAGCAATCTCCCGTCCCACCAGCTGCAAACTTTAAGCGCTGTTACTAGAAATAAGCGTACTTATAGGTTAGTTATTCGGAGGTTTGTATCAATCTGTTTATAAATTATTCCACCCTCTACATATAGTATTTACTCTGCAATAACTTAAACGTTATCTCATACAATAAATGTACTTTATTTATTTTCTCTGTTAATTAACAAGTTACGTTGTCTCAAAAAACAATAATACGATCCAATCGATTATCCAGACATATATCGATTATTAATTATTCAAATTCTAAAAAAAACATATACACTTGAAAATAATAACAAATAATTCTTATCCCAGGGTTCGTATAGTTCTTTGAATCATTAGTAAGGCCAGGTAAAATGCATAATTAAGGTTGTTCAATTTACAAAATAATATTATTTACTTAAAATACAGTGGAATGAAAATATGTTGTTTTTTACCAAACCGACGAAACTTCGTCTGGCGGTGAACGTTGGTCAACAGTGGCCAAAAAGCGGCTTATCTCGTCTTCATCCAGTGAAACTGCTCTGATTTTCAAGAAATCAGAATTAAAATGTAAATTAAAATTGATGGTGGTGTGTACTGGTAACCCCTCAGGAGATCTTCTGGCTTCTATTCTTCTTTTACGGTCTTCACAATTCTTGGTCCCAGTGAACTGGAATTAGGATCTCAGCTTCTGCTGCCAATGAAGGTTATTTCGTCAAACCGAGTCTTCTGTATTTCCAATAATTCCGTCAATTCAGGCTTTAATTCTTTACTGGTCTTCGATTTATAGCATGAATTGGTTTAATACCACATTCAGCGGAATTATTTAGTAAATGAGGTGAGAGGCTTTCAATTCTTTTTTATTGTATTCATTGATAATTTAGAGGGTTATTTAATTTGTATGATTCATTAGCATTCAAGTATAATAGTTTTACAAAAAGGTTTTTTCAATTTGGATACATATTTCATTTAGATTTATTCATCTTTTTTAAATATATCGGTCCATCTCAACCTAATAGCTTGTAACAATCAGAACGAATTAATTCAAAATCAACAAATTCATCCTTGAGCCGGCATTATAGAATATTACTACTTCTTTCCAATAAAATACTCCATGCTTGTATTAATATTAAATCACATAAAATTCTCCCCTAACCTTCCTTCCTGAACAGTAAATGTTTTACCAGAGTTTCGTTGGACTGGGTTAACTAAAAAGGTATTAATTTCCTTTCACTAATATGGAATTTAGGCCTATAGATTCATTTACAACCATTATAACATTATTGGTTTTTTAACTTAATTTTCTTTTTACCTGACCTACTGTACAATTAATTATTGGTTACATAGTTAATTACATGAATTTTAATTTACTGGTGGTTATATATATATTTTTTTTTTATATTAATTAACTGGTTCTGGAACCCTTTATTAATTTATGATATAATTGTCAGAACTACTTGTTAGACTTGAAACACTGGTCACACTCCTGATCCAGTTTATAAACATTAATTAAAACAACAGTATTTTTCAACTTTATACAATACTGAAAACTTAGTACAGTGCCTAACATTGGTAACTATACTGGGCTGTATAAAGACAAATCTAATATAAATATAAACATAATTATTGATGAAGTATTATTATCAAACATCATCATTTCATTTTTAGCATATTCAACATACAACATAAATACTCTGTAGACCTTAACATGTCACAGTACAAAACAAACATTTCATTACATTCAATCATTCATTGGTCTGGCTCTTTTACATTTAATATTAGTCATTGCCTCCTTTTTACTTGAGGTACTTCTCAAGCACATGAACTATTGAACAACCTTAAGTCAGGGTATGGCCCTTGACCATATTTCAATCAATTTTTTATGTAACGTTGGGGAACCTCAACGTATACACCTTACGTTACAGTATATACACTAAAAATATTGTTAAACTTAATACAGTTTCAATATTATACCAAATTTGAATATTTAACTTTAATCGAATTTTGAAAATACTGCAAAAATACAAAATCAGCCCTATATAAATAATGAATAATTAATCCTTTTAATTTAACTTTATTAGCAAATTGAACAAAACGCCCGTTGCGATAACTACAGCAATTGGACAAACAGCAGGCGGACTAGAGAGTTCCAACAGAACAATAGGAAGACGACGCAGTGAGACAGGTCCGAAAATATAGATCAATTGGTACGGATTTTACGATCCGGCACCACTTCTGCAGAACACAACGCGATGCAGAGCCACTGGCCTAGCTGTACGGGTACACACAGCGGCAGGAATCCGTCGAACTCATTTTTCTGCTAAAGATCAAGCTTTTTCGATGAATGTCCATTGAGAGTGATGAACGTAAGAGCATACCCATGGAAACTGAGCAACTACAGCGACCCTTCGACCAATGTTAAGGTACCCGTCATATTTAAGGAACTGCTGCAAAGAGCAGTCAGCATTGAAGAAGGATTGTACCAAGGAGATCGTCTGCGAGGTTGTGATAACTCTGCGGAAGACTTCCTGGATCAATAGGGAGTCCAAGCAGTATCGATCGACCTCAGGGACAACCAAAGAGAAACGAAGTAAGAACAAATGAGTTTCGGTAAATAACTTACCGATGCGCATGAAAACACTGAGCACGGATATATTGCAGATCGGCAGACGGAATTTGTAGCAGTCTTGGACTACGGAGCCAAATATAACTTTGTGGGAGCCGACCGTCTACCCGGACGAAGAACGACGGAGCGTAGGGAACTCCAGCTGGCTCTGCACGGCCAACACTGTCACTCAGCCACCCTTCCATAGCGGATTGGAGACGTGACGCATCCTGATCCACGTGACAGAAATGAAAGACGAAGTTCTACTGGTGCATTACTGGCTTATAGCCAAACAGACAGTCGTGGACTACCGACGGGGAAGCATCTACAACGACACCCAAAACCGACAGACGGTCCTCTGAAACTAATGCGCAGAGCCTAAGAATAATGATATTGACGAGGCAAGTCCACAGACATCAGTTGTCATCCAACAACGTGACCGACATCGTCAATATATAAATTAAAAAGAGAAGGTGATAATGAACACCCTCGTCTTACTCCGCAATTGATTAAGCCGACTCTAAGAGCTCTTCTCCGTTTCCCTGCTTCAAATTAGATTTTATTCTCTAAGCTACATAAAGACTTGGTACAGCTCTAATTAGATGTTGTGGGATCCTTTTTCCTTGCCATTATTGCCCATAGTTTTCTCCGATCAGCATTCAATGTCAAATGTCAAATTTGTCAAACGCCTTCTCGAAGTCGATGAAAGCTATTTATGTTTGAAGCTGATACTCTCTACGCTTTACAATGAGCTGAACTATTGTAAATATACAATATAAACATGATGTGCTCTTCCTGAAACTGCTCTGGGCCTCTCCAAGCATGGTCTTTCTTTTTGCATGGTCAGTCGTGTTCTTAATATAGAAGCATATAATTTATATGAAGTATTAAGAAGGTTGACTTCTCTGTATTTCCTGAAGTCATTACAATCACCTTTCTTGAATATGGGGAAACCTTTGCATTTTGTTTTCACTATTTATTATTAATTATTACTCATCAGAGAATACCAAGCCTGATAAACATCTTAATATAATTTCGCCGACTAAAGTGTCAATATAAGCTCAATAACGTACAAAAACAAATGCTATTTTTATAAATGTTTGTTGCTTGCAACCTAATATCGCAATACTCACTGTTCTTTGGTCACAATCATTTCCCCTTATGTACGATTAAACTGCCTATGGAAAGGGAATATACTCGTCGAATAAAACAACTGTAGATGGTGGAAGGAAGCGAATGAGACTGCATAATGCACAGTGGCTTACTGCATTCCTAAGCAGGGATCGAACATTACAATCTATTTGCTTTGCACAGTATTTACGTGAAGTGTTAGTGGGTATACAACTGACGGCTACAGAGATACTAAATTAAGTCTATTGTATTGCTGTCAGGGTTATTTAAGCAAAAGCTACTAACTTGCCTTGCAATTTTATATCCGCCCCTTTTGCACATCGTATATTTTAACTTGTACATTTGTAATTTGTACGTATAAATTGTTTTACTGTAGTGTACATTTACTTCAAAAACAGTATAATAGACGTCACGCGTAAGACTTGTGCAAAAATTGATACTTTTTTTGCAAGATACATGTTACTCGACTTTCATTATGAATATACTTTTGATCAGTACACGCCTGCTCGTCACACTTATGTGTGCATCCCAGTTTAAAGAAATTCTTTACCTTATTACTGTTCGATTCAATGATTACTGTGTCCAATAACCCTAGAAAATTCCATACTTCAGATTCTTCAAAATTTGTTTTCGTATTAGTACAAGCGTGTATGCTTAATTAGTAGTAGTAGTAGTAGTAGTAGTAGTAGTAGTAGTAGTAGTAGTAGTAGTAGTAATAATACCGTAATAAGGAGATGTCATCAAACCATGCTACTAAATTTATCATTGCTCCAGTAAAACACTCTTAGTTACGGAAAAATGCCGGATGATTTTAAGTGGTGTATTAATGAAAAGTGATTATAGTGCGGAATGCTTTATAGTTGACATTATTATTTGTGTGGACATATTAACTTGAATTATTGTACGTGTACAATCTTTTTGAATAACTTGAATACAAACTGTTAATTGTGATAATAAAACTGGTTATTAGTGATTTCATTGGTGCCTTGTATTCTGCTTTCCACTGTACAGTACGACGATCAGTGAGACCATCGTAACAATATTAATATAGCATGGAAGAAGTGACAAAATCACAGAAAGAAAATACTGGGAAAAAAGTTAAAATGAATAACAAAAATAATATCGATGACGTTTTGTTAGCGTCACAGTTTCTTGATGAATAGAAATTAATAATTTCACTATTTAAATATTTCAAGAGTTGAGGAGATATTTTCAATAATTTAATATTTTCTGCAATTTTTAAATAGCAAATTTCGTTTAACAGTGACAACGTATTTAGAGGTTGCAAAAATATTTCTTACGTCCCAAACTTTATAAACAAAGGTTGTTATTTGTTGAAATAAATGAAAAATTGCTTTAGGTTAAAAGATGCATCATTTCTTATATACGGTATTGTATAATTTAATTAAAATCTTAATTAGTAGTTACCGAAGCTTGGTTATATGTTTGCTACTACATGTGGGGACACATGGGATTTAGAGTATTGATGGAATAAAAAATAACCACGTTCTGACAGTCATTATGAACTAAATATGAATTAAAGATTGTAGTTTCGCTGACTTAGTCTTACAAACTTTAAAGTAACTATTTTCCATGCGATCTTAGATAAGATATACAAGATAATTACTTACTCAAAGTTTTATATTTCTATATATATATATAACCGTAAATTAAAAAATTTATATTATATTATTCTATTATATTGTTTGCATATCTATAATATAACAGAAATTCGTCCTCATCGTTGTGTTAGCAAAGGCTGATGTGGTCCTTCTTTGGAAGACAAACTGCAATATTAGTTAACAAAACGAGATACGTATCTGTGTGTGTGTGTGTGTGTGTGTGTGTGTGTGTGTGTGTGTGTGTGTGTGTGTGTGTGTGTGTGTGTGTTACATAATAAAATTGGTTCAGATTGTCTTATTTTGCTAAATCAAGAAAACACATTAACTTTAATCAGAACAATTGGTTAAAATTAGATTTAAGCCTATTTCACAAGTGTAATTATAGTAAACGTTTCACTTACCTGATTTAAAAACGTTATTAGGCTTAACAAAAGATGGAAGAACTTCTGTAACATAACACAAACAGCCGTATTATTTTAGTTATTGGTATTAATGTGTTTTTATATTTGCTCCGTTTGTGGCAGTTATAGCAAAGTCTCTGAACCCATGATTTATATTTCAATATCCCTTTATGCATACAGCAATTACCATTCAATTTCCTTAGCCGGACTGAAAGTAGCTTATGAAGATATTACATAAGCCTGTAACGATGGTTACATAGCACAATAAGAAGATCTAATGTCAACCCAAACTCTGGGATATCAATAATACATATAAAAAAAGAAGAAGCATTAGTTATTAAGTCAAAAGCATATTCAAATAATGAATATGTATGTACTACCTGAAAAGTAATTTTTCCTTCTTATTAAAATAAACAGGATGCCGGAAAAAATTTATGAAAACCTCGTAATTTAAGGGGTAATGGAAAACACTCACAGTCATACATGTTTAACGAAGAAAGGAATAAATACGAATATTAAAAATTGTCGTATCCCAAACGTATCTACATCCATTTCGTGTCTATAATAAAAGAAAAATTAAAAAAATCCCAAATGTACAATCTTCGAAACTGAAAGACAATAAAGCAAATAACTATAAGGGACTCAACTGTAATGGACAAGTTAGAATTCAGTTTTTCGTTTAAAGTGCTTTAAACTCTCCGACATATTTTCTGCTCTAGATTTGGGTTCTTATAATGATGTGAAGCACTGTATGCTTCTGAAATCTGAGCCACAAGGAAAGTTGTTATTATTCAAAATCAATTAAAAATCTGTCAGTCGAGTTTAGAAAATGCCCCCCCCCCCACCAATTTAATGGAATGAGGACAGAAAAATAAGATACTGTGTTTGAATATAAAGTAATATATGCTGTGTATACTAATAATAAGAAAATATTATGTAGCGTCTACATAGGCCTATACAAAGCAGGATTAAATCTGAACACAGAGCAGTGTTACAGATTATGTAATGTATTGAGCAGAGGTTTGCGATGGAATTTGACGAGGGGAGATGGCGTGGATTTCGACGAAGATTAGTACGTTTCAAGCAAAGTGGAGTAAAGTAACCTTGTTATCAACCGATTACAATGTGAAGGGATTCGTTGGTTAAATAAAGTGGCACAGTCAACGACACGATATTTTGTGTTTGAGAACAATCGCCAAAGAACAATTGCCACAAATTAAGAAGTGTCAGGAGAGGCACTCAATTAGAAGTTAAGACTGCGTGTATGGAGTTATTATTATCTTAACAACTAATGGTCAATAAAAACGTTTCCCGTATAGCGGTTGTTATTTAGATACTTGTTGCTTATTGAAATTTGAAAAAAGTGTTTATTGCACGTAAAGTGCAGTCACGGTAATTGAAGATAAATCAATGTCTTAGCTGCACTGCATCTAATAAGAAGACAGTTAAGGAATTATTTCCTATAAAACTTGACCATCGTTATTGTGCCCAGTTTCCTGCGCTTAACTGACAGACAGCGGCGAACAAATAAAAACGTTCCTCTTATATATTTTTGGTTAAAAGGAATGGATTTTTTAAAGTATAAACACAGTTAGATGTAAAACTAATGTGCACACTTTTATTAACACAGTCATTCAATTATTCATCTCCGGAATATTTGTCGTAAGAAGACTACATCCCATTGTTCTTCTTCGAAGTTCATGAGAGTCCTTAACTTAATTAGCCACATTCGTTATAGGAGCGGATGACACCCCAAAGACATGGCCTTTCTCCATCCACTCGTCCCCTCACCGAAGAGGCTGTTAGCATTTGGCAGACATCGTTGGTTTGTAAAGGCGAAAATTTGGTCTCCAGAACTGTGTTAGCCAACATACGGTTTCCCATCGGCCCCCAGGAGGAGATTTCCCTTTATCGCTGTACACTTTACTTATTCACCTTCTTAGCACTCAAGACAGTTCACCATATGTTGTAAATGTCTTAACACTACATTAATTAATTGGACTCTTGACATGATAACCGTGATTTTCGCCAGTAAGAAATAGTCTCTTTATTTAAACTTATGTTTTTGCTTATATTTTACGTTTCTTACGTATCTTAATATTACGTTTCTTATATTTTTGCGTGTGCTGTATTTAATATAGCGTTTTATTTAATATTTATTTATTACAGCTTGCGTTTAAAGACGTAGAACTAATACACTACGTTGAAATTTTGCAGTTTGCGTTTTTTAAATTTAGAAACTGTTTAAACCTCGGAACACATAATTTATCGTCATTTATGACTTCTAAACAACCCTCACGACTATCTATTACAACGTTATTTCAGTTTCACCAGAATAAGAAATCGTACAAAATACTGGCTGCACAGTTTCATCAGTTGAACTGAAAATTCGGTGTTACATACTACAGCAGGCTTCATAAGATATGTTTCAATTCTTTTTTACAAAGTTACTAAACAGTAAGTTTTGAACCTTTTAAATTAATTTTATCATTATTTTAAATTTAAATCTTTTATTTTGTAAAAATTTATAGGCTTATAAGCATATAGTTTTAGGACCTGTAATTTGAATAGAAAAATTCCTACCAATAGATTGTTTTGTACTTGAATTTTCGACTTCACTTCACCAATGTCAAATATTTTTTTTCTAAGAAGACCAAAATTTGAACGTGCTCAGTGCAATTGAGCACTATTGAAAAATTGTATGCAAGCACATTTCAGGTTATAGTTAATATATTTAAATAATAAATCACATATAATGTAATTAATTTAAATTGGAAGTTGAGAAACCTGAATGAGGTTTTTCACGCAGTAAGATTTGACTGTACTTAATGAAACGTAAGTACAATAATAGTGTGCAATAATAAACACTGTCCCTATATGGCTATAAATCATGCATTATTACTACCGTGTAAATGTATAGGCTATACGAGTTGCTCTACTCTGCTTCCTACGCTCGTAATCTACTGAGCTGCTCCAACACTGCTTCCGGCTGTAAATGGAAGCGTGCGGTTTAAACTGGGGTAGAATATTGTTAAACCTCCATTGTACACCGTTTAAATATAAACTGTTTGCTTTATAGGTTCTGTCACGTTTACAAGGAGCTTGATGTCACATTGTCTTGCTAGTAATTCCGTGATCTTAGATATCTGGAGCAAACACCAGGTTTTTTTAAAAAGAATTGTGTTAATATCAGAAAATTAATGTCACGTTTGTATATGATCAGTCTAATACGATTTGAGAGTTATTGTAAATAACGGTACAGAGTTCATTGAGTTTTACAAGCATTAAATAACTTAAATATAATAAAGTTAATTTATTTACAAATTAAGGAATACAATTAGATAACGAGCCGCAAAAGCGGAATTAAACGGGTTGGCAATCTGATAGTAAAGTCACGGAACGTGATCATAAAAAAGTTTAAGTAACACATTTTACCCGGAAGCTTATAAAATTTGAGTACATATGTGGAAAGGAAAAATTAGAAATAAATAAAATGTTTTCTTTTCTGACTGACCAGACAAGCGTGAAACAAGTATAAACAATGAGGAATCGCCATCGACTTCTAAGTCTAATCTAAGCAAATAACAGATCACACACTTTATTCATTATATAATGTGTTCTTAAGAATTTATGGATTGATATAATCATAACGGACATAAAGTTATTAAAATGAAATGTTAATTACTGTAAAAACTTTGAATATTTTTTCTGTAAAGTAACTGAATGATCATTTAGTGTGACTCTTTTGTTATGCTGTTAATAACGAAATGACAGCATTATTAAATAGTTAAAAGAAATATCAAACGTTTCTTCTTACTGATAAGTTACATGACATATAGTGTACTGTAAATTTATGTACGGGATGGGAATTCAAAATTAGTGAAATATAAAATGAGGGATGCAAATTATGTAAAGTATTTTAAACAATTTCAAGGTGTTTTATAAGGGGTAATTATTATTCGACGGCATGTATTCAATCAGTCATGAATACAGTAGAGCAATAGCGTTTTAAGTGTATGGTTTATTATGATGGTGGAGTGTCCCTTGGAAGCAAGAGTAAAACCACATAAAATAAGCAATAAGAATATCGACAAAAGAAGAAATTATTTACATGCTGCGTTCACTACGAATTTCAACAGGTTTCAAGACTGATCACATGATTTCAATATAAGTATGCATACTGATAAACAAATGGAGATGCAGCGCGACTGTATTGAACTATGTAATACAAATAAAAATTCGGTTGTTTTCCATTACTCTAACAATTGTCATATATCTGGTGACAATTCTTTATCTTTCAAAAGCCAGCGAAAAGCTATGAATAATACGTACTAAGATTAATAACGTAATACAAAATACGAGTACGTAATTGTACACTCGTACAATTAATTTTTGACAATTTATTTCCCTTGAAGTCGGTAAAAATTACAAAGAACTTAACTCAACAATATATTTATTAGTACAGATACCTTATATCCTTAAAGCTTATAACTTAGAAACTTATAAAAACGTTAAATTATAAGATTTTAACTTTTATCTTAGTAACTTTTTATTAATACAAATTGAAAAAATTAATCAAAAATTAATTATTTTTTTATTTATTTTTAAATACTCTTTTAAGGAGCTTCTGAATAACCTTACGGTACAATTTAGCACACTTGTTACTTATTTTGTTTTAGCTCGTACGTTAGCTTTAGCAAAACGTTAGGCTTATTTAGCCTTTGCAGAAACGTCATTCCTTTAATTAGGACACTCAAAGAGCTAGTTAATATATTTAAGTTTTCTGATAGGGGCCTATTACATTTTCAACAAGTCAATCAATTTTATCATTTTTCTTCAGTATTGCTAAAAATGTCATACTATGAAGCCAGAAGTCAAGCGACGTAGTACTTACAAAATATACAGGTATTTTAAACTATTTTGCCTTTAATGTACATTAATGATGCCTACTCGTAATCTGAAGATCTTTGTTGATGAACCAAAGTAAAGATCTTCGTTTGTTGGTCAACTTCTTGTGATGTGATAGTAAATTTGTGTGATACATATAATAGGGGCTAAGAATAGGAACGGCAATAATAAGGAAGAACTTGTCTAGTGATAATTTTATATTACAATAAAAACATGGGGTTTACGCACAATGTTGATGATCTTATGAAAACTGCTTTGAAATGAAACGTAAAATCAAGAAATTGCGTCATGGATACTTTCTCACTTCGTTGATATACTTATGTGCAATACCTACATTAATTATTCTACCCGAATTAAAAAAAAGCACAATAAATAAAAAAGGCACAATTAAAGGCATTGGTAAACGCACAATTCATGAAATGCTATTCGAGGAGTTTCGGTTCGCAGCTATATTTGCATTGACTGCACTAGTGAACAATGCGTTTGGCAGCAACATCACACATCCAGTACTATAAACTACTTTGAACCAAATGAGCGTACATAATTATCATCTGATAGAGTTACTCTGTGCTCACTGTAGCAGTAAATCAAATCAACAGAGGACGAGATGGAGCTATATAACATATAAAGTCGGCCTGTTTGTTTAAAGGAAGATATCGATTTCAGACGCTTTACTCGCAAGTTGACATTGCTTTTTAATTATTTTGTTGACTTGACACGTAATTACATTAACTGTTACATAGATTTGTACTCAACACGAACTGTAGTATTATTTATGCTAGACGTATGTAGGAAACCAGTATTTTATCAGTTCGAAATTATAAAACAAATTTTATGCATGAGACACGTGTAGTACATTACACTTAATGAAATAATCATGTAAACAGAAGAGACGTTTTCCACAATATACATACTATATATACTGCGATTTACAGGTATCGCATAGAATAATTAGTCGGCAAATAGTGTATTGGAATGCTACCGGATCTACTAATGGTACAACTACAAAATTGTAGTATGTTGATTTAATATAGTTTATGGGAAAAACAAACTACTTACTCTATCTCTGTTGACCTGATTGGATGTTAAAATAACGTTTGTCTATTATATTCTAATACATAAAATCTTTCTTTATAATTCCTTTTGCCTCTTTAGTTTATATGTTTACTAAAGTAAATTACAAAAAGTAAAGTTACTTTGCTTTATGATGACTGTAGGTGGAGATGTTGATCCCGTTTGGAAAGCAGATGTGGGTCGTTCACTCAGGATACAGGTTCAGGATCCCGATGTAAGCTCCTACTGGTGTCGGCGTTTTAGGGTCGTTTTGGGTTTGACCAATTCTATAAATTGCAGTTAATTAAATTTTCACGGCTAATTATTTGTTCTATAATTTTTGTGTATTGAGCTAACATACAATTAGCCAGAAGACTTAAAGTGTCTTTAATCCTTATACGGATATCTTCCACTGTCCCGTATTACCACTATTTAAAAATTTACGATTTAATCAACTCGCGAACTTTCTAACTTGTGTTCATCCGCTTAGTAGACTAATTGTCTAGACTAGAGCAATACGTCCACACGTTTTAAAGTTCAGAGGAAGACTAGACTGACTGACAAGAAATCAGAAACCAAATAAATATTTGCCCTATTTCTCGTACGCTAATTAGTTAATACGTAACGCTTCCCGGCGTCTGTAGCCAAAATAAAATTATTTTTGTATTAATCTGTTCGAAAGCAGTTTGCGGCCTGTGCAAAAACCAGTATCATTTTATGACTTATCTGAAGGGTGATAAAATATTTTTGTATGAATATAAAAATAAATATAATGTTAAAGTAAAACGTTTTAAAACATTTTATTTCTGCATATCGTTTTAAAATTTAATTGAATATATGGGAACTGTAGTAACTATATTTAAGAACTGCAGTACTTAATATTTAACTATGTTAAATATTATACACATTTATAATGAAATAAAATAAATTATCTTTTATTAAGTAAAATTTTGAATGGGAAATCTTAGTCTCTACTGAGGAAATTAGCCGGATATAAGAGATATAATAAAACTTCCACTCTGTGTTAGCCAGGAAAATAAAATACTTTTACTCGAGCAGTGGTTTAGTCTCTGTAGACTTATATAATAAGCTTTTATTATTTTACGTTTGGAACATCAGGCCTTTATTGCCTAGAAAGTAACTGTACGGGGAGTTTTATAAAGAGTCTCACTGACGCAGTACGCTCCGGTTGAATGTTGTAAAAAATTAGTATTAAAAAGAAAAAGTTTGTTTAAGACAGCAACTACAAATAGGCCTATATATTTGTAAGCCAATATGCGTTGTGTAAGTACACAAATTTTGCGAAAATTGTATGATTATTTGCTGCGCTATGTTACGTAATTTTAAATGACTCTTACACAATTATAGCGGTTTTTGTATTGCTAAGAATATCTGTGAATACAAACACTTGTTCTAAAATTAAAAAAATTTAAAATTAAGTAATTTAAAATATTAATAACTGTATTTTAATAATATTTAGAATATAAAAATATTCTTATTGAGAGTAGTCGTCTAAAATGTTTTTAGTGAACATGATAACATTTAGTGTAGATATATGTTTTTTTACAATCTCTCTCTCTCTCTCTCTCTCTCGCCCCCTCACTCTCTCTCTCTCTCTCTCTACTACGCGGGCAAGAATATTTGTGATAATCAATTGTCTATATTAATGAAAAAAATGTTGTGTCTCACTTTGTAACCGAATACTATTAAATCAAGCAAATGTTTTTTGCCGTCAGTTGTACTCTATTTCAAGATGTTTCACTAAATTAGAAATGATATAACTAATTGGGTTATCGGTACTGAACGGGGCCGAACTTGTCCGCTTACCTGTTCGTACCCTTCACTTCAAGAAAGGTTATCTTTATGGCCACTAAAAAGGTGCATCTATTGTTAGGAGGGTTTTACAATACAGTTACTGCGGCGGCCCCATTTGATGGATTAAGTGGCATTTTGCGTTGAATGCAACTTTAGTTGGTTCAAAAACATTTGTTTTATTAACATTATGTAATATACATGAATGATTATATTACCGTTGTATAATAATAACAATAATAATAATAATATTATTATTATTATTATTAACGATGATTAATTATTATTCGTAGGCCTAAATTAACACTAAAATAATTCTTTCATTTTTTTTTTTAAAAGAGACATTTAATTTTATTCATATAACATTGTTACACAGACTACGACATCCTTCAGAGGAATTCACCGACAACCTTCCTACTCCTCGCCTCATGTCTTTGAAAATGTCATAATGTATTGATATGACAGATATTCAGGTCACTGCAGCATACAGAATTCACCGAATCTTAACCCGCAATTGAGTATAACGTTTACTTTGTAGAGAATTGTAGCCTGTCGACACGTTCATAATTATAGTAGTTCCAGGATAAACGTTTTTCTCAAGTACATCGAACAAAATTGTAAAGGATGTGACGTTGAGTTTGGCCATTTCCTGCTCATATCAAAAACCTACACAGCGCCTCTGCAATTGACACTTTGTTGTTTATGGACGATCAGGCTATTCTTTCGAACTCAGAAAACAGATTGCAGATGGGTATACATTTGTTAAATCTAATCTGCATATACTCTGGATTAGAAATATTCACACTTAAGACCAAAGTAATAGCTTTTCGTGGAACTGATCCCGTACGGGCGAAAATTGTTATAGAAGGTACTGTCCTGGAACACATGTCAGCAATTTTGACTGCCTGGGCTACAGTCTGTCGTATAATACAAGCAACGACGTTGTCAATAAGTTGCACAAGTTCATTCTTAAGTGGGGAACAATCAGACAAACTCTTATGTTAGCAAGTAAAGAAACACGCCTAAAATTCTACAAGGCCCTTCCTACACTTCTTTATGGGTCTGAGAATTGGACTTTAACGAAAGACCAGGCCAATCGTATCCAAGCGGCTGAAATGAGATTTTTCAGGCACGTGGCAGTCTATACTCTCCATGACCGTAGAAGAAACACAGATATACGGGAGGAACTAAATATTATAAGTATACTCGACAGGATCGCCCAGTATTGGCTGAATTAGAGCGAACATCTCTGCCGAATGGATGACTGCCGCATCCCCAAACAACTTTGGAACTGTAAGTGGAAGGGACGGAGAAAGCGCTGGAGTGAACACCTCTAGACTCTGACTGTTTGAGACCTGAACAAAGCATCCTTAGTTTAATCCTTTCAATAATGATGATGATGACATCGAATAAAGCGCCAGTATCCCGTTTATTTACAACTTTCAAGAAGCATTTATGACCCCGGTATACCCCTCCGATTACCATCGAAGGGGTATTATCTGACAGATTATCTGTCGATTCCCGTTATACTTTCTCTTCCCGATCGCACTCTCGTCTGCTACCACTGTGACACCAACACCACCAATTTTTGTACTGTTATCCGGCAACAATGTAGGTAATATTTTCTGAAAATCGGAAATTAATTTTCTTATCATTTTCGTATTTAATTCGTGTTTTTTAGCAATTACAGAAATCGGTTATTTAAAAATCCACTCAAATACAACGCACAACAACAAATAGTTTCGCAGATTTTTTTTAATCTACATTAGTTTGTCCGCATGTAGATCAGATTTTCATTCAATCCTTTGTTCAGGTACATTTTACCGCTTACTTCAAACATTCACTCCTGTTGCGTGTAATGTTCTAGTGTGTGATAAATTTCCTTATTCCGTTGTCCTTTACGTAATTTCTCAAAGAATTAACACTTAAAATGCATCACAGAAAATAATATAAACTCTTGAAACTTCGAATGTGATTATTAACTTTAAATACGAAAATAGCTGCTCGCGATTCTTATAGTATCTCACGTATAGCAATATGTTTCGCCCGCATAGAGTTGCACTTATGAGCAAAAATAGTAGTGCTGATTGTAGGAGTGTTGGTGTTAGTGAAAGGAGGAATGCATCTTACTCCACCAAGGTGGTCCGTCTTCAATTTGTGTAAAGATAGAAACCCAGGATAACAGTCACATTTATTTAATGTTCGTGAAAGTAACCTTCTCTTCAGTAAAATGTACAAGTATGTAGCCGGGCAGCCATCGTCCCATCCAGTATGGAAACCTTATATTTTATGTCTATAATTATGTATAAAATAGTGAATACTCAAGTGTAAACAAAATTAAGTTACTCTTATCAGAAATATGAAAGAATTATTATAGTTCTAATTTAGGCTTATGAATAAATAGCAGATTATCATCATCATCATTATTATTATTATTATTATTATTATTATTATTATTATTATTATTATTATTATATAAAGGTAATATTATCACTAATATGTTATGCTACATAACGGTAATATAATAAAGATTTGGAACCAACTTATGTTACCTGTAACGGAAAATGCCACTTAATCCACCAGACGGGACCGCCGCAGTAACTCTACTGTAAAACTCTCTTAACAATAGGTGCACCTTTTAGAAGCCATAAAAGTAACCTTTCTTGAAGTGAAGGGTACAACCAGGTAAGCCAACAAGTACGGTCCCGTCCAGTACCGACAACCCAACTAATTTTTTCATGAGCTGGGAAAACGGAATTAGACAAAAAATTAAAGATGAAATTCGTATCACAGTGATTGCAAAACAAAACGATGTATTCGTTACGGCTGATTCTTATTTATGAAACACGGTGCAAATACGTGAAACAAACAAAAAATAGTCTTGTCAGGTCTTTTTTTTATAACATCAACTAAAAAATAACCCATCATTTCAATACAAAATTTTCAGTAAATTTGTTAATATCAAATACATTGTTAGGTTTGTATATAATTTTTTAATTAATTTACAGATTTACAAAAGGGTGCAGGTTTTTAATGCCTACTGTTCAATTATTACGACATATAAGAAACACTGTACATGTGTTTTACCAAACCTTTTGTACGAGTCAAAGAGGATTATATACGGAATTTATTATTATTACTACTAACTGGGTGTCAAAACGTCGTACGACGTTGTCCGTTGCCTAAACCCCAATGTTGTCTGTCGTTGCAGTTTTCATCGTTTAGTTCTCTAACTCTCACTGATCTTCATATGAACTCTATTCATGTTTTATTGGGTCTTCCTTTCTTTCTGTGCTTACTAGGTATCCGTCTCATTGTTTTCTTTTGTAGTCAGTTTTGTCCCATTCTTTGTACATATCCGTATTAGATTAGTTGTTTTCTTCAATCCATTCAGTGATTGTCTATTGTACGCCCATACTTTTCTTTAATCGTTTCATTTCGTATTCGCTCTAGCCTTGAAGTTCTAGCACCTCGTCTCAAATCATCTTCATTTGACCTCGTCTCGTCTTTATGTAGCTTCATACTTTCTTCTTACATGTTCATTTATTCTGCATGTCTCGGACCCGTGCAGCAACGTGCTTTTAATCATACTATCGTATATTCTTTTCTTCCTTTCTTTTCCAATTTCTGTGCTACATAGATTTCTATTAAATGATCTAATTATTTTTTTTGCTTTGATTATTCTTGATTTTATTTCATCATCATATGTTCCTTCTTCATTAAAGTTTATGCTCAAATATTTGTAGCTTTTGCATTTTTTTTTATACGTTAGTTGTTTTGTAAAATTAAATCTGTTGTTTCTTCTGCGACACACACATATTGCGTTCCTTCTATGTTCCCACCTGAGTTTTTTCTATGGGTTTGTTTATCAGCAATCCTCATTTTTTATACTCTTCCTTTAGTTTGCGTGTCATATATTTCAGGTCTTCTTTTTCATGTGCACGTATCACTTGATCGTCTGGAAACTGCAGGGTGTACAAACATGTGACATTGTCAATTTCAGTACCCATCCCATTTCAAAAATTTTTCTTGCAGTTAGAGCTTTTGCAACGTAAATTATGAAAAGTTTTGCACAGCCCTAATGAGAGTATGGTTGATGTTGGTATCTTGAAAAACTTCCCATAATTTTACGATAGGTATATTATCGCAAGCTTTCTATAAGTCCATAAATGTTAAGTGAGTTGCTCTATTTCTTTCTAATTTCTTTCAATAACATTTTATGTCTACTAGTAATTTTATACAAACCACTATGTTGTATTTGGTACTGACGAGCGCTTTCGGCAGTCAAGCCATCTTCAGGTCATTTACCAGCGCTCGTCAGTACCAAATACAACATAGTGGTTTGTATAAAATTACTAGTAGAAATATTTGAGACCACTAACACTCCAAAATAACAATAAAATTACATTTTAGACAAAACATGTTGTTCGTACAGGACCTACCCTCTCTAAAGCCACACTGCTTTTCTTCTTCATAGCCCTTATATTCGTTTTCTGTCTTGTCTCTGATAACTCTTCCGTGTACTCTACTAATTGTACCAGTTATCAATATTCCACGATAGTGGTTGCTATCTAGTTTGTTGCCTTTCTTGTATATTGGTATAATATAGGCTGTTTTCCATTCATGAGGTATATTTTCAAAGTTGATGTATTTTGCAACGGTGTACGCTGTTGATTTGAATAAGGCTTCTTACCCGTCTTTTAGAAGTTCTGCGTTTATACCATTTGGGAATTTTTCATTTTTGAGTTGTTTTATAGGAATTTACAAAATTTAATACATTCGCAAATACTTATATGTTTACAATAAGTAATGAATGAATCGATCTTTTGAAAATAAAGTCTAGAAGGCTTTTTTTAATTTACTCTTAAAATAGATGAAAAAAATCACTTGGGTCGTTTTACTCATATCTAACTTATAGGCCTACTTCATATAATTATTATAAAAGGTTTGTAGATATCCCCTGCCATGTAACCTGCAAAACTCAATATATAGAAACCGATAGGACAGGATGCCGTTAGGGGTAGGCTACGCCTACTGACCCTTTTCAGCCACAATGACAGTCCTATAACCAACATTACTCTAATGATTCATCTTACGTAACTAATCTAAAGATACGAATAATGAATATAAAATAATTATACACTGTAAACACAAATTATGGTAAATAGTGCATGCCATCAACTTTTTGAGGACGTGTCGCTGAACAAGTGTTTCAAAACAAGGAAAAAGTTATTGGTAGTTTCAACTAACGTTCCGTTGAGAACGTTTCAGCTAAAGAAAATAGAATAATAAAACACCGCTTGCTCTTCTTAATGAAATCAAGTTTGTTGGAAGTAATCGTATTTAAGAGGTAATACTCTACGCAATTGCAAAAACGTACTTCAGAAAGTAACCACTCACTGCTTCCGCTCTGGAGCTTAATTGCGGCCTGAGACACAAGTACGACTTAAATCTATAAATTAGAAAAACACTTACATTTAATGTGAATCGCTTTTTGCTGTTACCGGTCTAATTCTACGTCTGTATGATAAAAAGACATTAAAATACTGAAATTATAAGTACGTTAGTCAGTGGATGCAACTTCACTGCTTCAGTACTGTCTTTGCTGTTTTTAGTATGCTGCCACGTTTGTTTGCATGTTTGCTGAAGTTATGCAAGAGAATAAAAGGGCAAGGCACATGTATCTACAGCTATATACGAGGTGTTTAAAAAAAAAGAGCGAACTTTTGCTACAAAAATTTTATTAATATATTTACACCTCTATCGCATGCTTATCCCCTTCAATGTAACCCCCCCCCCCTGTTGGAAATGCACTGCTCCCAACGTTTCTTCAAATTGTGGAACGATTCCTGGAACGCACTTTTTGGAATGGCGCGCGACTGTTCTTCCGTATTTTTCTTGATCTTCTCTATTGTTTCAAAACGACGTCCGTTCAAGTTCGCCTTCAGTTTTGGGAACAAGGAAAAACCTGCTGGGGCTAAGTCTGGAAAGTAGGGTGGGTGGGGCAGAATAGTCGTATTGTTTTTCGCCAGATAATCGACAAGGAATAACGCGTGACTGCGTAATCATGTTGTAACACCCAAGTCTGTCCTTTCCACAGCTCTGGCTTTTTCTTGCATACTGCTTCCCTCTAACGCCCTTAAACGTTCCTATAATACTCCTTATTTACTGTCTGACGACGAGGAACCATTCCTTTTTATTCAAAAAACACTACCAATATTACATTCGTGTTTGACTATCCGGGCTATTTTTGGTTGGCACGATTATTTTCCCACCCCATTGAAAAGACTACCTTCATTTCGACATCGTAACAGTAAACTCACGTCTCGCCCCGTTAAAACATTTGTGATGAACTTTTCACTGGCACTGGCACGGTCAAGCATTTTCTGACTTATTCTAACGCGATTCTTTTTCTGATCATCTGACAACAAACGCAGCACGAATTTTGCTGAAATGCAATTCGTGTTGAGTTTTCCTGTTATAATTTAGTGGTATGAACCCACGCTGATACCCAATTTCTCGGCTATGACACGTAGAGTTAAACGACGATCTTCACGTATCACAGTGCGAACTTCATCGATTTTATCGTCACTTATTGACGTTGAAGGGCGACCAGGTCTTGGATTTTCATCGGTCGAAGTTCTTCCCGCTTTGAAACAAGTAAACCAGTTGCAGCACTGCTATCGGCTCCTACAATCATCCTCATATGATTTGTAAAGGATTTCGAACGTTTGTGTAAATGTTTTACCGAGTTGGAAGCAAACGTTTATGCAAACACGTTGTTCTTCAAGCGCTTTAATTTTCACTATGGAGAAAGTTCGCTGAGAGGCTAGAACACATAACAATTTCAGCTGCTGAAGTGAGAGTCACAACAATAGTAGAAAGCATTGGAAAATTTGATGATGTTTCTGAAAGTTGCCGCTAGTTAGCGCCCCTTGTTAGAGCACGCTCTTTGAGTATACCGCCGTGGTAATGTGAAAGGTCGGTCTTTTTTTGAACACAACTCGTACAGATGAAACTAGAGACATCTGTAAAAAAAAATCAGAGCTAAGGGTTTAGTGAAACAGGTAGCATACGTGATGAATCACGATGTCAATCTATTAGCATAATATAATTAAACAGCGGTTGCTGGTACGTATGTCCTACTATTACGTAATCTGCCTAATGCATTATGTTTTGTGTTAATACTCGTTTTCTAGAAATAGAGCACGAAGTCTCATTAGCGGACGGTGTCATAATTTTACGATGCCTGACTAGGGTTTCGGGTCTAAACAGGCAAGAATTTTAGAGAGTTACCTCAAACAAACTCAGACGATGGTTGAAAAGTATTTTCCACAACCGCACTTAACACCCTACATAATTCTTTTCTCACTCTTTTTCTGCTATCAAATGCCGATTTTAATCGAACGCTACATAGTTACCAAATGTTTGTGAATAAGGTAACATAAAACAGATCCGGGTCACATACCTTACAGCATCGTAAGATGTATCAGTGAAGGAAATACAAGTTATAAATAATTTACATTCAAATATTTTGCTAATATGTACTCAAACCAGATTGAAGTGTGCTAGAACACTTGTCTTAGTTTACATGCAATTTCGAGCAAACTACTCTTTCACAAAGGTTTGTGGTACTTCTGTGACACCGTACATGCTTTGTAGTGCAACAAGTGAACAAAATTTGTGTAGAATGGTTCCGAGGTGAATCTACTTTACTCCCCAGTAAACTGCTTACAGCTGGAATTGTTATATAAAGTTTGTCTTGTAATGTACTGTAGTTGTGGACTAAACATGCGTAGAGCCTTCGATGATTACTTGTTAACAAGTAGCATTTTAATTAGTTTTGCCTTCAAATTATTACGTTTTGTAAAATTAACTCTGTTCATTAAGGAGAGCAGGTCGTGGGCAGGGTTAAAAAAATCTATTTTTTTAAATTATGCTAAAAAATTCTCTATTTTTTTCTGTTTTAGAAAATGTATAACATCATATGTTTAATTCGCCATTATCACTGTATGCGACATGTGAACTGAGTGCGCAACTCTAGCGCGGCTTACTAACTACATTCCCCATTGTAGCTTACACTTTTTGTAGCATAGTTTTGTTTCTAAGTCAATAGTATTTCATTTCTCAGATTGGCTAACCTGCTAGAAGCGGCTGATTGTTTGCAGTCCGGCACGTGCAAAAGCGTGTAGGCTATAGGTTCTAAATTGCGGAGACTAAAAAAGATATGAAAGGAGTAAAACTAAAAATTGTAAAGTATTGGCGGGTAAAGGCTCACTGATAAAGAAATAGACCAGCTGCAACAGTACCATGGACTAGCAATTAGCCAAAACCTTATTAGTGTTGAAGCAATGAAGAAGGCGATCTCGGCGACTTAATTTCACAAATTGTCGTCAGACGAGAAACGTCAATTATGCCCAACCTACAGTGAAACCTGGTGTAAATAAAATAAAGCCAAACGAAAATGTAAAAAATACACACATAAACATTCGTTACCAGACGTATTTATGGATGTTATGAAGCCAATATTCAGATTTATCGAATGTCAACCTATCAAAACGCTCCTTTCATGGGAAAACCCAAAATCCCAATGAAAGTGTAAATAACGTCATTTGGCAAAGGGTACTAAAAACAAATTTTTAGGCCATCAGGTATAGAAAATAGAAGCAACAAATGCAGTCCTCTCTTTTAGTGATGGCTCTATGGTAAAATAAATGTGCTTGAAATATTGGGCTTCCGAACAGGTAAATTAATGTTTGAAGGACTGATGAAAATTGATGAGAAATGAATACATAAAGCTGACAAGGATACGATTTTGTATTGTATACGAAAAGAATACAACAACAATAATAATAATAATAAATATAACAACAACAACACAAGAACAAAATAATAGTAATAATAATAATCACCAAAATCATTGTGATCCTCGTCGTCGTCGTGATCGACACCATCGTCATATTCCTACTAATCATTACTGCCCGCAAACTTGTATCGAATTCTATGGAAATTGCGTTTCCCCAAACAAGTCAACTTTGAGTTATACGTTCCTCTATGAGCAAGCAGCATTAGAAAGAAATGTTGAGTGATTGTATTGTATTTGTATGTGTATAATGTGTACATGGCATGAAATGTGTGTGTATGTGAACCAATATATCTGTAGCGTGCCCAAATAAGAAGTGTAGAACGAATAAACGCTGAATCAGTTGGACTTTGTGAAATCTACATAATTCTCTATATATAGAGTATGCACATTCTAGTCAGTAAAATACACAACGTATAGAAAGGACAATTTTCTTAAATACTTATTTATTTTGTAATAGTTCATAAAATATTCAAAGTTTATTACATCCTGAAAATCTGGATGTTTTTAAGATGCATATCGTGCATAGCTTTACAAGACAAGCCAGCTTCAAAGTAGGTCATAGAATGCGATGAGTAATAATTTTTGTAGGTAATAAATTAATACATATAATCATGTAGATTTATTAAAGCATCTCTTAGAATTTTCTTATGGTTGCTGTGTTTGCCTTTCATATTAATAAGCTGTGATCCTTCAGCTAGTAACTTTATTAAATGAAAGAGTAGTTTGCTCGAAATTGCATGTAAACTAAGACAAGTGTTCTAGCACACTTCAATCTGGTTTGAGTACATATTAGCAAAATATTTGAATGTAAATTATTTATAACTTGTATTTCCTTCACTGATACATCTTACGATGCTGTAAGGTATGTGACCCGGATCTGTTTTATGTTACCTTATTCTCAACAGCGTTTAGAGCAGCGTTTAAATCTCTCGTCACAACGAGATAATCTTACGACCTGCTTTCAGTCTGTATACTGTTATGAGGATTTTCAAAGACTTATACGTCAATGAACCAAAGTTTAACGGCACCAACCTCCGGACTACCACTGCCATACTCGATGGCAGACAGAAATTTCATCCAATTGGACTTGTGAAGTTCTCATATTCTAGTTGCTGCTTTTGTTGCCTGTGCGTAATTGAATGGTCACTTTTTCGTTTGTGAGCCCAGAATGAGAAATTTGTTGCTTCCATGTAACACCTTATTACAGTTCTTGTACTCATGTACTCACACGTTTGTTTTATACATAGGGCAATTTTTGACGTGGATGAATAATATTCACCACAGTTGACACGTTTCACTGCCACATATTAAAATGTTATTACTTGTCAAGGTATTGTAGTTTGACCAAAGGTTCTCCCTTCCCCTGAGGGATAAATGCTGTGAAATTAAGTGCTAGTTAATTAACCTAATTAACCACCGTTGGAAAATTGACTAATTATAAAATATAATGTAGTAGATAGTTTAATAATTACTTCTACTTAAATATCAGAATCTCATACTATTACGTACTGTCATAATTATAAAATATTTTAATAAATAAATTAGTAGTTTAATATAATGTTTAATAATATAATAATTATACAAATTCTTAATATAATATATATATTGCAACAGAACAAATGTATAGGGTATTGTGCATTGCACAATTAATTAAGATAATTAATATAATTAAATAAATAATTCATATTGTTAGTAATAATAATTCAGCTTTCAATCTGAACTGTAAAAGGAACAACCAAATTTCATGCTGGGACAGGTTTATCACGCCACGCAGCTGTGTCTGTGTGTATACGTGTATTTTACATGTGTGTGTGAGACCAGTTGATTCCTGTAAAGCGTCACCCCTAAATGAACGCTATTAAATACATGAATTATCTAATTATAAAGAGTGTGTGCATAATATCACAAAATCAAATACGCCGCAGTGTGTATAAAACAAAGACGCACATGTGTACAATGAATAGTGCGAAAATAATAAAAAGTGCGATTATAGTAAAAATAAATATAAATAAAACTGACATTAATTAAGATAGGAAAAAACGGTTTATACACAGTGAACACATAAAAATTACCGACAAGATGAATATCGGGTAATTTGCAAAAGACTTTCCATGTTGCGAAGACAAGCGAAATAAGTGTGAAAATAATCGTGTTTAGGAAGGGACGGCAACGACAGACTGAGGCCTGCAGAATATTGTCGAAACATGATTTTTGCGCCCTAGGGTATAAATACTCGAGACGCACCAACTTATTTGTCTTTCTCGTACAACTACCGTGGCAGCCGGAGGCTCTGCCCAACGACAACAACTCTTTTCCTATCAACCACAGCAGCAGCCGGAGGTTCTTCACGACTACGCATCACTTTCGTGAGAGCACCTGTAACCTGAGGCCATGACGGGATAAGAGGGAGCAGCCAAGTACATGGAATAGAGTCCAGCGTACGTAACGAGGCAACGGACTGCGGAGAGGATCTGAAGGACGAGGATCAAGGACTCCAAGACTACACGACTACAGGGGATCGAGGACCTAGGACCGAAGAGGATACGCTGAGTATTACTACGACAAATAAGGTGAAACAAAACCATGTATTTGTAAAAACAAAAAGACTCACGTAAAGATAATAAGTATGTAAAGAAAAGAAAGACAGTATAATTCAAAGATGAGTTAATAATTTTTGGAAATGTAAATGTTTATATGTATAGTAGTCTTAGAGTAATGTTTAAACACATGAAAATGTTTATTTGGAGAAATAATTTAATCAATGATATTTAAAGTAATATGAAAGTAAATAGTACAATTTTATAATCTTGAATAAATAATTTAGGCAATCATATTTAAATTAATATGAAAGTAAATAGTAAATTTTTATTAGAAAACAAAGCAAAGCATATGCAATATAATAAAAAGAAAATAGATTATTAAAAAGAGATTAGATAATCTAATAGTTATCACAGTAATGAGCAAGTCGAGAGCAATATTATATAATAACAAATGTTTATTGTAGTATAAGAGTGTATATTATGTTCAATGTGTAATATGAGATTATTACTTATATGTTACATGCTCGGCTACACACATGCGAATAATAATTATATTTTTAAATCGCAACAGAATAGAAAATTTTTAATTAATAAATTTTTAAATGATTCTAAACCATTTCACGTTGTGTTATTATTATTACGATTACACCTGTCATAATTTTAAAGCATAAGTAATGTTGCAAAATAAATGGCTCACAAGAAGTTGGGGACTTCACAAATACTTAACGTTGTAATAGATATATATATATATATATATATATATATTGACACCGGACAAAATGCTTGCCGCATGACAAATGGCGCCAATCGTACACTCTAGTTATTTTGGTGGCCCTAAAAAGGACCGAGTGGCGAGAACTGTGATGTTGGTCGTGCCGCGCTGAGATGTTCGGCGGCTGCGCCCGCTGATCGTGGCGTACTGCAGTCCTCCTCTTCTTCCGGCACCGGTTGTAGAGTCGGCTGCCGGCCCAGCGAAATCCATCGCTGGCGCGGAACGGGAGTGCGAAGACGCAAGAACGGCGGCGGTTCTATTCTTCGGCTGTTCCTTCCGGCTGACTCCGCCCCGATGTCGTCCGAGAGAGGAGAGGAGATGAAGTGCGTTCGATGGCGTGGCGATGGAGAGTGCGCAAAATTTTCTGCCGGCCCGGGTTTTATACACTAACCGGGATCGCTGGTTGGCTCGCTCCGAGCACGTTGTTGGTCACGTCTCGGCGGCTGCTGATGCCGGATTGGCTCGCTGTGTCCACCGCTGGTACCGGAGAGCAGATGTTCGCATACCGCTTCCGTCACAACTCCACCGGGTCTTGAATGCTCTCCGGTAGCCAGCCTACTGGTCTTCTCCAGATGTGGAGGTGTCTGTTGGGCGCCATGTTGATTGGTGTGCCGGCTGGTAGCTCGCTGGCGTGGCTGGACCTTGCATCCGCAAGATGATCGCTGCCCCACGTTGGGCGCCACTTGACACCGGACAAAATGCTTGCCGCATGACAAATGGCGCCAATCGTACACTCTAGTTATTTTGGTGGCCCTAAAAAGGACCGAGTGGCGAGAACTGTGATGTTGGTCGTGCCGCGCTGAGATGTTCGGCGGCTGCGCCCGCTGATCGTGGCGTACTGCAGTCCTCCTCTTCTTCCGGCACCGGTTGTAGAGTCGGCTGCCGGCCCAGCGAAATCCATCGCTGGCGCGGAACGGGAGTGCGAAGACGCAAGAACGGCGGCGGTTCTATTCTTCGGCTGTTCCTTCCGGCTGACTCCGCCCCGATGTCGTCCGAGAGAGGAGAGGAGATGAAGTGCGTTCGATGGCGTGGCGATGGAGAGTGCGCAAAATTTTCTGCCGGCCCGGGTTTTATACACTAACCGGGATCGCTGGTTGGCTCGCTCCGAGCACGTTGTTGGTCACGTCTCGGCGGCTGCTGATGCCGGATTGGCTCGCTGTGTCCACCGCTGGTACCGGAGAGCAGATGTTCGCATACCGCTTCCGTCACAATATATATATTACATAATTATTTTAAATTCATTTCAATTTCACTCACTTCTTTGTCTTTCACAAAGTGCATTTGTAGAACTTGAAGTTTATATATTCTTGGTGTCTTGTACGACATAGCACCTCCACAATAAACGTGCTTTTTAACGCTGCACATTTTAAATATTTATAGCAGTAATTCAGCATCCGACAGGATGTGTATCTGCAGTTTATGTTTCACTACATACTCTGGCGGGCTATGCAGTAAACTGAAACACAAATATTTTACAATCAGAATGATCACTGTTGCACACCACTATATAAAAATTATTCCGATTAGCGCTTTCAAGCTTCACAGCTCATCTTCAGATCGGGAATAGACAGGAAATATGTGAAACCCAACCCTTCACCCCTCTCCCCCACCCTGCTAACCCACAACAAACTAAAAATTAATGACCCTTCCCCACCCCCTAAACTCTGTCTCACCATCTGTACAGTTACATATTTTTCTAGTAAATTCCTTGTGTTTCAGTGTGTGTGTGTGTGTGTGTGTGTGTGTGTGTGTGCGTGCATCCTTTTAAACTCTTCCTCACCACACACGTGGATCAGTCACACACCCTTATTTTAAAACATCCAATTAGTACTATGAAATATAATCCTTAATCTTATCTATCTGCCCTCTATTATTTACTTCTTAATCATGTTATAAAATATTTCTTCATTATCAAATTTAATTTTAATATTAATTAAATTTTCTAACCCTTTTTCTCTTTCTTTCAATATTTCTAACTCCTCTCTAAGCTTCCTTTCAACTGTGTTATTTACTACTTTTACAATTTTGTATTCTTCCAAAGGATTAACAAACTTATGGTTGTCTTCTATGAAATGTCTTGCATATAACGAATTGGTTGTTCTATTACCTTCTCCACGTTTGTGGTCAGACAACCTGCATACGAATTTTCGTCCTGTCTCCCCTAGGTACACTTTGTTGCAGTCTTTACATTTTAATTTATAAATTCCGCTTTTCTGTAATACTGGATTTTTTTCTATATTCTTATTCCTTATCTTATCAAATACCGTTTCACATTTTTTAATAGCTATATCTACTCCATATTTATTAAAACATTTTATAATTTTTCAAGTATGTGAACCTATGTATGTCAATGACCCTATATAATTCTTTTGTTCTGGTTCTATTTTAGCTTTTTGTATGTTGACCTTTTCATAACTTTATCCACTATGTTGGTGCTATAATTATTATTCCTTACAATTCCCTTTATCGTTTTTAACTCCATATCTTTTGATTCGGTCTCTTTTAAACACTTCTGAGCTCTGTAACAATAGGAATTGATTGCCGCCATTTTATATCTGTGTGGGTGGTAAGACTCTCTTGGTATAATTATATCAGAATACGACTCTTTCCTAAATATCCCAAACTGTAGTTTCTCATTATCTTTAATTTCTATGTTTAAATCTAAGTAATTTATTTGCTTACCACCTATCTCTTCCTTAAATTGTAAGTTTTTATCCTTATTATTTACCTCCTTTATAAACTCATGCACTTTTTCTATGCTTCCTTCCCAAATTACTAATACATCATCAACGTATCTAGACCATAATTTTATATTGTCTTTATACTTAGTGGAAGTTATTAATTGCTTTTCAAAATCATTCATGTATATTTCAGCAAGAATAGGGGATAATGAAGACCCCATAGGTAAACCTTTTTTCTGTATATAAAACTTGTTATTAAACCTAAAATAGTTCTGATTTACACATTCTTTAATTACTTTCATCAACTGCTTTTTATACCTGTATTCTCCCATATTATTATCGTTTATTAACTTAATAACTTTATTTACTGTGATATTAGTAAACATGTCCTTAACATCCAGTGATATCAATTTTGTACTTACATTAATGCTAATATTTTCTAATTTTTCTATCAATTTTACATTATTCTCTATGTTGTATTTTGTCCCAAATTCATATTTCTCTTTCAGTACTCTGCTAACTTCCTTTGATAATTTATAAATAGGTGCATAATGAAGAAATATAATGAAGAAATATTTTATAACATGATTAAGAAGTAAATAATAGAGGGCAGATAGATAAGATTAAGGATTATATTGCATAGTACTAATTGGATGTTTTAAAATAAGGGTGTGTGACTGACCCACGTGTGTGGAGAGGAAGAGGGTAAGTTTCAAAGGATGCACACACACACACACACACACACACACACACACACACACACACACTGAAACACAAGGAATTTACTAGAAAAATATGTAACTGTACAGATGGTGAGACAGAGTTTAGGGGGTGGGGAAGGGTCATTAATTTTTAGTTTGTTGTGGGTTAGCAGGGTGGGGAGAGGGGTGAAGGGTTGGGTTTCACATATTTCCTGTCTATTCCCGATCTGACGATGAGCTGTGAAGCTTGAAAGCGCTAATCGGAATAATTTTTATATAGTGGTGTGCAACAGTGATCATTCTGATTGTGATTTCAACCACTAACACAAATTTCTTCATTAAACAAATACTTTACACAACACATGCGTTCATAAATATTGCAATGAAAGCACTTAATGTAACTTACAATATATTTATTTGTATTTATTTATTTTCCTACACTTATATATTACAAATATAGGGAATTTACATGTACCTGCACTGACAAATGATCTCACTATGTTCGGGAACATTATCCACCTTAGGCCTACATGAGTGTACAAATCCTACTAATAGCACACAGGCGTACAAATAAACAGCACAATTATTAATTTATTACGTGTTCCTTTATCAAAACAAAACCGTATGGTTTTGCATTTTATAACTACGGATTTTAGCTGCAATACAAAGTCTTCGGTAAGGGAAAGTGTTCATTACTTCCTCTCCACCTTCTTCACTGCCTTTGTATCACTCTCCCCGTCTGCATACCTTTTGATGCGTATTTCTCTTTCTCCGTTTCTTTCTCACTGTTACTTTTTCTAACCGCACACATTATATATACAAGAAAAAATTATATTTTATTTACACTTTACCTTTTTTATTTCTTATCTGCCTTTCTTTACTTTTCTGCTTTACAAAAATCTACTTATAAAAAGTAACGTGAATACGTGAGAACTCAATATTGCAACTACGCAGATGAGCCCCGATTTTTTCAAATGTTGGTATCCTTAGAATAGATATTATTGTAATCAGTTACTTAATGTTTATATTTTATTTTAACGACGTCTACATTATCAAAATTAATATAAACTATATTATAATTTTAATATATAAACCTGTTAACTGCTTGCTACTACAATAATTATTAAACGTACGAGTTTAATATAATAAGTCAATTTACATTTGGTAAGATTCACATTTTCTACACACACTATTCGACAACTCTTGCACTTTACTTTTTATTTTTTTCTCTAATTTTCTTCTTTCAGTAGGTGGTTTCAGTAGTGGTGGTCGCTCCGTAATTTCTTTTCACAGAAAAGTATTTACCTCACATCCACTTTTTTCTTTTTTAAAAAGGGATTACTTTCTTGTCATTAAACACGATAACATCTCACCTGGTTTAATTATTTTTTTAGTCGTTTATTTTTACCCTCGCTTCTTTCAGTAGCTTCTACATTTTGTATTTTGTCCTACTGTGGAGAACCTCCGTTAGTTCACGTATACCGTTTTCTTTTCAGTACTTCCGGTTGTTTCTTCGTAATGTCAGCAATACAAATCCGTCCATAGTAATTCTGGCCGCTCATAGTACATTAGATGTTTGTTACACGTTACATTGTACAACAGTCAGCCTAACAAAATGCAGTCGGCGGACAAGTTTATGTGTTTTAGCGTACTGTACCATCTAACGGACATTCTATTAGGTCAATTTCTTTTATATTCATGAATTGTTTGTTGTTTTTAAACTAATCACTTTTCATGATTCCAACATAAAACTATAACGTTAATTGGTCAGTTCCTTCAAAATTGCGTAACTATATAAGTTGGCCATGACTATTTATTTTCTATTTTATAAATGGCTCAATTCAAATTATTCTAGTTTCATTATTCCTTTTTAGCTAGTGTCAGTAACTCTATCCACTATATTATTGTACTTAAAAGTTCTTTTCTGGATCTGTCCGATCCTTTTTTTTCATATTTTCGAGAATGTTACGTTTAAAAGGATGAATGGACTTCTTTAAGAGGAAACCTTTTTCCGAAAAATCGTCTACACATTTTAAACAATTATTAATTTAAGTATTAATTTAAGGGTTTACTATTTCACAGTAACTAAAACTTGCAAATAATTAACAAATATTAATTAATTATATTGTTTGCACTAAATACATTACATTAAATATTTTAATATTGTAAATCGCTTGTGTGTCAAAAAATTATTCTGTTTATATGATTTCATATTAGTATTATGAGTGTTAAAGAAGTCAGAATATAATAGTATGTTTACCAACAAACAGTACTATAATGTGGCAAGGAAAACGCGGTTAAAAGACACTAGAAATCCCAGACCTGTAACTTAGAAGACAATATACATTTCAGAAAAAAATAGGTTTATATTTTTCTTTCTTTTATCGCTTTTAAATTAGGGAGTTAATAATGTAAACAATCCGTACCTACTATTTCCTAAAAACGAAACCTTATGTCGGTTTAAATAAAATCTAATGTTTTATTTTCGTACATTTAAATTTTTTGATACCGTAAAGCTTTAACGTTTTCAAATGCATAATACCTTTACAACATATAACAGTTTTAGGAAAATAAGTGTTGGTACATACTGTAGCCTACATTACTATAATCTGATATAATATACTAGTGCATTGAATCTGTATACAAGCGGAAATGTCACAATAATAGTCTGTTTCTTTATCACGAGTGTTGCAATAAATTGTATTTCATATTTCGTTGTCTATTGAATTACTAACTACAAATTTTTTTTGGCTGTAAGCACGTTAAAAGTAACTGAATCTGTGTCCTTTGTATTTAATTTTACGTGATTTTCATCGTATCGTTCGGCGAGTCTCCATATACAACACGGCCGCTGTGACATTATTAGCAGTGTTATCGTTAATATCATTAAAAAGCGTAAGTTTTTAGTTTAAATGCTGATTAACCATCTCTATTGTATATACATAATATGTGTTTGTTATTTGTAATAATATGTTTGTACATATTTTAAAAAAGTTGTTAATCTTGAATTAAACAGTATTTTGAATTGCTTACTTTACGATTACAAAATGTTATCTTTACTAATATTTCCTGTCAGGTAATAAGCTATTACAAATGTTATCTCTGACTATATTTAAGAGCTAACAATGCTTTCGATTCCGAAGCTCATATTGGACGGAACAACGCTTTATCACAATTCATGAAACCAATGTTTCATATTAATACTGTGTCCCAATGTGTTGGTGCAGTAAGAGTAAATTCGGCAGGAAATTGTAATCTCAGGTTGACCGTTTGTGAGTTCAAGCACAAACTGTATTTATCTCAACAATTACATATGGAGATATATTATATTCTTGTGCTAATCTTAGGTGACAAACACACACATTCACACATTACATACAAAAATATATGCGCACATAAAATACAGACATACTGGTATATGCAAATACGGTGTTATCAAAGGTACTGATTAGTAAATTCATAGTCAGTTTGATTAACTGATGAACTAGAGAATACAAACATTACTCTTCAAACAAAGGAATAAGAAATAATTCACTCTTTCGTTTTACATAAAAGAGCCAATTACATAGTTGTAGTAATTGAATCCTATATTCCACTTCAACGTTTTCATGTGTCCTTTGAATATTGCATACTACCTTACCTAACGGTTTCTATTAGTTCACAAATTGCGTTTCTTATGAAATGTAAACTGTAGTTTACGGAACTACCTCAATAGAATGCAAGAGTGTATTAAATATACAAGCAAGCATTTCTACCTGTACATTATGAGGTGCAATATTATAGGTACCGTCTTGTTTCGAACTGTACATTATTATAGATAGGTGCAATTATAGGTAGCCCTACATTACTTCCAACGGTAAAATAAATAATTGTCCACTTAACGTTGGTTACATAAGTATACATTAAGCGTTATCACAAAGACTCAATAATTTAAAATATGTATACAAATTGTAAGTCACATTGTTTATTAATGTTTCCTTACATTCATGCATTAATTCTCTAACCGAATGCGTTAGCATTATACCTATACCTATTGCAAAATGCGTAACAACCGTGAAACATACATTGCAACTTAATACATATTACACCCGTCTGGCATTAAAGGTATGTCTGGATATGTCAAGTATTAAAAACATCTATTTTTGAATTTTTGTCTAGTTGGAATCACTCTCTCTCTCTCTCTCTCTCTCTCTCTCTCTCTCTCTCTCTCTCTCTCTCTCTCTCTCTCTCTCTCTCTCTCTCTCCCTTTCTGTTTATTTATTTCTCTGTTTTAATTTTGTCCCGTCACTTTATACCTTTTCATTTGCTTTCCCTCCTCCCCTATATTTGTATAAATTAAGTAATGTGTGCACGTGTATGCGTAGGCAATTGTTTGTTTATTTACGATACTTGATGTTTTTAGAATTATATTTAATGAAACTATTATATTTATACGCAATTTATAGTAACATTTAAAATGATAAATTAAAGCAAACCTTCATTAAAAGAGAATCGACATTGTTTTAAATAAATTTTAAAAATTTACATTTTATATTTTTACGGAATTCTTATAGATATAAAATGAGGTCAACCGAATTCTTATACGTTGTAATTTAAGATGCACTTGTAATCTTACCTATAGAGTACATTGTATTAAATCATTTTATTAACACATCCACATATTTGTCGTCGTCATTATGAATTTGTTTCCCCGCTACTTAACTGATCAGTGCTGACTACGTCCACTGTACACATTTTTGACGCGTACGTCATGCCTGGTAGACACAATCATTAAGAAATGTCCATTCTAAATAAAAACAAATCAGTTTATTTTCTACATAATATTGTCTATCATCCTAAAGTAAATATTTTCTGGGCTTTTTTATTCGACGATGTGACCTGTTGCAAATCTATTGTTTGTTGTTGTTTTAAAATTTCATTCTCTTTACATGAAAGAGCAATAAACAATAAGCAATAAACTTTCTTTACCTCAATCGTAAGCCATATATATTTAATAAGCTACATTATAAATAATTGTATGGGTTGTGCAATCAACTACTTTAGAGTAACCAGCATGTCTGGTATACATGTGTAAATCAGACAAAGAATTTTTACGAATGTGCTGTGTTTGTGTTTGACATTAACATTATATCAGCAAAAAGAATAAAATTTGTTTCGTAACTCTATCAAGCTAAGAGTCCCGTTACACATTGAATTGTCTTATTACTGAATTTCTTTCAAAAACAACTAATAATTTTATTGATAACATAAAAGCTTTGCCAATATACGTATTAAAGGTGTTCAATGAGTGAATATACAGATTTGTAACTGCCTGTCTTATAATAGTTAACTCACAATAATGTAATAGTGTATTTGTAAAAAAGGTGAAATTGCATTTAAAGGCTTTTCTGTCTAGGGAGGGTGTACACTTAATTAGGATAATTAATAAAATGTCAGCTCTAAAAAGCGCTCAATAAGATTTCAAATTTATTAATTTTGCTTTAATGAATTTAACTGTGAACGTTTATTAGGTACGAATCACAGTTATCGTATCAAATTTTACGAATAATAAGTTAGAGTTCCATATTATTATTACCATATAGAAAACAGGAAACCCTTTGTCTTTTCGAAACAGGAGAGTTCCGAGATAAACACAGCAATCATTTACGTACACAAAACCACAAAAATAAATTATAAAAATAATTAGTCTTCTTTGTTCTACTAAAACATTTAATGACCTTTTAATAGAATGTATCTTTTGAGCGAGGATAACAGTCATAATGTGTGTGTCTAATCGAATGACAGGTTATCAGAAAGCAATGATATCGGAACTGGTGTGCCGGTAAACGTCTGCTGCGTATATGCATTCGCCGACTTTGAGTAACTCGTAAAGAGAATTGAGAAAAATTGTGAAAAATAATAAAACGATTTCCCTTGTCTCTCTTTGCAAATTAGTAGAAGCTAATTGAAGTGTCAACATGAGAAAAGTTACTACTGTGGCAACCCAGCATACTAACTCGCGCTACAGTAGAAAATATGGTGTTAGACTTTTCCCTATAAATCTGTAATGAATATCAGTTACTTTAATCATAAGAAGACACATTTAAAGCGTACTCGTATAACCCATGTTAAGAAGTGGCACCAATCAAGTTTTGTTATTTAGGTCACAATATTCAAATCTAATGCTATTTCTATGCCACAATATAAAAGATTTAAAAATTGTATATATGTGAATGTGTGTGTGTTTGTGTTTGTGTCTATCTGTAAGAAGAAGAGGAACTGATTACATTGGAGGAGAGTACGGTTGCGACAGCATATATTAATCGTTTCCCCGTGTCTCTAAATCAGGTTTGGGCTGTGTGTGTTTAAGCATTTTCCAAGTGTTGTACAGTACGTAATGTACTGTAAGCTTCTACAGTCACAATATCCCTGGTCACGGTTTCATATATAAAGCAACAGAAGAAGCTGTGTTAAAAAGCATTTCTACGAAAACCATAAACAATCGTACATAGTACAAGAAGCAAAGATAATACTGTACGCTCGTGTTTGTAAGAATTTCGTTCAAAACCAAATTTTTTAAATTTGTCTAAAATGCACAGCTACTTTAAATTTGTACTCTGTATTCATAGCCTTAATTTTTGAAAGACTCATAATGTTTTGCATTGTGAAACTATGTCATCCATCATTCCCATAGGGTTGCTACTTTACTCGTAATACTCGTAAGCCTGTAGCCCTGCATTATATGTTTCCTTTATATTACAACCTTTTCATAAGTTATTTTCCACAGAATTCTAATTAATTTCTTCCAAAAGTTTAAAATTTACTCGCTTAGTAATTTTTCTATGTTGTTAGATAAAGTGTACTTTTAACGTTAAGGTAACAAATTTTGCAAAAAAAATGTAATCCAATTTAGAATTAATGCAAGAGCAAAATTTAAAATGTACATATTGTAGCATAACAAAGATTTTGCCTTATTCTACAATTTAATATCACATAGAAAAATAAGGGAAGAATCAATCTGGAAGGAGTAAAATAAACTTAAATAAAGGTAACAGAAAAGAAGTAATCGCAATCATAAATAAAATGCCTTAACAGAACTAGAAAAATTCTCGATTCAAAGAAATTATATACATTCAATTTAGAGCAAAATGTGTTAAACACCAATAGTATGATTATTATCCCAGTAAAATAATAAGTATACCCAGTAAGATACGGAGTAGTAAGGAGTTACAGCCAGGAACAAATTAATTAAAATGAAAAAATTCTCAAGATTCCCAAAAACTACTTTAAAGACAGAACAACCTATCAAAGGAAACCAGAATAAAGGAAAGAACTTAAACTATAGTTGTTATACAAATTTAGAAACCCAAATAACAAAGTAAGAGAATACAGTACCAAATAATCTGAGCTAATGCAAAAATTAGGTATAAATAAAATAGTGTGTGATTGAGGGGAACACCCCAAACCAGTTTTAAAAGGACAATAAAAGACTGTAATTAGGCTAAGACCGTAATTTGTTTATTTATCTAATTATTATGTTTAATTATTATATGTGTATACAATACAAACCATGTTGATAGTAGTATATACTAGATGTTAGAATATAAGTGTTTATTGTATTTAAATGATGTTAGTTAATGTCAGAATTTTGTTAAGGAAGGAAAGGCAAAATATTATTTCAAACGACCTATAAATAGTGAATCAGAAAAGATAATAATAGTAATGTGAATTGATTATAATATTGATAGGAAAACTGAAAATTGATAATCAAGCCAAATTCAACTTTGACCCTGTAATCAAATCAGAGGAGATAAATTAATGAACATAAACTGAAAATAAACTAGAACAAATTGATATAAATTATTCCATTCAGCATACAAATACGTTATCATAATTATAACAACAACCCATAGTAGTGATTAAAGGAATCAGAGTGCAAAATTGACTTAAATAGTGATTGTACAAGATAATGCCTAAGCAACAAAGCCAGTGCAAGTAAAAAATGCAAATAAATCATTAAATGTTTAGAATAATAGCCAGGTTGAAAAACCAAATTACAATGATTTAATTAGTAATCGTATTTGAGGAAATTTGTAACATAAAACATATTGTAAACCATTCAATGGGTAATTATGTGAATCATAATAAGGCCTAGAAGTAAATTTCAAGGAATGTAATTTTTGAGCTTAATTCAAACAAAAATCGGTCAAGTTTAATATTAACTTGTATAAATTAAAAGCAGGAATATAGTTATGTAATTAGAATTCCATAAAAGTACTAAACAAATACGTTATAGCCAGTAAAATATAAAAAATGTCATTTATTTCTATAAAATGGAATTGGTAATATAGTAAAGAGAATTGTGTTTTGTTTTGTGTTGTTACGTCGGGTGTTACACTCCACGCTCTTTTAATACTTACTAATTGCTGGGTTCTCTGCGACGATGTTGTCCTGCAAACACAACTTAAGCTAATATGTGTATGTGGGCGCCACTTGGATATTGGTTCCAAGAAATTATTATTATTAAAAAATTGAATTTTGATTTCTTAGTTGTTAAATTAATTCTAAAAAAATTGTGAACAAAAAAAATTGAATTGTAAATAACGTATGTTTAATGAACTTTCTTTTTATAAAAATCGTCTGAAGGACTAACACTCGAATTAAACAAAATTGCAGAGTTACAAAAAATTATTATTGACAACTTTTTTAAGTAAGTATCGGCTAATAAATATTTTATTACTCAGTTGAATAACATGAATTTAATGTATGAAAAATCTTTATAATCAGGACGTGACTCCTTTGAACTATCAAGACAAATCAGTGGGATGCTTTACAAAAATTGAGTGATTTGAAGGTGTTTGGCATGTGTAGTACAATTGTGTGGCAAAGGATACCAGGTAAAAAATGATTTTAACTTTTTGAACAACTCACGTAAGTATTTTCTCCACTGGACACTGTTCTTGGGGACGATTTCAGTCTTGCATCTCTCCGTGTTTACGTTCCTCGCGCACTGGTAATTATTTATAAGTCAAGTTACGGTTTTAAAACTCCGCACGATTGAAATAAATTCGTACTGTATCTAAGCTTTGAATTCTGGCGGCGGCGAACAGCTGTCTGCGTCGTTTCTCGATTCGGCCGTCACAGCGCTAGTTCCAGACTCAATGTAGAAAGGCTCGTGTTAGTAAATCGTTTTGGGAATGTTGTCAAAGTCAGTTTGTCTTAGCAAATACCAGCAAAATTGATTTCCTCTATTGAAATCGGTCCTTTTCAGGGCCGCTGGATATCTGGCTGTGTGCGTTCTATTAAATATGGCGTGTTGCTGCTCTATTCAACAACACGTTAGCGTATACTCCTTGTATAGGTTAAATCAGTCTTTTGTCATGTACGGGAAAAAGCCTTTCTGTGTTCTCGTGTTGAATTCTTGTTCTTCTACTTCGCCTTGGACGAGATGATCGGATTCGTGGGTGATGTGTCTCTTGTGGATTCAAAGCATAAAGTGTTTTTTTGTGTCAAATTTCGTCTTCCTTTTATACTCTGTAAGGCTCATTGTTTTAATTTTTAAACATAAACTTCCGGTATATTTGAGTAAAATTTTCTTCTGGAACGTTCGAGAATATGCAAATGGAATATCATAGAACAAATTTGACTTCCGTAGAAGCTTTAGAACAAAAACTTCTTATTCTTCACTCTAAAGGATATTATTGAAATTATTCTGGTATTTGTCAAACAATTTTACAGAATTACTTACATTCTGCATGCCATTATTATTTTTGGATTCTCTGCTTTCAACTGAATACAATGATACCATACACGATTGGTTTTGCACAAAATAAATCTAATAAATTAACATAAAATACAACTCTTACCTTGTAGTGTTTGCACAAAATTCTAATTTTCTAACTATTAAAATATTATGAAGTTGCTTGGTTCTTGCTATAACATTAATACATAACATATTTATACTTTAATAACAAAATAAACAAGTATTAAAACATATAACATATAAATAAGTTCATTTTTCTATAGGCATTACATATGGCCTAGATTTTTGTCATTAGTTTTTGATGATAATTTGTCTTTTTCGGTATTATTATGGGATTTTTTGGGTATTCACTTAGAGTTTGTTATATTGTTTATCTTTGGGAATACCTGGTTTATCCTGATACATTTTATTTTTACTGTAATATTACTTAGCATCATACTGTTTTGCACAGAACAGTTATTTTCTTTGTGTGACAATTTTCACTTTTATATTTAAAATTCTCTAAGAATTAAGCTTGTCTTCAACTGAGCAAGAATGATTCCATTGTACATTATAGGATTGTACCTTTTCCCTTTATTGTTTCTAATATTCTGCAATTATTCTGTCAAATATGACTATTTTTGTGATTGTTTTTTGGCCTCCGCCTGGTATGGTATAGTTAACTAGTTTCATAACTTGACTGTTAAAGTGTTTTAGGTGGTCATATATATAAGTATAGTTACACTATATTGTATTACAACTTTACAATACAATTTTGTTGCATTTTGACAACACAAAATTCATAAATATTACAATTTTATATGTTCATCACATGTTTTCAGTTTAACACAGTTTTTGACTATTTTAATTGATTTCTAATCAATTTACAGCTTTCTCTATTAAGATAATTTGTTTGTCTCTGTCTAATTGACATTTACATATAGTTTTTATATTAATTCTATAATAAGTAATTTTCACATAAAATCTGAGTGTTTGGTCACAAATCCAAAACCTTGATTTTTTGTCATAACATTTATATATTTTTTATTTTAACTTACAGCCTTTTTAATAATGTATTCAAATCATTTAATACATTTATTTTATTTACATTACAAAGTATAATAATAGATCTTGTCCATTAATTCACAATAAATAATTTTGTATACCCTATTCAGATTTACATTTCTTAATATGTAATGACCTCATTTTGGTCATTTCTAAGATTATCTGTTTCTCTTATAGTACATTATTAGTTTTACACTGTTTTCCACTAAAACAATATATATGGGGTTTGAGTCTTAGTCATAGTCTTTGTCGTTTTTTCACGTTAATGATATTAATTATCGAACAATATTACAAAATTTTTGGGATTACTTGGGTTCGATACTGTTCACCTCACCTTCCACTTATGATAATTTACTTTGCAATTAAATTCCTTTATGGAACGTTCTATGACGTTACATATGCCTCCCCGATAAAATTGATAATTTGGGAAAAACATTTCTTCAGTTTTGATGAAATTATCATTTCTATATTAACCTTTTATTAGCTTCCTTATATTTCATTCTTTTATCTTATAATTAGATTCCTGTACTACTCCTTTAATATATTAATCTATCTCATCATCCATATCTCAATCTTTACCATATCTCCTTTTCCTTTCCTTTACCTTGATGTTAATTATTTAATCTTTGATATAACTCCCTAACAATTCCCTAACTTTTATAGCGGGTTCGGAGTCAGAGGGGCACCATTGGCAATCCAATCTCCGCCGTTCCCTAACTATAACCACTGAAATCAGAGGAAACACATGTCTGTCCAGAAAATATATAAGACGTACTTATAATTGCACTTTCGCAAAAAATAATAATAATAAAAAATATAATATTCAAAGATCATAGGCTCCTACACATAAATTCCCTTTCTTAATCTCTTCTGATTATTTATCAATTATATTAATATACTGTTCTCCGCAGGCAAAATTATCTTTTAAAATCATTCAATGTCAATAGCTATATTTAAAAATTCATCACTACCTCCTTATGTAACACACTGTTTCCTTTTTTTTTTCTTTCAATTATCATCTCCTTTTAGTATCAATTATATGACAGTATTTCTCCTCCTTAGTAATATCAATTGTTATTTGATTGTTCAATAATTTATTTAATTAACTATGTCTTTCCTTCTTTCCTCCTCTCCTTCTCTAAGTACGGGTAAGTTGGTAAATATACGTTGACTTGGCTATTGGAAATAAATTTATATTTTACACATATATATTTTTGCCTTGGGTGGGAGGTGTCCTTCTCGTAATTTTTATTTATTAATAATCTCTATTCCTTTCTATAAGTACGGGTAAATTGGTAAATATACGTTGACTTGGCTATTGGAAATAAATTTATATTCTACATATATATATTTTTGCCTTTGGTGGAAGGTGTCCTTCTCGTATTTTTATTTTTTAATAATATCTATTCCTTTCATAAGTACGGGTAAGTTGGTAAATATACGTTGACTTGGCTATTGGAAATAAATTTATATTCTACATATATATATTTTTGCCTTTGGTGGAAGGTGTCCTTCTCGTATTTTTATTTATTAATAATTCCTTCTCCTTTTCTCAGTACGGGTAAGTTGGTAAATATACGTTTCTCTAATAGCTTAGCTAGGTCAGTAATTTTACTAAGTTGCTGGTATAATTGGGCATCTTTAATACCGTAGCTATAATGTCCAGCTAACTGTCTCACCAAACATTCTTCCGGGATTGGCGGTATTAACTTTCGTGCCAAACATATCTTTCCCAGGAAATATGATGTTGGTGATTGTCCCTTGGACGCGTCGTTCGATACTTTTGGATCGTTGTGTTCGATACTGTTCACCTCACCTTCCTCTTATGATAATTTACTTTGCAATTAAATTCCTTTATGGAACGTTCTGTGACGTTACAGTAATTAAGCACACAGCTGGTAATGAAGAATAAGAAATGAGACCAAATTCTTACAGATTGTCTACATGAAGGAACAAATTAAAATTAGTTGATTGTTAAACGCCAAGCAGAACGGACGTGTCAGAGTATATTTAAAAAAAACCAACGAATTAAAATTTTAACTAACTCGAACTAAGATGTATTATAGAATTATAAAAGAATAAAGGATATACAGTAAATTAATGAATACAATTAAACAATCATTGGCATAATAAAGCTAAATTAAACACCACTAAATCTATCTGTCAGAACGTATGGACACGATTGAATAATAAATTTAACCTCATACAACAAGCAACTGATTGGAAAGAACCATTCGACACTATACACCTATTACCGAACGAAATCCAGTGGAGGACGAAAACCAGACACTACAACTTGTGGATATTCCACTCGTTACATCACAGAAGAGGAATTAATCAACTATTTCGTTTATTTGAAGGAAAATCTCGGAGACTGATTATCAGCATAGAAAAACTCATGAAGGCAGCCATTTTGTCATTCCAAGTCGAATGAATCTAAACGGGAGGGGACGGAGTGACGTCAGAACAGTCAGCTGGTTCGGATCTCAATTTTCTATATACTATATTTTATTATTATTATCTGTTAATGAATAGGTTTTTATAATTTTAAGTATTGAATTCTCACTTGCCTTTCCTGACTATTTCGACAGTTTAAAGAATCCATGTTAGATAATAATTTAATTTGAATAATTTTGGAATATGTAATAATCTCTCGAATTCCGACTCGAATTAGTCGACGCAAGTCGAATAATTACTTTGATCATAATAAATATAATTATTGTTCTAAAATATTGTTTTATTGATTAGTTGAGAACTAATTTAAAGTACATTAAGTATCAACTTATAAACGAGAACTTCTGAGGGAAAGGAACGAGCAGAAGAAGAAATAAAGATACTGAATTGACTGCGGCATGCAATCGATTTGGCCACGACAATCTATTTAACGCGGAGAAACAAATATTTCTTCATCAAATCATACCTAATTATTAATTATTATTTTTATTAATTGAACACTAATCATAAAACAATAAAAACAAATAAAGTAATTAAATAATTAAAGTAAAATAATTAATAGAAAAAAATAAATAAAAATTTTATCAAACAATTAATGAAACACAAAACCAGAATTGTATTTGTTTTATTACAAATTGGCGCTCACAACAGTGGGGCATAACATAAACTCGAGCAAGTCGTGTTTTATTACAATATTTATAATCATTTATATTTTGTGAGTATTTTACAAAATAATTTTATACCGCCTTTTTGATGCAAATTAATTTCTACCTAGTTGTAAAATATTTTACTTTTTAATTGTTCTATATTTTTAGTATTGTAACTACAAAATACAACTTTAGGAGCCTTACCAACCATTTTGGCCTAAAAATTTGCATATTCCCTACTGACTGTATACCAAATGTAAAAAAATCTGCTTAAAAATGCATGTAAAAACTGGAAATTATTGTGAAAAAGGTAAAATTATATTAAATTGTTATTATTATTTTTATTAATATTACTAGGCTACTACTACTACTACTACTACTACTACTACTATTATTATTATTATTATGATCCAGCCACTAATAATTGTTTTTTTACGGCCTATTAAATTTGTACTACTAAACAGTTTCAAGATTTTCTTTGTAAGAAGCATAATTTAAACAAAATGAGCTCTACAATCGTAACAAAATGTCAGTTGTTACAGATAAATTGCAATTAATTAAAAACGTGAATTTGACAAATATAGTTCCGTTGAAACTGAGCGTATCTATTAAGAGTCAACAAAGAACAAACTGTTTACTTAAAGCGCGTTGAGGCATTCTAAGGGTTCACGGCTGCAAGTGACATCGTAGGAGCTGCTGGCTGAAACAGACAGTAGGGGAGTTAATTACAATTAGGGAAACTCTGAAATTATTTGAAAAACACTGGTTTCGTAACGAGCTAGGTTACTTGACATTAGATGTTTTACTTCTAATAAGCTTTTTAACTCAAGTTAAATACACAACTTGTAAGCCTTCTAAAAAGAGAATATAACATTCATAACTGTAGTTTATTAAAAATAAGGGAACAGTGAAAGCGTTGTGGAAAAACAAGGAGATAACTCACTATATAGTAACCATGGATCGCGTATACCTAATTCCCAGTACCTCTGGGTCGGGAGATCGCCTTTTTGTATAAGTGAGAGTGCGTTACGTGAAGAGCAAGACGCTGCATAACTACCGACAGAATTTTTACGTTGCCAATCGATAGTTGCTTAGTATGTTTAATTATTAATCTGTTGGATGTAAATCAATCCTGGGTACACATAGTCTAATGAATAATTCTTAATAACTAAACGTTACTGTTAATGTGGGCTCTGCCTGCGTAAGTACTTCGGCAGAATTACAATGTATAAAATAAAAACATTAGACCTTCCCCACGACATGTATATACTCAATCCATAAATCCAATAACTATTTTTCTCACTGCGTCAAGATTTTTTGAGATTTGAAACTATTATACAAAACTACTTAAGATTAAATTCTAAGGCCCTCTTTTTCCAATTTATCAGATCAAAAACCGTATGAAGCCATCAAAGTTTCCCAATTTAAGTTCAAATGTTTCAATAGGGCTTAACTGTAGCCTTATAACAGAAATCAAAGTGAAACGTTTTGCAAGCCATAAACTGAAAACGAAGCGTTTTCGGATCTACGTTTATATAAAATATCTTCCTTATTTCAGCCCGTAGAATTCACTCCTGAAGTATGTCCCATATCTCGTGTGGCAGCTTGGTGTAAGCAAACGTCAAAAGTCAATGAGTAACCTAAATTCTATTTCACCAAATTAACATAATAAAATTACATGACAATAATTTATGCTGGTTAAGGGGATCGATCCACCTCTTCTGAAATTATTTTTTATTTACAACAAAATTTCTCTTTTTAACATTACAAGTTCTTTCAATATAACTAATTAGAGGAAATATGGTGAAAAAAAAAGTATGACCATGTTTTCCCTCAAGGACTTTTAACGTTTTTTCAACAATTTAACAAAATTTGAATAACTTTTTTGTTTTTCAACCAATATTTAAAATGTTTGTGTCATTTTAAACTATATGATGAAACAAAACAGCTTTCTTGTACAAATATAACTCTTTTTAATAGCAATAGTTAAACAAACATTTTAGCTGCTGCAAGCATGAATTTTCGGTAAAGTAACATGTTTGATACCTTGAAACTTTCAGGTTTTTCACAATTTATCATAATTAATGTTACCCTACATTTGGAAGTTATGGAAACGAATTTATTTGACGTCCAGTGATTTTATACGCTTAAAGTGTAATAATTTAAAAAATTGATTGGCTTTTGATGACGCACTTTTAAAACAATATTAAATAAAAATTAAATAATTAGAATATAAATCACATTTTTTAATGAAATAATTTTTTTGATATTCCACATAAAAAATAATAATTTTATAGTGACGAATATCGATAAAAAGAAAAAAATCTAGTACTTACCTATACAAAGGATACGAGAGACGAACACGGGGACAGTGGTAAACCCATACCATATCCATACTGTTATGACGGTCTCCTTGGTCGTCTTATGGTCCAGTGAATAACAAAATACAAGACACCAATTAATTCACTAATCACCACCTTTAATTTTTACAGTTAAACAGTTCGTAATTAACAACACTGCCTCTTACAACAAATCAAATAAAAATTGTTCACAGGCAATAAAATGACAACTAATATAAAACACAATTGTATTACAATTGTCCCGCCCGATTATTAAACACAACACTTCACTAATAACCACTTGAACGTACACAGTGATATCGCCCAATAATCACTGAACTATGACCGCTGCCGCCTAGTATATATACCCCGTTCACAAACCATAACTACGCGTTATCTCTAACTACGACGTAATTAATTGCGGCCTTGACACAGTCAGCGAACGGCCGCACGAATTCTGGCACAGTCTAGCAAATGCGTCGAGAATCACGTACGCCACACACACATTCAACTGGATTCATCTGGAACATTCGATAAACACGTAGATTGTTTTGTGATGTCGTAACAGTACCAATACGCATACTCATACCACGAACGGGGAAAATGAGTAAAATCATAACAGACTTCTCAGCAATATAATTCGTCAGCACCTTATTCTGTTATTTCTCACCTCGACATTTCGTTGACAAGCTCGGAGTTCATATTCATAATGAGCTGGGTATAACATCTGTAGGTGTGTGTTCTGTGGAGAAAGAGATTTAAGCACCTGTGCGTAATTTTTGTAATGTTATCTTGCATTCAGAATCATATTTTTCAGAATTGTGGTTTCTATTAGGCCGAATTATAAATCGTTGAATAATTTGGTATACTTGGAATTGTAACTTAAACGGAAAATATGCTGTGTTACGATATGACAACATTTTGTTAATTATTTTGTTTTAATTTATTTTTTTATTTGTAACCTTGTAAAGACTACTGATATTTTAAAAGAACCAAAATATTTTGTAACTAACAATATACATTCAAGTTATTACACTCACTTACTTTCTCAAAATCACACTTTTATTAATTTACTTTATTCTGCGGTAAATGTAAAAAGTTAGATATGTTTGATGAGTACACAAGAAATTTCAAAGCTTCAACAATAGTGAGTATTCATTCTAAGGACCTGTCTAAAACCCACAAAACACACTGTTTGAAAATAATGTTCTGTTAAAACAAAAACAAATAAATTCGCTTGCAAAAACAAATTTGATCTTGAATTTTGAAATAAAGGTGAAACACAAAGACAAGGAAGAAAAAGAAAACACAAAGAACTGCTACCTTATCACTGATAGACATGTCTGATACACAAAACTAAAATTTGCAGTATCCAAATGTTGAATTGCGAACGTGTCCGAGGTGGCTGAAACGGCGTACCACTGCTAAACCAAATTTTACATGCAGACAACAGATCTTCAGATATTTTTCATCTGTGATGAAAACAGCCAGAGTAAGCAAAAGAATTCTGGAATATTACTTTGATTTTTCTGACTGTAAGTTTTAGGATTTAGAAAAGTTGTTTTACTTATGTATAAAGTCCAGCATAATTAAGATTCGAACACTGTTTCTTTTTTATACGTTTCTTATTATAATTAACATAAAGAAAAATAAGGTTTTAAATGTGTTACCAGATACAATATATTCTGTGAACGAAAGATACAGTATTATTTCAGTGTCGCCAATTTTTAACCGTAATATACTTGCTAACAGGAAATTAACTTGAAGGTTTCTTCTCTAGTAATTTTTGTACTTTGTTATGTTTTAACTTTAAGTTCAAAAGTGCACTTTGTTTTGTTGATTTTAAATATTTTATAAATAGTCCACATAACATTTCTCATAGTTTGGTAAATTTGTTAATAATTTGATAAAATAGACGAGATAATTTTGAAAACATCAGAAATATTATACTTTTACTAAAAATATAAATCACCTGTTTGGGGTAAACCTGTAGTGTTAAGATAAACAATGGGCCCCTCATAATTTTTATTGCCACGGAGAATCAAAGTAAATAGACAACAGGAATTGTTGACAAAAGTTTTTTCAGATTTGTATTCCAAATCTTGCAGGAAACCAAAAAATATTTTTTAATGACTATTATTATATGACCATATCTTCAAAGGATACAACAACATAAAATAGGAAATTTATTTTAAATTTTCCAATTCTTATTAAGAGAAGTTGTTTCTTCTTAAGAGGAAAAAATACCTATTTGAATTTCATACAGGGGTACACGGAAGAATCTTGAGAACAGTATAGACAACAAAGGAACAGAGGCAAAATATAATAATGAATGCACACAGTGAAAGTTAGAACAGGTTTATTTCTCAGATATAATATGATGTTCATGGCCGTGTAGAAGTCTCTTATAAACTGTTGAGAAAAATCAATCAAAGAGAGACACTTTAGGATAGCCATAATAGAAATTAAGGATTGGGTGAAACAAATTTTTAGTGGAATGGTAATCAGAGGAAACAAGAAGAAGAGGCGATGCAAACAAGACTTTTAGATCCCATATCTGTAGAAGAGCTAGATGAAGCCTTATGTACAACAACAACAACAACAACAACAAACAGAAAGAAAAGCTACGGAATTACTGAAACATAGATTTCTGCATTTGATAAATAGGCATATGCTTGGAAGTGGGATACCTCAGTAGCAACTGCAATGTCAATTTTCAAGAAGATCCATCACAAATAACTATAGAGGATTAAGTATTTTAAACGCAGGATACAAAATATATGCTATTATACTTAAGCAGGGGGGTTATGAGAGTTCTAACGCGGAAGTGACGGCTTGCATCCTGTTTCACAAGGTTAAACAAATTAACTGTTGCCGTCTAGTCGCCTACTTCCCCCTACCCAGTGAAGGTCTATTGATTTTAGTACTTTTTATACATGAAATACGAGTGTATTCTTACCGTTATTTATTGGTCCGTGTATCGCCGCCTCTTCACGTTAGGATCAGCAGCGTAGTCAGTTATCGTACGTTTACGTGTCCTGTAATGTCCGTACGCGAGTGTAGTTACGCCGTCTTCCAGTACGTACCACTTATTGTCATAAGGTGACAGGGAAAATTTTGTTACACCTTGCATGTACAGCTTATGACGATCGCTTCGTATACACTCGGCAGAGGTGAAAACCGTAAGACTGTCGAAAAGACACTCGCTATACAAGTGATGTCGTAACCTATTTTTTATTGCCGTCCTTGGCACACATTTCGCCACCTTTTTGTCGGTGCGTTCAGACAACAGAAGCGAGTAACATTTCGCCTTGAGTCCGACGAATTCCATGATGGGTTACCCATTGGTTTCATGCTTGAACTTCCCCACGACCTTTTTGTTGTCGTCGCAAAGACAAGGATGATCCGCGGGATAGTCCGACATGTCAAAAAGGTGGTGATCCTCTTTCATATCTGTGTACACGTCGTCAGTCTGTATGCTGTAAAGCAAACTTTCCGTGTCGGTCATCAGTAACGTCAATACTTGGCGACAGCGTACCGATAATGAAAATCGTACATTATCAGTTTGCTGACATCGAGTACTGTGAAGCCGACGTACACCGGACGGGAAAGGAATATCGTCCTGTTTCGTAAGGCCAGTCCGACCAAGTCATCGGTGTAGCGGATCATACGCTTTAGCCGTCGATTGGAAACCAGTTTCTGCAGCCGTCGTTCGTTAGAGACTAGTTGGAAGTCTATTCGTTTCCTCACGTTCTCCAGCAATTTGCCATAGACGGCGTTGACCATTAGTTTGAAAAAATCCTTTTCAAAACTGTTTGTGGCTGCTGCTCGCTTTTGTGTGTTGAAATCGATAAATGGTTTCATCCACGCTCTCTGTTTAAAACTCAACACCCTATGGATCGCTTTCAATTCTAGGCCAAGACTTAGATATAACTTTAAATTTCGAAAATGGAGAATGTAATTTTGCTTGTCGTCCAAAGTTGTCAGTAACTTGGGAACGAATGACGAAGGCGTTTCCGATCCGCTATACCGTTTTGTATAGTGTAGTCGTGTGTAGAGACGTCGAGAGTACGGTGAAAGTGCGTCGGGATTGACGTAGGAACGGACGGAGGCCAGCGGATAATCGGAGTGGAGGTTGTGAAGTTCAGGTGGAGAGTGTAGGTTGACCTCGAGTATGTAACCCGTGTCACCGTCATCGCACAGAGTACGAACGTCCAGTGAGTCGATCTCGTTACGATTGAGCCACCTGAAGTCGGCGTAAGGGTGCGGCTGTGACATGGCCGCACCGTAAAGGTTGTTGCAGTCGGTGTACAGTATGAAAGAGGTCGGCTTTGAAGCATCGTACTGATCGGCGATTAGCGGGTTGTTGGCCTTTGCATGGCGGTTGAGTACCATGCTAACGCCGCCGCGAACGGCCGATTCGGTAAAGAGATGCTAATCTATACCCGTCAACAGCTCCAGTCGCACTCCGGTCATCTTTAACATCGCGTGCTAAGACGTCGGCCAGCAGCAGTACGTCTGTTTTAAGATACAGATCGTGATATTCGCCGAGCATACGGATTCCGAAAGTCTGCCACACGTTCTGCGCGTGAGCGTAATCTTCGTCCGACACTGACGATTCACTCAGCCTGTTGAAAAAGTGTTCGCGTGCGGGCAGACTTGTTTCGTCGAACTTCTCGCTACCCGACATGTAATCGTAAGGGTACACGCCCTTACGTATGACTAGCTATAAGTGTTCTTCGAAACATTGCTTCGTTAACGCGAAATCCGCACCGCTCGCGCGCAAGTTTTCAACAAGTATGTCCAAGGACGTGTTAAGAAATTGAAGCGTGTCTACGAAACGTAGGGCACATAACGAGACCGATACGAAGAGTTCACTAGTGGTAACGATACAAGCGAGATTGTCGTATCTACCCAACCCTTGTATCAAGTGATGTGCGTCGTAACCTCGTAAGTTATAGAAAAAGACGGGTATGTGTTGTGGAGTCTTGTAGTTGAGGTTACAGCCGATGTGGGCTGCTTCCAGGTATCGTCCAGTCAGATGACAATGGTTGCGCACCTTGTCGTCGTCGGTCAGTGTTTTTTCGCAGAGATGGCATACGACGGCATTTGCGAAAGATAACACGTCATGGTCACTCATAATCATGGGCCCAATGGTACGCATGATCCTGAACAGTTCACGCTCTTCGGCGACCAGTTTTTCGAGAAAGGTCTTTACCACATTCTCACCGCGATAAACGACCTGGGGTTTGAAAATATTACGCTCGTGGTCGACTATGAGGTAGCAGAAACCTGAAGTAATGTGTAGCGACTCCGTTATGGTGGACGATGTGTGCGGAGGAGCGTCGCAGCGATGATAAGAGACGATGAAAGATTCAAAGTCTGCGTATATCGCAAAAGGGACCTTATGGCAGTAGGTGTAATTTTGAAGCACATCACCTTCTCCTCCTCCTTCATGGGTAAACGAATTCACTGTTCGCCGTACGGTGAACAATGGGGGCCGTGTTCGGTAAGGAGTCGTTCTTCGCAAAACCTGTGCAGGAAGTAATCACAATAGAAAGAACGGCCGTTGTGTTTGGTTAGTGAAGACAGTAAGCGACTTGTATTTTTTATTAAACAGTAATGTTTTCGGTCGGCAGTGGTAAACAGTAATAGATTAACGTGATGCTGTCTGCCGCTAGAAGGTGTTATTCTTAACGGGTAAATTTCATTTTCTTCGTAACCGAAAATATTTATAGAAACGTCAGTATTGTCTCTTTCGAACTTCACAATGTCGCATAGACGGGTGGGATAAGTTATACCAGAAGTGATGATACTGTAGATATGTGATCTGTATTTGGATACACGCTCGCTGTCTCTGTGTTGTGGAAAGAGTGCGGCCAACACCGACCATACGAAAAACATTTGATCGCCTGTACTGTTCACGTTGATGATGGATTTAGTACGAGACAATTCAGGTGGTGTACGGTTGAAACTGGAGGCGGCCAGCGGTTGGTACCGTGAGAGAACGAGTTCTAAGGAGACGATGTGGTCTAACGCCCAACCGCTACCCTCTCGCGTGAATTTCTAAATTGATTCCATGATTTTTTCGTACGAAGCTTCTAAACGATCGGGCAATACGTCTTGGTCACCGATCAGCGTCGTATGACATCGTCCGTGAAAATAGGCTTAGGTCATCACTTCTTCGTCCTCGTCTGTGTCAGCGTTTACGATGTACTTGACAAATCTCGCTTTAACCGTTATATGCCACTTTATACTAAGCAAACGTCTCAGTTCGTTTAGAATGTCCGTACATACCGTATCGTGCATTTCATCAATAAAGGTTATGACATCTTTGACACATCCTTCGTCCTCCGTAACAGGCGTGTAAACGTACGAGACCAACGCGCTACGCAACGAATGTTTACATTCAACAGAAAACGACTGCATTTTTGGAGCTATTATAATCACAATAACAACAAAAAACGTGAAACTATAAAAGTAAATCAATTCCTTGCACGCTTGAGGAACAATGGAAGACTGATGCGAAGTTGGAAATTAATCGATGCTTTATATGCGCTATGCGAAAGTTAGTCTGCACTAGAATCGAGGTAACTATGAAATGAACGCTGGCAGCGATCCCCTCTCCCCTTACACTACCGGCTGCGCGCGCAGCTATACGCTCCCCACCACCATGGTTTCCGGCCTATTGTCGACAACGATCATCCCCTCCCACTACCGGTTGCGCGCGCAGCTATCTCCGAGGAGGTGGAATGTATGGTAGCAAACGAGCATTCTTGCTTCAGACATGGACGCATACACACATTCTTTTGGAAGCCGGCTGAACAGCTATTACGACGTCTGAAGTCGAAGTCATATTAAATTTTACGTTCCCAAATATCCAAATGGGAACGTGAAACTGCACGACCTGGCTAAAGCCATTTATTTATTTTATTCTTTAGTTTCTGTAGGGTGTCATCATAAAGCAATTTTTTTTAATTGATTGTATTTGAATATTTTTCTATCAATTAATAAATCATAGAATGATTATTTTGAAACGGTTTTAATTAATTTTTTCATGTCAACAACATCTCAATCCTCTTTGAAAATTATTTAATTATTGTGCAACTACATATACTTGACGCAACGAGAAAAAAAATCCTGCGACCTGGCCGGTGTAATACACTTTATAGTTGCGTTGAGTACATGGTAATGTATTTGTGCAATTGTGTATAATATTTGTAACTTTGAAATGTATATAAACAGAGAAAACGTGTTTACACCCTGCTTTCTACAAGAAGGCGACGGTAAAATATAAAAATGGATGAATTTTTGATAAAGGGGATTATTTTTAATAATAGGCGCAACTTTTTGAGAAAAAGTATACACCTTTGATACACCTTGGAACTTTTTATTGGGCGGAGCCTGATGAGCATAGCAAATTCAGGCATAGCCCTTTATCCACGAATCGGTGCACAATTTAGGCCGCGAACTCCTCCGAAACTACTCAACCGAATGTTATAAAATTTTGCATACGTATCCGGACTGTATTGTAGAATCGATACTTGTAGTTCTTACTTCTCTAAGTTATTTAGTTCAAAAGATATTACGATTTTTAAAAATCTTAGTTTAAACGTGTGAGAGGATGTGAGATAGACATACCGTGGCCCAGCTGGCTGTCGCCCGATAAGATAGGCTTTTGCTGTACATAAATACCGGTGCGTGTGCGGCTCCCGCCGCCCGCGCTGGCTGTCGCTCGATAAAATAAGATTTTTCTGTATACACTTTGTATTCATTACTCACATGTGTTCAATTCTAACAGTAGTAGAGCATTGTTCTATGGTGTAGCCAGATGTACGGATTAAGTGTTGAACAAGTATCAATTTTTAGATGAGAATATATATGTAGTCTCTGAGGCAACTCCAACTTTCCATTACATATTGCAACAAATATTCTATACATTCTTATTCATCAATTTATATATACATATTATTTATATTATGGCTCGACGGAGAAAAGGTCCAAATATTGGTCGTTTAACTACAAATCAAAGCCGGATGAGACAGCGAAAAAATGTTGCTCCAGCAACTGTTGAAATCCCTGCAGAAAATAACATGAATCATGTGTTATATGATCAAAACAACACAAGGTATACGAATCTTCAGAATGAATTTGAAGACAATTTACGATCTCCAGAATTCTATGAACGTGTAAATTGTTCTCGAGTGTTGATGCAGCAAACATTTTTTGGTATGTGTCCACAGGTAAGCGAAACCTAAATAAGTTTACTACAGTTAATCCTACAGTACATCCTAAAGATGTACCTATTAAACTGATGGGTCTCACTTATGTAGAACAACTCTTGATAGCAAGAGTACAACCAGTGATGCATGTGTACAGGGTGAAATCGAGAGGCTTTCCCGTTAGATATGCTTATAAGGGAAATATTATAAATATTGGTCAAAATATAACGGAGATTGTTAGTTCCTTGCCCCCTTACACCCGCTTCACTGAGCCCTATAGTTGTAAGAAAGTAAAATGTTAATGGACATCGGGATTTTCATGTCAGACGAGACAAAATTTTAGAAGCACTCAATTTTTTGAAAATTAATAATAGATACTCTATATCATCATTGATATGGAACAAATATCTCAACTTCCATTAAATGATAGTATTTATGGAATGATACCCACTGCTGATGTACCTGAGGTCAATACAGATGAAGAGAACTTTTCTGAAGAAATTTATGAAAGTATGATCCCGAAGAATATTAGAATCACAGAAGTTGATCGACTCCAATCAGCAGTGAATAATGTAATTCCATGGCCACAAGATACTGATATCATAAATGAATTCTCGTGCGAAGGATATGTAAGTATGGCATTTCCCGCTTTACTACCTTATTTGTCTGCTGAATTAAACGATAATACTCGAGCAAGTAGTATGAAACTTACAGCACTTGAATATTATCAATTTTTGATGCAATATAAAGACCGACTTTTCCACAAGATCCTAGGTTCAGATATTTTGCATTGAACACTGTTTAGCGTCATCAAGCTATTCAACGAGGGACAATATTTTCTAGAAAATCTCATTTCAATGGAACAATACAACAACTGAGAAACACGCTGTCGAGTAATACTTAAATAATAAGAAGTTTATATTATTGGTGTGCAAAAATAAAAGGATTAAAATCTTACTGGATTCAACGAAGGGGTGAACTTGAATCAATGATTGAGCAATGTGATAATCTTCCTACGGGTTTTTTTACTTTAAGTGCAGCTGATCTTTGGTAGCCTGATCTGGCACGACTCATGGGTTGGGTTGTAATGATGAACTCCTGAATCAGTATAATCCTGTCATCGCACAAACATGGAGAGCAAATACTGATTTTATTATAATTACCGCCTTATACCAGGTGGTTGAATATGTATCGAAATATGCTTCAAAGTCAGAAACTCTTTCGAAAAATGTGACTGAAATGTTTCAAGAAATCGTTGAGTCGAGATCCCCGGATGAAGAATCTCGTCGAGCATATACAAGTTTGATGATAAGAGTGATCAGAGAAAGAGACATCGGGGCTTGCGAAATTTTTCATTTACTCCATGGAATTTTATTGTATCAATGTACCAGAAATTTTAGAGTACTTGTTATAACAATAGAATTTGTTATGGCAAGTACTCTAGTCATAACAATAACAATAGAAGTTGTTATTTCATTAACTATGTTGTAATTAATGGAACCAATAGTGACAATGACAGTAATTCATTCATTCAGTTTAATAGTAGTAGATCACTAGACATGGAAGAAATAACATTATCCGATTTTGCTACACAATTTTCTAAGGGAAGAATTAATTGAATTAGCACAAACAGAAAAGAAAGAATTGTACAAGTTTTCCCTAAAGTAAACAACAATACCAATGCAGTCAATACTGGGTTATATTGTAAACAAGAGTTGATTTTACATAAGCATTGGCGTAATGAAGAAGACTTGAAAAGTACAGATGAAACATGGTTCATGGCTTATACCGACAAAATTCTGGACAGCTTCACGAACAATTACACATGCCTTTAACTACAGAATAAATTGAAATTTATCAGGATAATAATAACGAGTTTGATATTTTTTACGGTAGAGAATGGGTGGCTGTAGCAGCAGTAATGCCTAATGCATTACCAACTAGGTAATCGTGATATCGATTTACTTCATAATTGGGAAGCAACCTATTACAAATATCCAGATATAAAGAATAAAACTTCTTTCACAGAAAGGAATCGAGAAACATTTGGGAATCAGTATGATTCTCATGAATCATATGATGTTATTTTCAACGACCAACAAAATAAGATATTATATTTCTTAGAATATCAGCTAAATGACTACGATAATTGCAATCAAAGACTTGAAATTATTCAGGGAAAAGCTGGAACTAGTAAAAGCTATGTAATTAATGAAATGATTAGGAGAATTAATTCATATTTTGCCTGCGATGCAACTCTTTTAATGGCTCCTACTGGTGTGGCAGCTAACAATATTGCTCGTCAAACTATTCATCCAGCTCTAAGAATAAATGCTTCAAAGAGAAGGGGAGGAACTTTTAAAGATTTAGAAGGTGAATACAAAATTGCTTTTGAAGAAGAATTAAAAGATGTGAGGTTCGTTATTATTGATGAAGCCAGTATGTTGGGTTTGAATTTGTTTTTCAAAGTGGATATGCGACTCAAACAAGCAAAGTAGCGTCCTTCAGCTGTTCCTTTTGGTGGTCTTTGCGTGTATTTAGTTGGTGATTGATCCCAACTTCCACCGGTTTGTGACAGGAGTCTTTATAATATTGGTAATAATGTTCAGACCATTCAATCGAATCTTTTATATAAACAGTTCAAAAAAGGTTTCTTTTTAACGGAGATTATGAGACAGCAAGGTGATGATCAAACAATTTCAGAGAGACTTTAAATAGAGTCGCAAATGGAATAGTCACTGAACAAGATTATCAGCTCCTATCTGAAAGATTTTATGTAATCAATATCGGGGACAATTTCAAAGATACTGTCTGTATAATGTCAAAAATGATGAAATCGAACGCTTTAATTATGAAAAACTAGAAAGCAATAAACCACCCGTGGCTCTAATCAATGCAATCCATAATTTCCCAGAAGCTTCTCTAGGAAAATTGGACGATGCTCAGGGATTATGGCCAATTTTGTTTATGCAAATGTGCGCTAGTTATCCTTAGAAAAAATCTTTGGATCGCAAAAAGACTAGCCAACGGTTCAGTTGGGACAGTAACTGATATTATTTATGACCCGGAAGCTGATCACATGGCAATATGTAGACCTATACTCGTATCTTTCGAAAATTACAGAGGACCAGTTCTGTACGAGAATTCAATACCCATTGTACCAGTAGTGGCATCTTTCAAGAAAAATGAAATTTCTTGTACTCGCAAACAATTTCCGTTAATGTTAGCATATGCTGTTAGTATACATAGATCGCAAGGGATATCTACATTAATAAGGCAATTGTTAATTTACGAGACAATGAGTTTCAGGTTGGATTAACGTATGGATTCGCTCTTTCAAGAGTGGAAACATTAGAAGGATTATTATTAAAACCGGCATTTAATTTAGATAGACTGCTAAAAATTAATAGAAGTCCATCAATGGTTGATCGTAGAGATGAGTTGCAATGGTTGTGGAATATGTCTAATGACAATTAATGTAAATTGTACTATAATGTAGTGTATTTAATAAAAAGTGTGTATCATAAAAGTGTATATATTTGTTGATTGTAAAAATATTGATAAATAAATTATTACGAATATAAAATGCTCCGCCCATTTGTGTCAGTAACGCTCCTAGTAGATATCTAATTATTACCTTCTTAATATATAAATATATTTGTTATTTAATATGGTTTCACTACTAATTACATTGCATTAAATACTCCAGTGTAAACGTGATAATACAGATTGTGAACAAACTATATGGTATAGAGATAAACTCAAGGGTAGGCCTATTTGAATTCAGCAACACACATTCTATAAACGAAGAATATATTTTTAAAAAATTGTATAAACTCATATTTTTCAAGTGTATATAATTTATTTTTAGTAATTGTTGCATATGTATGTAGTAAACACGAAAACGTAAAGTTAGGTTTCTGTTCAACTACCAAAAGATACCTATATATTTGTTACCATTTTTAAGATACTGATAAGACTAAGTTTTAGTTTTATTTTTAAGACTAAAGTAAACAAATTTAGCGTAAACCGTTTCCTTTATAACTAACATTTCCAGACACTTTTTATAAATTGCAAGGTCTTACAACTAGTAAAAAGTTGTTACTAATGATATTGCGCTAGGGAAAATTCCTTATGTTTCTCATGTGTAACGTAGTCGATAGTACTCAATAGAGTGTTATAAAACGGATTGTATATATGTTATTGTGTGTATGTGTGTGTTTATGTGTGTGTGTGTGTGTGTGTGTGTGTGTGTGTGTGTGTGTGTGTGTGTGTGTGTGTGTGTGTGTTGTACGATGGAGAGCCTTCGACTTCGAAACCAAATGAGTTTTATACTTTTTATAAAGTGTATTAACTTTACACATTTTCAATGTAGTCTGTAAATTAAGTACAGTGTAATTTAAAGTAAGTTGTAGTAAACGTTGACAAATTTGAGAGAGCTCACGTTTTAAGGTTCAATTAAGGATCGCCAATGGCCGTCAAGATGAACTGAAACGTTGATTTTATGATGCAACAGAAAATATTAAACATTAAATTGTCCAACACCTCTTTCCAAGCATAAACGTACATTTAACTAAGTTTGTGGGCGACAGTAAATGTAGGCAGCAATGTTTGGTTCTCTACTAACAAAAACTGAAAAATTTTACAGCGGCATGAACTGTACCTGGAGTTATGAAGAAAAATTAAACTCTGTTGTATGTTTTTTGCAATGTTAGGCAACACATGAAAACCACTTTTGAAACGCTAACTTTTGTCTCGTAGCAGTAGTTCATATTTTTATTCTTGGATTTCGTTGTCCATGACGTGTCCGTTACTTAACTAAATATCACTATAATATTGACGACTCGGAACACTAAGTTTTTTATAAGTAAAAACGTAAAGTTTTACCTTACAGCCTAAACCGGCTTTCACCTATAGAAGGCTTCATCAGAGGCTGTCGTTAGTAGCGCTGCTCGTCTTGTTGTTGGCGACGAGATAGTGTTTCGAAAGATTGAAGCTGTGTGTGTGTGGTGAAATGTGTTCGAATAATGCGTGCGATTTGAATTGTGTCTGTTCGTTTAGGATGTCGTTTTTATTTGTTTTTGTGTGGTTGTATATTTCTAATTGTTCTAGAGTGTCTAGTTTTCGGCCTTTTGTGTGTACATGTAGTATGTTCATGTTATTGTCGATGTTTTTATATGTGTGGTTTGCTTCAATGAGGTAGTTTGCGAAGGTAGATTCTGTAGTGGTGTGGAGTGCTTTTGTGTGTTCAATGTATCTCTGTTTGAAGCTACGTCCTGTCTGGCCTATGTAGAATTTACTGCAATTTGAACAATTTAGTTTATATACACCGGGTAGATCGAATTTGTTTTGTGCTTTGGGCATGCGTCTTGATAGTGTGTGTTCTGTTTTGTTAGTAGTTTTGTAAGCGATTCTGTATCCTGCTTTTTTGAATTTGTGGGCAATTTTTTCTGTTTGTTTGTTGATGTATGTTAGTGTTATGAATTTGTTGTTTTCTGTCTTTGTCTGTTGTTTGTTTTGTGTTTTGTGTAGCAGTTTACTGACTATTGTTCTGTCATAACCGTTAGACTCTGCTAGATATTTTATCGTGTTTAGTTCGTCTTTGTAGTCTATTTCACCTAAGGGGATGTTGTTAAGTCTATGTATCATGGTTCTAAAAGCAGCTAGTTTGTGTTGTATTGGGTGATTGGAGGTGTTGTGTATTAGTGTGTCAGTTGTAGTTGGTTTTCTGTATATACTGAATTTGTGCCTGTGTTCTAGTTTTGTGATGGAGAGGTCTAAGAAGTTTATGGTATTGTTGTGTTCGTATTCGGCAGTGAAGGTTATGTTTTTATGTATTTTGTTTATGTGCGTTAGTAACTGTTCACATTGTCTTTTGTTTCCCCTGTATAGTATTAGAATGTCATCAACGTATCTGTGCCAATATAGTATTTTATGTGAGTGTCTGTCATTGTTTGTGAGTATTTTTGTTTTTTCTAAGTGTTGGAGGAAGACTTCTGCTAGAATGCTGGATATGGGGGAGCCCATGGGTAGGCCATCGTTCTGTGTGTAGTATTTATTGTTATAAGTAAAGTAGTTTTGTTTTGTGATAATGTTCAGAGTTTCTGTTATTTCATTGATAAGTTCGTCTGGTGTGTTGTTCTGTTTGAGTTTGTTTTGTAGGATGGTGATTGTTTCAGAGATGGGGATGTTTGTGTACAGGTTTTTAATGTCAAAGGAGGCTAATGTGGCGTTATGGGGGATGTGTATGTCTTTTATTTTTGTTACTAGGTCAGTGTTGTTTTTTACTGCAATGTTGTTGTCTATTTGTGTGTGTTGTCTAATAATTTTGTCTAGATATTTTGCCAGTTTGTGTGCAGGGGCATTACGGTAGTTGATAATGGGGCGGATCGGAATGTCTTCTTTATGGATTTTGGAGTTTCTCCAAGCGCTTCCCAAAGTTTAATATGTGAAAAATCTTTACTCTCAGGACGTGACTCCTTTGAACTACCAAGACATATCAATTAGATGCCTTACAAGAAAAAACTAAGTGATTTGAAGGTGTATGTGTGGCGTGTAAAGTACAACTGTGTGATAAATGTAACCAGGTAACAAATGACTTCAATTTTGGTAACTCACGTTCCAATGGTCGTTTATTCTCTCACTGGACACTTCCTTCGGGTATTTTCTCAATCTCGCCTCTTCGGGTGTACACTGAATCTATTTAAAGTCAAATTTTGCGATCATTACTTTTTCCGCACTTTTTGTCAAAACGTTTGGCAGTAAAATCTCGTTCAAACGCCGCCACTACGAATCATCTGTTTAGCGTTGATTCATAAATCTGCCACCGCAGCGCTGATTCCCATGCAGTGTTGAGGAAGGCTTAGTGTATTGTTTTGTTTACGTTCGGGGGAATTATTTGTCACGTTAGTCAGTCAATGCGAACACAGCAGAATTCGTTCTCTATTTAAATGTTTGGTCCCTCCTGGGCCGTCGACGTTCTGGCTGCGTGATTTCTATTAAAATTTGCCGTATCGCTGCTCTATTTCAGCGATACTTTTTGGCGTAGACTCTCGTTGAGGTTAAGTCAGTCGGTTATGTCTTATGTACGGGAAAAGCCTTCCTGCCGTGTCTTGTCGATTTCTCGCCTCTTTGGTTTCGCCTTAGCTGCGTTGATCAGTGTTGTGTGAGATGCATCAGTTCTGGAGTTCAATCTTCAAGTGTTTTCGGGTCGAATTTGGTCTCGCTTTTATACTAAATCGGGATGACTGTTTTCGTCGACTTCCGGTATATTTGTGTAAAAATTCTTTCTAGATTGTTCGAGAATAAACGAAATGGAATGTCATAGAACAATTTTCACTTCCGTAGAAGCTTTTAGAACGAATTTCTTATTCTTCATACAATGGATATTTCAAAATTTACGCTGGTATTTATCAAACAGTTTCACATTAGTACTTACAATTTGTATGCCATTAATGTATTTAGATTCCTTGTTTTTAACTGAATCTAGCGATACTAAATATGATTGGTATCTAATTAACTTAAGTCTAACAAACAATACAATATACAACCCTCACCTTGAGTTGTGGTCATTGAAAATTCAATTTTTATAACAAAAATTGTTGTGGAGTTACAAAGTTCCTTCCACAAGCTGAACATCTACTACTACTACTTTCCTACAACAAAATAAACAAATTTTAACATAAATAAAACACAAATAAATACAATTTTATATGGCCTCTGCTCATGGCCTAGATTCTTGTCAGTTTTCTAATACAATGATTAGTCTTTTTCTTTAATATATGTATTATTTCACCACTATACACACAGAGTTTATTATTTTGTCTATCTTTTGTGATACCTGGTTACTTTGTACATATATTATATTTATCACAAGATGACATAGCATCATTGATTGGTCTTGAGATGTCATTTTTTATGGTGTGACAAATCTCACTCTAATTAGTTAAATTCTTTTAGAATTGACTTTACTTTCAACTGAGTTTGTTTCTTATTAAGGTATTCTGATGTATTGTACACTTCTATCTTATTTTTGTTAGTATTATGTAAGTATTTAGGCAGATATGATTATTTTTGTACTGGATAATTGGCTTCAGCCATACATGGTATAAGTAAATATTTTGCTGACTTGACTATTACAATGTTAAAGTCAGTCAGGTATATTAGTATAGTTGCTTTATATCATATTACAGCTTTCTAATACAGTTTGGTTGCATTTTGGCAACATTAAATTCATAAATTATACAATATTAGATGCCTATTACATGTTTTTAGTTAACACGGTTTTTGGCTATTTTGACTGCTTTTTATTCATTTGACAGCTTCCTTTATTTAAGATAAATTGTTCACTATTGTCTGCTTGACAATTACATATAGTTTTTATTTAAATCTGATAATAATTAATTTTTTCATGAAATCTTGGTGTATGGTCTCAAATCCAACACATTAATATTTTTTTGTCATTGCAAATATACAATTTTTATTTTAACTTAAACTCTTTCTAATAATGTATTTAAATCATTTAATACATTTATTTTATTTACATCACATAATATAATAATGGATCATGTCCATTTATTCACAAAAAATAGTTTTTAATACTCTATTCATAGTTATAAAACTTAATAATTATTGACTTTATTCTGGTGGATTCTGACATTATTTCTCTCTCTTATAGTGTCTTATGGTTTTTTCACTCTTATTCACTTTAATAATATATATGGGGTTTTGTCTTTGTCATAGTTTGGTTGTTTTTTCAAGTTGATAGAAATAATTATTATACAAAATTACACAATTTTTTGGGACTAGTTGGGTTCGATACTGTTCACTTCACTTTCCTCCTATGCTAACTTACTATATAAATGATTTCTTTTTATGGAACGTTCTGTGACGTTACATATGCCTCTTCGTTAAAGTTGATAATTTTGTAAAAACATATCTTTGGTTTTGATGAAATTATCATCTCTATAATAACCCTTTATAATTAGCTTCTTTATATTTCATTCTTTTACCTTATAATTAAATTCCTGTACTACTCCTTTAATATATTAATCCAACTCAATATTCCTAGTTCGTTCTTTGTCATATCACCTATTCCTTTCCTTTTTACCTTGATGTTTTATAATTAATCTTTGATATACTTCCCTATCAATTCCCTAACTTACATAGAGGGTTGGGAGTCAGAGTGGCTCGCTATGGCATACATTCTCTGTCCCTTCCTGTCTATCACTACTGAAGTCAGAGGCAACACATCCCTGTTCAGAAAATAATATTTGCACCTTTGCAACAAATAATAATAATAATAATAAAAAAAAATACAATATTCAAAGATCATAGGCTCCTACACATAAATTCCCTTTCTTAAACTCTTCTGATTAATTCACAATTATATTAATATATCGTTCTCCGCAGGTTAAAATTATCGTTTAAAATCATTCAATGTTAATAGCTATATTCCTATTCATCATTACCTCCTTATGTAACACACTGTTTTCATAATCATTTATCATTATCATTTATCATTTATCATTTCCATTTAGTATCAAATATATGACAGTATTTCTCCCTCTTTTCTCCTTTACTAAGTGTCCATCTTGTAGTATTTATTAATAATAATCTCTCTCCTTCTCTAAGTACGGGTAAGCTGGTAAATATACGTTGACATGGCTATTGGAAATAAATCTTGCCTATAGTGGAATGTGTCCATCTCGTAATATTTATTAACAATAATCATTATACAATAATATTTATATTTATTTAAAAATCTCTACCTCCTTTCTAATTATGGCTAAGTTAAAAAATTCACGTTGACATGTTTAGTCAAGGTACCTTCTCTATGATGCTGTATTTGACTTGGGTCTTTGGTCATGGTACTTGGTCACTGATTGCGTATTCGACTTGTGATTTTTTAATCATGGTACTTTTTTAATGAAGTCTGGTTATACGTTCCTTTTACCTTGTTCCTAATTGTGTCAGTTACCTCGTAGGTATTGTTTTTATTGTCTCTGGTTATCGTGAAAGGCCCTGTATATAAGAGTAGCAATTTCCTCGTTATGCCTTGTATAGCACTGGGCAATTCTCTATTTTTAACTAACACCTTTTCACCTACCTCATATTTAATTGCCTTAGGCTGTGATTTGATATATTTTTTCCGCTGCTGTTCCGTTTTTTCTAACACCTTATTATAAAATTTTGCCCTTTCAAATTGGTATGCGGGTTCGTCGGGAAAATTAATAATTTCTTTTATCCCTCGTGGTGGGGGTCTTTCGAACATAACCGTGTATGGCGACATCTCGATGGTATTGTGATGCGAGAAATTGAGAAAATCCTCGGTAGAGGCTACATATTCATGCCATCTTTTCTGCTCGTTATGGCAGTATGTTCTTAGTAACCGTCCTACCTCCCTTAACACTCTCTCGGCTGGGTTACTATTCGGGTGATATACGGACGTCTTGTACGTTTTTATTCCGTGTTCTCCCAAGCTTTCCTTCCAAAGTTTTCCCCTAAACTGAGTACCGTGGTCCGTAATTATAGAATACGGTCGGCCCACTTCCATTATATAACGCTTGATTATTATGTCTATTATTTTCCTGGTCGTTGCCCTAGTTATTGGGTATAGCTTTGTATACTTGCTAAAGTGGTCGAAAATGATTATGATAAATTTATATCGGTGTCTCCCACCGCTGCGTGGAAAGGGTCCGCAGATATCGAGAAATACCTTTTCCAATTTTTCGGTAGATAATATGGGTATCATGACCCCTTCCTTCCTCTCGTTATCACACTTTACTTTTTGACAAATATCGCACGACCGTATCGCCAGTTGCACCTTCTTATTCATTCCCTTGATGTATGTTTGCTCTTCCAATGCCTTCCTTACTTTAAGGGCACCCATATGTCCGTACCTCTCGTGATAGTCGATTATTAGCGGTCTCTCTATCGCTGGTGGAATCACTAATTTCCAACTCTCCTGGTGCGGGGTATTCCTAATAAACAAAGTGTCATCGTGTATACAATAAAATCTGTTTATGACCTCATCGCCTTCCTGTACCCTTTTTCTAATATCTCCTAATTTCGGATCGGCCTCTTGTTGTGACTTTATTTCGTGCAAAATATCTTTTATATCCTCCCTGCTTTTAATAATGTGGTAAACCTTGGCTAATTGTTCCTTTTCGCCGTCAAAGGTTTGGTCTGGTATATTGATGCGAGATAAGACATCGGCGGCTACGTTCTGTTTGCCGGGTATATATTCCCATGTGATATTGTACTCTTGCAAGGCCAAAACCCATCTAGTCAGCCTTCCATGGTTCAGTTTACAATGCTTTAAAAATGATATAGATTTGTGGTCGCTTCTAACTGTTATGGGGTACCCTAATATATATGTCCTAAATTTACCGCATGCGAAAACTACACTCAACAGTTCTTTTTCGGTAGTATTGTAGTTTCGTTCGCAACTGTTCAGCACGCGGCTAGCAAAGCTAATTACTAAATGGTTACCGTCCTGATCTTCCTGATAGAGGGCTGCACCTAAACTCACGTTACTGGCATCGCAGTTTAGAAAAAATGGTTTTGTAAAGTCGGGATGATGCAACATTACGGTTTCTAAAAACTTTTCCTTTATGATATTGAGCACTCCATCTTGCTCTGGTCCCCAAGTCCATTTGTCTTTAGCTGATAACTGCTTTTGGAACCTGGCAGTTAATTCTGTGTAATTGGACCGAAACTTTCTGTAATAGTTGCAGATTCCTAAAAATGACTGCAGCTGTTTCCTATTCTTTGGGGTGGGGAACTTCTGTATGGCCTCTACCTTTTCCTTGGATGGAGTAATCCCTTGTTCTGTTAAATTAAATCCTAAAAATTTCACCTCATTTGCAATGAATTGGGACTTGTCTAATTTGAGGGTGATATTATTCTCCGATAATTTCTGTAGCACCTGTTCAACCCTATTACAATGGTCGTCCCAATTCGCTGAAGTCACCAGTAGGTCGTCGACGTACACTGTCGTAAATTTCAGTACTTCCTGCCCCAATATTCTGTCCATTATCTTTACAAACACCGCCACAGAATTTATTAAGCCAAAAGGTAACCGCTTAAACTGATAGTTTCTGCCCTCGAATATGAATGCCATATATTTCCTACTATCAGGGTGGAGTTCTATCTGCCAGTAACCGCATACCGTATCCCATGAGCTTATATATCTGATTCCGTGGAACTTTTTTAATATCTCCTCTATCTCCCCAGGTGATGTGCGGTCGTTAACAATCATTTTGTTAATCTCCCTAGCATCGAGACATATACGTACCTTTCCGTTCTTTTTTGGCACCGCTATGATTGGGCTGGTAAAGGGCGAATGACTATACTCGATTATGTCGTCCTCTATCATCCTGTTCAATTCATCCCTGACTTCGTTCTTTAGCGAGTATGCGATCGGGTACGATTTCCTGTTAAATTCCACCGGAGTTTTAAATTTTATGGTGCACTGATAATCTCTGGCTTTACCTGGAGCGTTCGAGAATATGTGTTTATAATGGTTGTATACCTCGATTAATTGTTCCGCCTGTTTCTCGCTGATCAGACCCCTTGCTTTCGTCCTTTGGAAATCCCGTATTTCTTCTAACTTTTCTAACCACAACTCTGGGTTTTCCTCCTCATATAATGGCATATTGATTGGACGATCGGTACAATAATAATGGTTCACTATCGCTTGATAAGGTGTATTGTCTGTACCACTTCCTTGGACATCGATTAAATTATTGGTCCAAATCCCCTTGTTAGTCTTAAAAGTTATCACCTTACTTTCCAAATCTATCACAGCATTGTATGGCCTAAGTATATCGCAGCCTATTAGTATACTCATGGGTAAATTACTCGCCACTAATAACCCTATTGGTATTGTTACCCCATTACTAGTCATCTCTAATGACACCTGTTTCTTTATTGATTTATTTTGCCTCCCCGTTGCTCCGACTAAAACAATGTTATTTACCGGTAGAGTGGGTATTGGTAAATTACTATTTTGTTTAATCCGCTCTAACTCAATGCTATCGATAAGTGACACATTTGACCCCGTGTCAATGAGTAGTATCGCTTCTATGCCATTGATATATGCTTTAATCTGCACGATACTATTATTCCCTTGGTTACTATTTTTAATGATATCGTCACCTTCTTCTAATAACTCCTCTCTAATATCCTTAAGGTAATTATTTATTCTTAATATAGTCCCGTCTTTGTCCTGTCTATGTTCGTCGTTTGTCACCCCATAATATTGGTTCAGTGAAGGGCGGTTTTCCTTTTTCACTGCCGCGTTTAGTTTAAATGAGCCACTGTCTCATTGGCCCGGTCTCCTGGAACATTGGGTTGCTGACCCGTCTGTGTTTCCTGCCTGACCTCGGGATTACCGTTAATAGGTTGGCTATTCGCCGCGTTACCCTGGCTAGCTGGCGCCTGTTGTGGGTAAAACATGTAAGTGGGTACATTAGGTGGATATGGCCGTCGGTTATTGGCCATTGTATAATTTACCTGGGGCCTGTACTCATTTTGGTTTCTCCTATCGCTTCCTCCTTGGTTTCCCCCGTTGCGATAACCATTACGTTGACCATAATTACTTCCTCTATAATTATTCCCGCGATAACCGTTTCCCTGGTGGAAGTTCCTACCGTAGTTATTCCCGGTGTAATTACCTCTGTTTGGTCCCGGATAATTGCGGTTAATTGGGCCCTGAGTGGTATCATTTCGGCCATTTGGTGGGATATTATTATTCTGATTATTGGTGCTTAGATTATTACCGTTCCCACCTCCATTCCGGTTTGGTCCGTTATTATTGTTGTTGTACTCTACCTTATGATTGGGGGGTTGGTAATCCTGGAACCTTCCTGTGGATTCACAATTTTCCAATAATTTGGCCAGATCGGCTATTTTGCTAATCTGTTGGTATAATTGGGCATCCTTGATCCCATAGCTGTAATGTCCAGCTAACTGCCTTACCAAACATTCTTCTGGGATCGGCGGTATCAACTTCCGTGCTAAACATACCTTTCCCAGGAAATAAGACGTCGGGGACTGTCCATAGGACGCGTCGTATTTGCCATAGAAAATGTCCATTCTTACCCTGTTTTGTGCGGTCTCTGACCAATACTTTTCCTTAAACTGGCGTTTAAACTCTGCTAAATTCGTTATTTCGGGTCGTACCGCTATCCACCAGTTATCCTTAGTATTTTTAAACGTCTCGTCAAGCATCTCTCTTATCCTGTCCCACCTTGTTTCTCTACTTCTCCCAATAACCTCCTCCATTCTTTCCAAAAATTCCATTGGGTTTCGTCGATAGTCCTGGAAGTTGATTACTTCCCTGTTTTCACCATGACACGTATGAGTGTTTAGTATTGGTGTGTCTCTCAGCGCCTCTAATCTTTCCTGCAGGTTTTTCTCTCTCTGGTCTATTTCCATTATACTATTTTTGTTAATTTTTATCTGTTCGTCCAGCCTGTTAGCGATGTCGCTAACGTCTTTCTGGACCTCTCCCACCTCCTGCGTGATGGCGTCTTGGTTCTGCCTTACCTGGTTTTCGAGATTTCTAACATCTTGTTTGGTCTCTACTGTCTGTTCCTCTATTTTTTCGAAACGTGTATTGTTTCCCTCCCGTAACCTTTCCAACTGTTTCTCCATGTTTTCGACCTTCCTGTCACTATCGATCTTATTATAATCGATCCTTTTGTTTACTATTTCGTATTTTATGCTAATTTCTTTTTTCAGGGACTCTATGCTTCCTTTTATTTCCTCCTTATCTTCCTGTCTGTTTTTATTCAGGGATTCTATATTTTTGTTCATACCCTCCTTTAAAGATTCTATACTTCCTTTTATTTCCGCCTTGTCTTCCTGTCTCTTTTTATTACTCTCCTCCTTATCTTCCTGTCTGTTTTTATTCATATTTTCTTCCATCCTTTGGAACAATTGCTCATTACTTTTTTTATTCTCCTCCTTATCCTCCTGTCTGTTTTTATTCATTTCTTGGAGCATCGCCATCATCATCATTATATTTGTGTCAACGCTCCCTGTTATTTTTTCTGGTTCGGGTTTCTCTGTTTCTTCTACCATTTGTATGGGTTCTTCTCCCGTTTGTTCTTCTAATTCGTCTGCCGTTTGTACCGGTCTTTCCATTTCTAGTGTGAGCGGTTCTAATTCCGTTTCCTCGACCTGTACTGTCTCTCCGTCTTCCACACTTAACTCGGGTTCCGCAGTCTTCTTCACCTTTTTTCCCTTAGGTTGCGGCATTTTGATCTGTTGGTAGTTGCCGGGCTTGTTACGTCTTTTTCAAGCCTCACTAGTTGGGCTGCCAATTTATAACGAAAAACAAGTAGTGGGTGTTGGTGTTTGTGTTGTAAACTGTCGGGCGTTACCTCCGCGCACTTTTGTTACTTACTCTGTTGACTGGATCCTCTGCAGTGATGTAGTCCTGTAATACAACTTAATACTATGCTTTTTGTGGGCGCCACTTGGAAACGTTTGTTCCAAGAAAAAATTAAATGTGATAGATAAAATTTTTAAATCTACGAAAAAATTTAAACAAGTCAGTTTAGCTTGGAAAAATCAGTTAAGTTTAATAATTCTTTAAAAAAAAAAAAAAATCGTCTGAAGGACTATCATTCATAAAACATTATAAAATTGCAGAGAAAAAATTTTACAAGTTATTATTATTGACAATTTTTTTTTTATATATATCCAATCAAGTATCGGCTAGTATAATTCAGATTCTGACTCAGTTGAAAAGCATGAGTTTAATATGTGAAAAATCTTTACTCTCAGGACGTGACTCCTTTGAACTACCAAGACATATCAATTAGATGCCTTACAAGAAAAAACTAAGTGATTTGAAGGTGTATGTGTGGCGTGTAAAGTACAACTGTGTGATAAATGTAACCAGGTAACAAATGACTTCAATTTTGGTAACTCACGTTCCAATGGTCGTTTATTCTCTCACTGGACACTTCCTTCGGGTAGTTTCTCAATCTCGCCTCTTCGGATGTACACTGAATCTATTTAAAGTCAAATTTTGCGATCATTACTTTTTCCGCACTTTTTGTCAAAACGTTTGGCAGTAAAATCTCGTTCAAACGCCGCCACTACGAATCATCTGTTTAGCGTTGATTCAGAAATCTGCCACCGCAGCGCTGATTCCCATGCAGTGTTGAGGAAGGCTTAGTGTATTGTTTTGTTTACGTTCGGGGGAATTATTTGTCACGTTAGTCAGTCAATGCGAACACAGCAGAATTCGTTCTCTATTTAAATGTTTGGTCTCTCCTGGGCCGTCGACGTTCTGGCTGCGTGATTTCTATTAAAATTTGCCGTATCGCTGCTCTATTTCAGCGATACTTTTTGGCGTAGACTCTCGTTGAGGTTAAGTCAGTCGGTTATGTCTTATGTACGGGAAAAGCCTTCCTGCCGTGTCTTGTCGATTTCTCGCCTCTTTGGTTTCGCCTTAGCTGCGTTGATCAGTGTTGTGTGAGATGCATCAGTTCTGGAGTTCAATCTTCAAGTGTTTTCGGGTCGAATTTGGTCTCGCTTTTATACTAAATCGGGATGACTGTTTTCGTCGACTTCCGGTATATTTGTGTAAAAATTCTTTCTAGATTGTTCGAGAATAAACGAAATGGAATGTCATAGAACAATTTTCACTTCCGTAGAAGCTTTTAGAACGAATTTCTTATTCTTCATACAATGGATATTTCAAAATTTACACTGGTATTTATCAAACAGTTTCACATTAGTACTTACAATTTGTATGCCGTTAATGTATTTAGATTCCTTGTTTTTAACTGAATCTAGCGATACTAAATATGATTGGTATCTAATTAACTTAAGTCTAAAAAACATTACAATATACAACCCTCACCTTGAGTTGTAGTCATTAAAAACACAATATTTATAATAAAAATTGTTGTGGAGTTATAAAGTTCCCTTCACAAGCTGGACATCTACTACTAATACTCTCCTACAACAAAATAAACAAATTTTAACATCAATAAAACACAAATAAATACAATTTTATATGGCCTCTGCTCATGGCCTAGGTTCTTGTCAATTTTCTAATACAATGATTAGTCTTTTTCCTTAATATATGTATTATTTCACCACTATACACACAGAGTTTATTATTTTGTCTATCTTTTGTGATACCTGGTTACTTTGTACATATATTATATTTATCACAAGATGACATAGCATCATTGATTGGTCTTGAGATGTCATTTTTTATGGTGTGACAAATCTCACTCTAATTAGTTAAATTCTTTTAGAATTGACTTTACTTTCAACTGAGTTTGTTTCTTATTAAGGTATTCTGATGTATTGTACACTTCTATCTTATTTTTGTTAGTATTATGTAAGTATTTAGGCAGATATGATTATTTTTGTACTGGATAATTGGCTTCAGCCATACATGGTATAAGTAAATATTTTGCTGACTTGACTATTACAATGTTAAAGTCAGTCAGGTATATTAGTATAGTTGCTTTATATCATATTACAGCTTTCTAATACAGTTTGGTTGCATTTTGGCAACATTAAATTCATAAATTATACAATATTAGATGCCTTTTACATGTTTTTAGTTAACACTGTTTTTGGCTATTTTGACTGCTTTTTATTCATTTGACAGCTTCCTTTATTTAAGATAAATTGTTCACTATTGTCTGCTTGACAATTACATATAGTTTTTATTTAAATCTGATAATAATTAATTTTTTCATGAAATCTTGGTGTATGGTCTCAAATCCAACACATTAATATTTTTTGTCATTGCAAATATACAATTTTTATTTTAACTTAAACTCTTTCTAATAATGTATTTAAATCATTTAATACATTTATTTTATTTACATCACATAATATAATAATGGATCATGTCCATTTATTCACAAAAAATAGTTTTTAATACTCTATTCATAGTTATAAAACTTAATAATTATTGACTTTATTCTGGTGGATTCTGACATTATTTCTCTCTCTTATAGTGTCTTATGGTTTTTTCACTCTTATTCACTTTAATAATATATATGGGGTTTTGTCTTAGTCATAGTTTGGTTGTTTTTTCAAGTTGATAGAAATAATTATTATACAAAATTACACAATTTTTTGGGACTAGTTGGGTTCGATACTGTTCACTTCACTTTCCTCCTATGCTAACTTACTATATAAATGATTTCTTTTTATGGAACGTTCTGTGACGTTACAACGTTGATGACATTCTAATACTATACAGGGGAAACAAAAGACAATGTGAACAAGTTACTAACGCACATAAACAAAATACATAAAAACATAACCTTCCCTGCCGAATACGAACACAACAATACCATAAACTTCTTAGACCTCTCCATCACAAAACTAGAACACAGGCACAAATTCAGTATATACAGAAAACCAACTACAACTGACACACTAATACACAACACCTCCAATCACCCAATACAACACAAACTAGCTGCTTTTAGAACCATGATACATAGACTTAACAACATCCCCTTAGGTGAAATAGACTACAAAGACGAACTAAACACGATAAAATATCTAGCAGAGTCTAACGGTTATGACAGAACAATAGTCAGTAAACTCCTACACAAAACACAAAACAAACAACAGACAAAGACAGAAAACAACAAATTCATAACACTAACATACATCAACAAACAAACAGAAAAAATTGCCCACAAATTCAAAAAAGCAGGATACAGAATCGCTTACAAGACTACTAACAAAACAGAACACACACTATCAAGACGCATGCCCAAAGCACAAAACAAATTCGATCTACCCGGTGTATATAAACTAAATTGTTCAAATTGCAGTAAATTCTACATAGGCCAGACAGGACGTAGCTTCAAACAGAGATACATTGAACACACAAAAGCACTCCACACCACTACAGAATCTACCTTCGCAAACCACCTCATTGAAGCAAACCACACATATAAAAACATCGACAATAACATGAACATACTACACGTACACACAAAAGGCCGAAAACTAGACACTCTAGAACAATTAGAAATATGCAAACACACAAAAACAAATAAAAACGACATCCTAAACGAACAGACACAATTCAAATCGCACGCATTATTCGAACACATTTCACCACACACACACAGCTTCAATCTTTCGAAACACTATCTCGTCGCCAACAACAAGACGAGCAGCGCTACTAACGACAGCCTCTGATGAAGCCTTCTATAGGTGAAAGCCGGTTTAGGCTGTAAGGTAAAACTTTACGTTTTTACTTATAAAAAACTTAGTGTTCCGAGTCGTCAATATTATAGTGGTATTCATATTTTTACTTATAGGACAGACAAACAATCTATAAATGATAATAACTAGGCCGTTTCTTATGGAGTAAACGATAAAGGTCAATGCCGTATCTGTAAAAAATATCTGTAAAATTGAAACAGTTTACTTATTACTTTTGTTTAGTCTTACAAGCTTATACCTAACACTCAAGTGAAGGTAGTTCATAATGCAGAAATTAGAAATGTAACTGAAATCCTAGATAAAATCGGAATATGGGTAGAAGATTTACTCTGAGTATATGAATATGGAAAATAAATGAGCAGTATGTTTTCGGTAAGCAGAATTTCATACGTGTAGTCTTTCATCAGACGATGGGGATGTGTAAAAGATAAACGGTGTGTTTGTCTATTTTTTGTGTATCAGTCTGCTTGAGAGCGAACTGGTGTGTGCATATATATGGAGATATAATGTGTTTAGGCCTACATTTATTATGATTCAGAAGACAACTTATTATAAAAGTACCATGTAAAGATAGACGCTTTTACTCACTGGGATTATTAGTTTCAGTTTCTTAAAAAGTAGTAGTTTATAACAACAATCGCAAATTTTTCTTTGTGTTTCATTCTATACGTAGTTTGAAATGATTGAGAGCAGCAACACAACAAAACAGACTCGAGTAAAGTTAAATCACCTTCATTAGAAATCTGAGTCTAAAGTGCGCCTTACTTGTAAGTCAATTTCAGTTTAAAAAGTCAGTAAATTCCCAGAACAAGCAATATTGATTATTATACGGCACGTTTTTACGACTGTAAAGTAAAAAAAGTCTTCCATCTGTAATTGTTTTAAGCGGGTTCACTTATTACTGATGAAGAGCATTGTTTTATGATTTTGTTTTTAGAAACGTTTGTTTTATTAGTGTTTTCAAATAAACACATAGTAATGGCTTTGTTACGTAGAAAATACAAAAGCACACACACACACACACACACACACACACACATACACATACACATACACATAACTGTTACCAGTGACAATCGAAATTTTTGAAAGTCTTTTTTTGTTTTAAAATTTCTTTTAATAATTTTCTTTTAAACAACTGTATTTTAAAGGGTTTGAAAATATCGCAAATCATAGTTGTCTACAAAACCGAACGAGATATTGTTGCAGTTTTTAACTTCCTAGACAAATGTGTGTCTCTAACGTCTTAGTCAGACTTACTAAATTAAAAGAGACTGTAAATAAAAGATAATTATTTATAGACAAAAAACTAAGAACTAACATTGAACAGTATTCAGCAGTATTTCTTTATGGTTTAAATCGATGTTTTAATTGAAATGGTGTTACCTTATAAAGATTAAAGAGATTTTATTTTAATTAACCAAAATCAAAATTTCTGATATACAAATGTCTCTAATAGATTATAATAATTTAGTTCAAATTAATGACTTAACTCAAAAACATTTTTAATGGTCATCAATGTATTTGTGAGAAAAGTATACTAAAATAAGACTCGATATGAAGACAACACAAGTATGAATTTATAAGTGTAGAACTCACACAATGATGTAAGACTGTTTTGTTTACACTGCATTACTCCACGCTTTCTGTCTGGCATAGTAACAGCGTCTACTTGGGATTCCGTATTAAAGCCTTCATGTCAAATTTCAGGTAAGGAATGCAATAACAGCGAACGGAAACCAATAACTGCTATTGCTGCACGGAACACTACACAACGCTGTCTCCGTATACAATTGTAACACTTTCGAACACATTCAGACACTATGTGCCACAATATTCTATAAAGGTAAACTTTACAAAACTAGTTACTTTTCTATTCCAAAACCATTATGTTTTTAACCATGGAACGGGCGCGCCTGTGTATAAAGTGCGCCACGTTGACATATTTCGTCATAACAGACGTGCGCAGATGTTTTAAAGGTCGTCTTCCTAGCTGTTCCTTCAGTGTCTTGTTATCGTTCAGTGAGACAGTTAGTGTGTTATTACGTTTTGAACTTTAGTTGCTGTAAAACTTCAAAGAACAGTGTGTACTTCTAGATGCACAAAGTGCACCACGCGCCCGGTCATGTAAGTATGTTATAAAGACAGTCACAGGTTTTCGGACAAAAATTACTTATTTTAAACAATTAAATCTTACTTCTTTTACCCATTGTAGGGCTAGAAATTATTTATGTGACTGAGAACTAAAAGAAATTTACGAAGACCCTAATTTTTTTCTGACAACGTCCAAACTTCTGATGATGGTGACTGAGACGAAGAAGAAGAACGTGTAGAATATGAAGACCATGAAAGCAATTCTGAACAAGAATACGATCTGTCTAATGACAAACTACTCAAAGATGAGGATGATTATTCAAGTATAGAACATTTTATAGGGTAAGATAAAACAACGATTTGGCGAAAGAAAGAATTTAGTGCTACAAACTGTAAAAGAATAGATATTATAAAAATATGTCCCTCACCAAAATCGGCTGTACCGACTGAACGTGATGCATTTCTCCAAATCATTGATATTTCTATGATAGATAAAATTGTGAATGCACAAATGTATACATAGGCTATAAAAAACACTGCTGAATGTGAAAGGGATAGGGATGCTAAGAAAACAACAAGAACAGAAGTAATGACACTATTTGATTTATTGTATCTTCTAGGGGTAAAAAAACAAAACAATACAAACGTTTTAGAAATTTTGACTACAAATGGTACAGGAATGGAAATAGTGTGGGCAGTCATGAGCTACAAGAGATTCCTCTTTCTTCTCCGGTGTCTTGTCATAGCTGTTTTGACGACAAGCGCACTAGATTGCAAAGAACGGAATATGATAAAAAACGGAACTGCTATCACATCAATTTTTGAGCGTTTTGTAAATAATTGCAAGTCAAGTTATTCTTTTGGAGAATTCATTAAAACTCGATGAAAAATTATAAGGATTTAGAGTACGCTGTAGTTTTGTTCAATACATCCCAAACAAGCCCGCTAAGTGTGGCATCGAAATATTCGCATTATGTGATGCCAAAACCTTTTATTCTGAAAATTTGGAAATCTACTGAGGGAAACAACCAGAGGGACATTATATTCAGCCTAACTCTCCTACGGATATTATAAACAGACTAATTAGACACCTAGAAGGTTTCAGCATAAATCTGACGACGGACAATTAGTATACTAGTTGCTCGTTAGCAATGTCTCTGCTCAAACGAAAGATCACGTGTTTTGGGGACAATGAGGCAGAACAAAAGAGAAATACCTTTGGAATTTCTACCTCACAAAACACGAGCTGTAAATTCTTCATTGTTTGATTACCAAAAGGAAGCGACATTAGTTTTCTTCGTTCCAAAGAAAAACAAAGCAGTAGTATTATGATCAACAATGCGTGATGCAGGCCTAACAGACGAAGAAACTCGAAAGCCAGAAATTGTCTTTGATTATAATGCCACCAAAGGAGGAGTAGGTAGACACTGTTGACCAGATATGTGGTACTTGTACGGTAGAACTAGAAGAGGGCCTTTGGTTGTGTTTTATGCTTTGTTAGATATAACAGGTATCAACTCCCAAATATTGTTTTCTTCAAACAAAAACAATACAAAAAAATACTGAAGAACATTTTTGAAGATGTTAGCTTTTGACCTTATGCAGAAACGTCTTTAGGAAAGATCGAAGATTCTTACCCTTCCAAAAGACATCGCCATGTTTCTTTCGAAGTATCAACGCGAAGAAACAACAAGGGTAGGGGAACTACCAAGAAAACAATGCGGGACGTGCAAAAAACGTAAACACAACAATCATATGTGATAAGTGTCATGATAATAATATATGCAAAAAACATCTGAAAATAACACATCTTTGCATTACGTATTAGGAATAATCGTTATAATGATAGATAAAAATATGACTTACATATGTGTGTTAAAGGTCCTCTATTACATAATTAGTTAATTAGTTTTAGGATAGTTGTCAGTTACTGTATGTCAAGTATAATAAATATCTTTGTCACTTAAATTATTTCTTTTAGAATTACTTTTTAACTTTAGTGTGGCTGTAAAGTAAATTTTGTTAAATATATAATAATGTAGACTTAAATATAAATTTTTTTGACAGTGTTTAAAAATAAAACCTTTTTTATGATGCAACTACAAAAATTTATTAAAATATAGTAAAACGTGTATAAATTAATAAAAAACATAAAAAACATTATTTAATCTATTACAAGCATGTCTATAAGACTTGCCTCACTTTACTCCTCTCGCGCCTGGTTATGTTCCGAAATGTAGCGCTCCTGCTCCAGGGTTAAATAAACGACGTTAAGTGTATATTAAAAATTATGTAAATGTAGTATTATGTTTTGAACTTATTACAGAACGCAAAAAAGCAACAAATATAACATTCAAAAATATAATCTAACGATATTTCTAACTTGTTGTTAAAAGCTATTTAGACTATAGCAATCTACATACAGTTAAGCAATCTACACCGGAAAGCCTACTGTAAACGTAAGTTCTTTTAAAATGTAATTATATTTCAACTAATCTGACTATTATTCTCAAAAAACAAAATTGGTTATTTTTCGTTATTTATAGATAAAACCCTTCTGTAATAATTTAATTAAATATTCCATTTACTAAACCTCTGTTATATTCAGGAAATTCGAGGTCACACTGGTCCCAACACACACATTAGTCCTACTTAATGCTACTTGATGTCTATTTATAAAAACGATAAAAGTTGCACTTCAAGTGATTACATAAATTAACCTACCACTAGTGACGTGTTTAGTAATTGCTGTTGTTTGATCAAAAATAAAGTAGTATTAATTATATATATATATTGTAACCAGACCTGTGTACTGTTGTTACAAAATAAAAGAAAGAAAAATTTTATTTAAAAAAAAATTTTCTGAAACAAAAAATTTATGTTTGTTTATGGTGTACGATTTGTAATCGTAATTTGTATGTAATCGTATATAATTTGTAATTAATTCTGGTTTATTGTTTTAATCAAATTTCTAAAATTCGGAAAGGTATTTTTTGTTTAATTCGCACTTCTGGAAGATATTAACAAAATCCGGAGTTAATCAGATTAACTCCTGTCAGCAATCTATTAACGACTTTCCGTGCTGCTCCAGTATCTCACCTTTCGTTAATATTTTCTTCTTTCAGGAAGTCTCGTGCTTAATTAAAACCTTAAATTACAATGTGAAATAATTTTCTAATCCACACAATTGAAATGAATTGATTTATTAACATTTATAAATAATAATCGATATTAAATCGATTTCGAGCAATTGTCGACTCCGTCTCAGGGATAAATCGATATGTTAATACAGGTTAAAAATTCATATAATTATTATAAAAGGTTCTTGTAGCGATTATTTTATAATAGTCAGAGAAGGGCAGGACGAAAAAGTATAACATTTACAATAAATAATTTTAAATAATTAGTATCTAACAATTGTTAATAATATATAGAAAATGTTTAATATAGTTGAGTTGCAAACCAATTGTAGGCTATGAAGTCAGTCGAAGGTGGTGGCAGTGAATCGTTTTTCCATCATGGCCGCTAGTTGAATCGAAGAGGTTATTCGCAATATTCGTCGCGAGAAAATCTCACAATAAAATCCACTTTATAATTGTTTTAAAGGTTCCCGAACTTGTGTAAACTGTCTATTATGTTGTTTGGGGTAGTCTGGATGAGTGTTCAGTGTCCACTGGTGTTAATTGTTTGATATTAGAGGTGTTCACTTATGTCTGTTCGTTACGAAAAAAATTGTTATTCTGTGGTATCTTGAATTAGCCATAATATGTAGTTTTGATGTTTTATTACACTGGTATTATGTAGTGTGGTGTTCGTTTTCACTGTTGTCGTTGAGTTTTTGATATGTTTTGACTTGAAAAGTGTTTAATTAAGTAACTCTCGTTTCTTACGGATTGTAGGTCTTAACCTTAGCACATCATTATACGGTTTTAAAGAACGCAATTCCCCATAGACTGTTCAGTTTGAACGTTAACAAAGAACTAACTAACTTCCTCCACTTTAGTAAAAATCTTGCCAAGTTAATATTGGAAAAGTATTGTTAAAATAATTGTCACTTCCCATATACATAATTCCAAAATACATTATATATGGAATAATTTTAGTTTATTATTCGTTTTCATGAATTATTAACCATATAATTGGTTTATTTATCTCATTCTGTTTAATTTGATAAGTCATAGTCCATATTTGTTGAGATTTTTGTTAAAATTACCTAATTTCTGTCTTTTTGGAAATCTAGGCCCAAAACTCTGTTTCCGCCTTTCCACACTTTTACTGCCATTTTAAGTGTTATTAATATAATTATAATAAATTTCAAATGGTCATAAATCCTTTCTTTTCCTTAATTACTTATACATTAAACATTTGAACTGTTTTTTAGTGATAATTTCTGAATTTAACATTTCTTTTTAAAAATAGTTAATTTATACATTTCAAAAATTTTCAATAATTTAAGGTATTTTTCTATATTACTCTTTTAACTCATAGGTTTATTTACAGTAGTTGTTAATTGACCTACCTTACATAAATCTTGTCAGTTTACATGATTCATTGGTGAATTAACTGGTTTATATCGATTTTTATGAATTCATTATTTGGCCTAGAGTTTAGTATTTTACATGTATGGTTTTTTCAAATAAATTTACTTCTGCTCCTCCTCTGACTCTTAATAGTTAACATGACATAAAATAAAATTGTTTACAACTTATTGAGATGTGTAGCATCTAATTCATGTTACTGTTATAAAAATAATAATTAACATCACTCAGCATTCTGTAAAGTTGGACATGTTTGCTGAAATTGTTTTTAACATACATTTAACTCATTTGTTATTCACTACAGCATCCATAATGAAACATTTTAATGTGGATGTATGCTGTGATTTAACTAATATAACTTACTCTAAATATATAAACCTTACTGTATAAGAACTCTTTAAAATATGGAGTTCATGGCTTTGAACAATATTAGCCATTTAAATTTCTAAATTCTATTAACACTTAACCTAATTCCAGTCCTTTCTGTTTTTACTATTATTATTTAACATTCCCTTACATAGTAAACATTTCCACCCACACTTTCTTTGTTATTGTCATTCCTATGAATGTCTTGAGATAACAAAGTGTCCTAAAATAATGAAATATTGGAAATACCTTCCATTTTATTATTTCATGATTTGTTAATTATCAAATATAAAACTTCTTTTATAGCATATAGTTTCAGTTATAGTAACACTACAACTTCAAGTTTATTATATTTCAAAACACTTACACTAGTACACTTTCACTGGTGGTTCTGACTTATATGGGAGTTTTATTATTCTCAGACCAGACCTTTAGTCAGAATGGACTGTGAAGATTTGTTTATTTTTTATCACATAATAACTTTAGTTGGTGCACCTCTTATCATACTATACAACACTTTTGTTTATTAATAATTACAATTTTATAGGGTTTCGGGATGTTATACTTTCTTTAATTGTATCTATTGGTTTGGGGTAAATGGTAGTTAATAATAGGTTTCTTATGGTGTTTCTTCCATCCTATTTCTTCCTTTCTTCTCATCTTCCTTCTTGTGTTCACTCTTGGGTAAACCAAGGTACTCAGTGTTATCTTGTCTGATATTTGGTTCGGAGTATCTTCTTTATTTTCTGATACTGACTTTACTCTTCTTTCTTGGTTTCAGGGTATCTTGTTTATTGCCTGGTATTAAACCTTACTCTTCTTTCTTCTTGTGTTTGGGGTATTTTGTTTTTTCACCACTCCTAATCTGATTCTTTTTTCTTGATTTTGGGGTATCTAGTTTATTTACTGCTCCTAATCTCCTGGGTAATCTCCTGATTTTTTAATATGGTTTTCTTTAATTCTTTCTTTGACTTTATGGTTGTATTTTTTATTATTTAATTATGGTTCTTCTTTTATTGTGGTTTTTTCCTTTGAAGTAATTGAATTTCATTTAATATTCTTGGAGTATATGTTATTTAATTATTTTCTATGATCTTAAATGAATTAATTATTGGTGGAATATCTGTCATGCTACAGAATGCCCTTCTCCAGAAGTGATTTTTTCAGACTATACTTGCTTTGTCTGAAACAATTGCTTATGATAATTATTATAGTTTTTTATTATGCTTGACTTCCTTCCAATTCTAAAACTTTTCTTATATTATTTGAGCTTATCTCTTTCTCATTCTCACTTGATCTTCCTTGATAATAATAGTCATCTGAGTTTCATATTTATTATTTTATTTTCATATTTCTTCTTAGTATTTTCTCCTTGGGATATTTCCTCCCTATCGTTCCCTAATTTGTGAGCTGGTTCAGTTCAGAGAGGCACTGTACGCTACGTCCTCTGCTGTCCAATACTTCACTTCTTATTTGAGTACAGAGGCAAATCATCTCTGCTCAAAAAACATATTAATACTGCTGGAATTATCTACAGACAGATTAAAAAATTACATCAGAATAGTACACTTTTGTTACTATTACAAAATATCTTTGGATGCTTTACTTATTATATTGCTCAGAGGTTTTAATATTCCTATCTCAGTTGTTCTTCTGACTCTTTAACTTGATGGCTATTTCATTTAATATCATGGTAGGAAGCTCTTCTATTAATACATTTTTCAATTTTTCTTATCATATAAAGTTTTTGGTTATTAATGCTTTATTCCTTTCTGGTTTTTTATTACAATCTGCTTTGGTTTATAGTAGCATATTTTTATGACATTTTTGGTTTGTTTCTTTGTTTTTATTAGTTCCACTTGTTCTATGTTCTAGAACTTTCTTATAACTGTCGTTATTACAATTGACATTTAATTCATAATCATTTCATATTAATTTGTTTAATTACATCATATCTTTGATTTTATTCTCAAATTACTCCTCTCTTCGTTTTTATTCTTTCGAATGAATGTTTTAATTAATTTGATAATGAGGTCATCATTTCTCCTTATACCACTTCAAAGATTTATTATTTTATATTTCCACATAAGTTTCTGTATTTTATCATATTTAATCAATCAAATCGTATCACTGATTTCTATTCCCTTTTTTATCATTTTATGGAAGGTTTTTACACTTTATTTATTGATATTAGACACTATCATTTCTTTCAGAATTACTTGGTTTAATTCTAAATTCTGTTTCTTTTATTTATCTCATTAAGATTTTCTTTAAATACGGTAAATATATTGTATTATTACCATAAATATGGTATGAGTTCTCTTCTTTTTATTTCACCATAGTTTTTTCTAATAATTGGTTTGTAAGTTTTTTTACATTGTTTTGAATTTTTATGTTTCAAAAATTCTTTCCTTCTTTATTATTATATTTCCTTCAAATAATTGGTTAGTAAGCTGATCTTACATTATTTTTAAATTTTGATGATTCAAAAATTCTTTTTTCTTGTTCCATAAAGTGGTTTATAAATAATTGGTTTGTAAGTTGTGCTTACTCTGTTTTAGAATTTATTCATGATATTTCTTTATGGATGCCTGGTTATAGACACCCTTAATTTTACTGGAACCCATCTCCTTAATTTTATAGGTGTTATTATTATTGTTTTTGGAGATTATATATGGTCCAGTGTATAAAAGTAATAATTTCTTAGTTATCCCATCTAGTGAACTGGGTAACTCCTTATTTTTTAATAAAACCTTCTCACCAGTGGTATAGGTAATTATCTTACCCATCCCTTTATTATATTTAATCCGCCGTTTCTCCTGATCTTCGGCCACCTTATTATAAAATTTAATTTTATTAAAAATATATTTATTTTCTCTCGGGAACTCCAATATTTCTTCGATCTCCCTTGGGGGTTGTCTTTCGTACATGGCGGAGTATGGGGTAATTCCTATTGCTGGGTGGTATGCCAGGTTGAGGAATTCTTCTGTGGCCTCTAGGTATTCTTGCCACCTCCTCTGTTGATCGTGGCAATACGTCCGTAATATGCGCCCCACCTCTCGCAATACTCTTTCTGCCGGGTTACTGATCGGGTGGTATACCGAGGTTTTATAGGTATGAACCCCCATCGACAGTAGTGTATCTCGCCATTTTTTCCCCTTGAATTGGGTTCCGTGGTCGGTGATGATTGAAACTGGTTTTCCGACGTTTGGGAAGTACAGGTTGGTTAAGATGTCGAGAATTTTATTTGTAGTCGCCCGATTCGCTGGGTATAGCTTGGTGAACTTCGTGAAATGGTCCATCACGATGACTAGATATTTGTATCTGTGACGGCCCCCACTGCGGGCAAACGGTCCGCAGATGTCCAGAAATACCTTTTTAGCTTGGCTTGAGATGTTATTGGAATCATTTGCCCTTCCTTTTTCTCGTTATTGGACTTCACGAGTTGGCAAATGCGGCAACTCTTTATGTATTTTCGGACCTTCCGATTAATATCCTTAATGTGGCAGCTCTCTTCCGGGGCCTTTATCACCTTTAAGGCGCTTATATGCCCATATCGAACATGATAGTTATTCACTATCTCCTTTTCGATATGGGTTGGAATAACAACTTTCCATTCTTCCTTAAAGATGGTTGTAAAAACAGTATACCGTTGTGGATTTTATAATATTGGGCGATAGTCTCGTCCCCTGATTCCAATCGTGTTATAATAGATTGTAATTTCGGGTCTGCTTGTTGTTGGTTTTCCAATATTGATTGTAGATCGGCTCTGTTACTCAGAAGGTGGTATACCTTAAGTATACTTTCCTTTTCCCCCTCGAACGTTTGTTTATTAATGTCTATTCGAGACAACACGTCCGCGACGACATTCTTCTTTCCGGGGATGCACTCCCACTTAAGGCCATACTCTTGTAGTAATAGTATCCACCGTGTCAACCTTCCGTGACTTAGTTTACATCTCCTTAAGAACGATATAGACTTATGGTCTGTCCGGACGGTAACGGAGTAACCAAGGATGTATGTGCGGAATTTTCCACACGCGAACACTACACTTAACAATTCCTTTTCGGTGACGTGATAATTCTTCTCGCACTGATTTAATGCTCTACTGGCAAAGCAGATCACGAGATGTTCGCGCTCCTCATCTTCCTGATACAACGTTGTGCCGAGGCTGATGTCACTGGCATCGCAATTCAGATAGAATGGTTTGCTGAAATCCGGATGGCGAAGTATTATAGGTTCCAGAAATTTCTGTTTAATTAGTGTTAATGTCTTATTCTCTCTGTACCCCATATCCATTTATTCTTGGATGACAGTTGCGGCTGAAATCTGGCGATCAATTCAGAGTACTTTTCCTGGAACTTGCGGTAGTAATTACAGAGTCCCAGGAATGACTGTAATTGCCTTCGATTCTTAGGTGTGGGAAAGTTTTGAATCGCTTCTACCTTTTCAGCCGACGGTGAGATTCCCTGGTCGTTCAATATAAATCCCAAGAATTGAATTTCCTTGGCGATAAAGTGAGATTTCTCTAGCTTTAGCGTGATGTTATTCGCAGCTAATTTTCTTAATACGTGTTCCTCCCAAGTTTCTGAGGACACTAGCAAGTCATCAACGTACACGGTGGTGAACTGTAGTGCTTCTTGGCCAAGTATCTGGTCCATGCAGTGTACAAAGGCTGCGACTGAATTTACCAGTCCGAAGGGCAACCTCTTAAACTGGTAGTTCCGCCCTTCGAATATAAAGGCCAGATACTGGCGACTCTGTGGATGTAATTCCACCTGCCAGTACCCGCACACCGTGTCCCAGGTACTAAAGTACTTGATACCGTGGAACCGTTTCAAAATCTCTTCAATCTCACCGGACGAAGTCCTGTCATTAATAATCATCTTATTAATCTCCCGCGCATCTAGGCACAAACGGACTTGTCCGTTTTTCTTAGGAATAGCCACGATAGGACTTGTGTATGGGGATTGGCTACTCTCTATTATGTCACAGTTAATCATCTTTGTTATTTCAGCTCTTACTGCTTCCTTTCGTGATTGCGCGATGGGGTAAGACTTCCGGTTAAAGTCCACTGTGTCTCGGAACTGTAGAGTACACTGGAAGTTTTTTACTTTACCGGGCTCGTCAGAAAAGACTGATTTATATTTTTCGTATATTTCAATTAATTTATTCGCTTGGTATAGTTGTAATTTCTCTCCGGTTATACCGCTCCGGAAATCCCTGATCTCCTGGATTTTTTGGGACCATAAGTCTTCATTCGAGTTATCGTCTACCTTCTGTTCAATAATAGATGTGGGATGTATGTAATTGATTTTACGAATCTGTTGGTGGATATTATCCGGAATTACTTGGTCACTACCAACCAAGTTAGCCGTCCAAGTGTGCCCATTTGTAAATAGAGACAATTTCTCGGTTCGCAAATCAATTATGGCGGAATTCCGCCTGAGCACATCACACCCGACCAATATATTAAACGACAGCCCACTCGCCACCAAAAATTCCATTTCTATAGCTATACCGCAGCTCATCACACTGGCGGAGACTTGCCTCCGTATTGTTTTATTTTGTCGGCCGGTTGCACCTAACAAAATAATATTGTTTAATGGCAACGTCGGTAAAGTTCTTCCGCACTCTCTCTGTATTCTCTCCAACTCAGTTGTACTTATAATGGATACGTTGGAACCAGTATCGATCATCAAATTAGCGGGGATTCCTTCTATCTCCGCATTTACATGTATGATTTCATTATTATTGTTATTGGTGGGACTATTGTCGTCCTCTTCCCATAATTCATGTCCGATGTTCTTAAGGTAGTTACACCCTATTATAGTGATACGATTATTATTATATTTTTTAGTCAACTCATTATTATAATACCCAGTGTTTAGGAGCAGTAACGGGTTCTGGCGATTTATTACTGCCTCCTCCCGTTTAAAGGCTCGACATCATTGTTCCGTTGTGTCGCACTTGTGGATGCATCATTTGGGATGCTTAGAGTGGGCCCCTGCCGCTCTGTTCTGTGATCTACCGGTCGTTCGCTGTTGGTCAGCCGTTCAGTATCGTCCAAACTGGTACTCCTTCTCGCAGGATAGTACCTTGGTTGATCTCGTTCTCGGCTCCTCCGCCTATCTTCATACTCAAGATAGCTGTTTCTTCTCTGGTTGTAGTACCTCCGTTGGCGACCATCTTCTGCTCGAATGAAGTTCACACGTGGTCGAGAAAACCTATTATTATTGGGATTACCATTTGGTGGACTACCACGATTGTTATTGTTATAGTAACGATCGTTACCATAATTGGGGCTTCTCTGACTATTAGGGTTTGGAGGGTATTCATTTCGGTTACCCTGATAACCATTATTGGGTCGATTCTGGTTCGTATGATGTGGAACCGTGTTATTATTACTACTATTATTAGTGTTATTAAAGCTGTTGGTCTGTGGGTATGCCCGGCTTCCTTGGTATCCCGTGTTGGTGTTGGTCGTACCCTGGTTGTTATTTGGATACGTCCTAGGTTCGGGCCGATCGTTTCTTCTCCGGCTTTGTCGGTAGTACTCTTCGTTCTCGTAATTCTCGAGGAGTTCGGTCATTGCCTGAATTGTTTTAATTTGGCTGCCTCTCCTCGCTCGAATTACTTCCTCGTCATAATGGTACGAGAGTTTATTGATCAGGCATTCCTCAGGTATGGCCGGTTCTAAATGTTTGGCCATACATACCTTGCCTAGGAAATACGCCGTCATGGAACTACCGACTTGCTGTTTATAATGGCCGTGGCATATGTTGTCCCGTATTAGGTTTTGGGTCGTTTCCGACCAATACTTTGCCTTGAAGAGGCTTTTAAATTGTTGGTAGCTCGATGTCGCTTCGGTTGGCCATCCACCAATGGTCGTTCACCTCCCGAAAAGACTCGTCTAGAAGTTCCCGGTTCTTGACCCATCGGTTTCCTCTATGCATGTCCATGTATTCTTCTATGCTGGCCAAGAACTCCATTGGCTTTCGCTTATATTGCCAGAAGTTTAGCCATTCTCGATTTTAAGACATGGGGAAATTATTGTAGCCAGTTGGTCGGTTTCTGATTATCTCTATTTCCTCCTGACTCTGTCGCACTTGTCCCGTGATGTTAGTCATAGCGGCTTCCATACCGTCGCATCTTTCGGTGACATGTGTTCGCACTTTATTTATTTCTTCCTGTGCAAAATTTTTGTTTTCCTCCAGTTTAGTCCTCTGGTGTTCCTTGACCTGGGTAATTTATTTATTTATTACCTCCCTGACTTCCATTACTTCACCTTCCGTCTGACGACATCTTTCGTCCACTTCCCTGATCTGCTGGTTTACAACAACTACTTCCTGTTCCAACTTTTTAACAATGGATTTCTTAGTGTCTGTTATCTTTCAATTCAGCTCTTCCTTCGCTAACTCAATTCTCTCGTCTACCTTTTTCATGCTCTCCTGGTTGACTTCCCTTAGTTCTTCTCTTAATCGTTGATTATTCTCGTCCATTTTCTCCTCCATTTGCTGATTATTTTCCTTCAACTTTTACTTTAATTGTTGGTTGTTGTTCTTCATTTTCTGGTTAGTTTCGTCAATTTTCTGACTAAAAGATCTATTGTCCTTTTTCATCTCCTTGCTGGTTTCCTCAATCCTCTTGTTGGTATTTTTAATCTTACGGCCCAATTCTTGCTTTGTGGATCGGTTGTCTTCCTTCAAATCTTCTAATTTTTTTTTAAGGAGTTGTTGTCTTCCTACAAGTCTTCCATCTTCTTATTTAAGGATTGGTTGTCCTTTTTCCTTTCCTTGTTGTTTTCCTCCATTTTTGCCTCTATGTTTTTATTTACTCCTTCCAATTTCTTATTCGACTCTTCGTTTGTAGATTCCATCTTCTTCTCCATCTTCTTTCTAGTTTCTTCCATTTGCTGACTTATTTTAAGGAACATTTCCATCATCTTCTCTTCCATTGTTTTAGATTTCTCCTTCTCCTTCTCTGGGACATTGATTCCCTCTGTTTCTGTTGGTACTTCAGGTTGTTCTTCTGGTGGTACAGGTTGTTTAAGTTTCACCGGCTTTAATAACTCTTCCACATCCTCCACGGGTGTTGCCTCCTTTTCTATTATATAACCGCTGCCAGGCTTAAATTATTAAGCCCTCTAGTTGGACGCCAATTTGTAACCAGACCTGTGTACTGTTGTTACAAAATAAAAGAAAGAAAACATTTTCTGAAAAAAAAAAATTTTTCTGAAAAAAAAAATTTATGTTTGTTTATGGTGTATATAATTTGTAATTAACTCTGGTTTATTGTTTTAATCAAATTTCTAAAATTCTGAAAGGTATTTTTTGTTTAATTCGCACTTCTGGAAGATAATAACAAAATCCGGAGTTAATCAGATTAACTCCTGTCAGCAATCTATTAACGACTTTCCGTGCTGCTCCAGTATCTCACCTTTCGTTAATATTTTCTTCTTTCAGGAAGTCTCGTGCTTAATTAAAACCTTAAATTACAATGTGAAATAATTTTCTAATCCACACAATTGAAATGAATTGATTTATTAACATTTATAAATAATAATCGATATTAAATCGATTTCGAGCAATTGTCGACTCCGTCTCAGGGATAAATCGATATGTTAATACAGGTTAAAAATTCATATAATTATTATAAAAGGTTCTTGTAGCGATTATTTTATAATAGTCAGAGAAGGGCAGGACGAAAAAGTATAACATTTACAATAAATAATTTTAAATAATTAGTATCTAACAATTGTTAATAATATATAGAAAATGTTTAATATAGTTGAGTTGCAAACCAATTGTAGGCTATGAAGTCAGTCGAAGGTGGTGGCAGTGCATCGTTTTTCCATCATGGCCGCTAGTTGAATCGAAGAGGTTATTCGCAATATTCGTCGCGAGAAAATCTCACAATAAAATCCACTTTATAATTGTTTTAAAAGTTCCCGAACTTGTGTAAACTGTCTATTATGTTGTTTGGGGTAGTCTGGATGAGTGTTCAGTATCCACTGGTGTTAATTGTTTGATATTAGAGGTGTTCACTTATGTCTGTTCGTTACGAAAAAAATTGTTATTCTGTGGTATCTTGAATTAGCCATAATATGTAGTTTCGATGTTTTATTACACTGGTATTATGTAGTGTGGTGTTCGTTTTCACTGTTGTCGTTGAGTTTTTGATATGTTTTGACTTGAAAAGTGTTTAATTAAGTAACTCTCGTTTCTTACGGATTGTAGGTCTTAACCTTAGCACTTCATTATACGGTTTTAAAGAACGCAATTCCCCATAGACTGTTCAGTTTGAACGTTAACAAAGAACTAACTAACTTCCTCCACTTTAGTAAAAATCTTGCCAAGTTAATATTGGAAAAGTATTGTTAAAATAATTGTCACTTCCCATATACATAATTCCAAAATACATTATATATGGAATAATTTTAGTTTATTATTAGTTTTCATGAATTATTAACCATATAATTGGTTTATTTATCTCATTCTGTTTAATTTGATAAGTCATAGTCCATATTTGTTGAGATTTTTGTTAAAATTACCAAATTTCTGTCTTTTAGGAAATCTAGGCCCAAAACTCTGTTTCCGCCTTTCCACACTTTTACTGCCATTTTAAGTGTTATTAATATAATTATAATAAATTTCAAATGGTCATAAATCCTTTCTTTTCCTTAATTACTTATACATTTAACATTTGAACTGTTCTTTAGTGATAATTTCTGAATTTAACATTCCTTTTTAAAAATAGTTAATTTATACATTTCAAAAATTTTCAATAATTTAAGGTATTTTTCTATATTACTCTTTTAACTCATAGGTTTATTTACAGTAGTTGTTAATTGACCTACCTTACATAAATCTTGTCAGTTTACATGATTCATTGGTGAATTAACTGGTTTACATTGATTTTTATGAATTCATTATTTGGCCTAGAGTTTAGTATTTTACATGTATGGTTTTTTCAAATAAATTTCCTTCTACTCCTCCTCTGACTCTTAATAGTTAACATGACATAAAATAAAATTGTTTACAACTTATTGAGATGTGTAGCATCTACTTCATGTTACTGTTATAAAAATAATAATTAACATCACTCAGCATTCTGTAAAGTTGGACATGTTTGCTGAAATTGTTTTTAACATACATTTAACTCATTTGTTATTCACTACAGCATCCATAATGAAACACTTTAATGTGGATGTATGCTGTGATTTAACTAATATAACTTACTCTAAATATATAAACCTTATTGTATAAGAACTCTTTAAAATATGGAGTTCATGGCTTTGAACAATATTAGCCATTTAAATTTCTAAATTCTATTAACACTTAACCTAATTCCAGTCCTTTCTGTTTTTACTATTATTATTTAACATTCCCTTACATAGTAAACATTTCCACCCACACTTTCTTTGTTATTGTCATTCCTATGAATGTCTTGAGATAACAAAGTGACCTAAAATAATGAAATATTGGAAATACCTTCCATTTTATTATTTCATGATTTGTTAATTATCAAATATAAAAGTTCTTTTATAGCATATAGTTTAAGTTATAGTAACACTACAACTTCAAGTTTATTATATTTCAAAACACTTACACTAGTACACTTTCACTGGTGGTTCTGACTTATATGGGAGTTTTATTATTCTCAGACCAGACCTTTAGTCAGAATGGACTGTGAAGATTTGTTTATTTTTTATCACATAATAACTTTAGTTGGTGCACCTCTTATCATACTATACAACACTTTTGTTTATTAATAATTACAATTTTATAGTGTTTCGGGATGTTATACTTTCTTTAATTGTATCTATTGGTTTGGGGTAAATGGTAGTTAATAATAGGTTTTTTATGGTGTTTCTTCCATCCTATTTCTTCCTTTCTTCTCATCTTCCTTCTTGTGTTCACTCTTGGGTAAACCAAGGTACTCAGTGTTATCTTGTCTGATATTTGGTTCGGAGTATCTTCTTTATTTTCTGATACTGACTTTACTCTTCTTTCTTGGTTTCAGGGTATCTTGTTTATTTCCTGATATTAAACCTTACTCTTCTTTCTTCTTGTGTTTGGGGTATTTTGTTTTTTCACCACTCCTAATCTGATTCTTTTTTCTTGATTTTGGGGTATCTAGTTTATTTACTGCTCCTAATCTCCTGGGTAATCTCCTGATTGTTTAATATGAGTTTTCTTTAATTCTTTCTTTGAATTTTATGGTTGTATTTTTTATTATTTAATTATGGTTCTTCTTTTATTGTGGTTTTTTCCTTTGAAGTAATTGAATTTCATTTAATATTCTTGGAGTATATGTTATTTAATTATTTTTTATGATCTTAAATGAATTAATTATGGGTGGAATATCTGTCATGCTACAATATATATATATATATATTTGCATTCTTTGAAAAATTGTATAAACATGACTTAATACCAACAACATGTAATTTATAATCCGCTTTTTGTAACAAATCAGACGTCAACTCACACACACACACACACACACACACACACACACACACACACACACTGCCAGAGGTGTTGGGTTGCGCGTCGTGATACGACCCAATGGTTTACTAATATCGAGCCTCCGGTAGGGGCTCCTGCCTAGTGATCCTGTCCAGACGGAATATTGATTATTTATTTAATGGCCGCTACAACGGCATGCTTGTACTAGATCGTCCTAGTACAGTATTTGCCGAGGCCATTTCCAAGAATCACCTGGACGTGTTCTGTACTTGCCAAGTGCGTATGAGAGGGTTTCTCTCTGGGTCCTCGCAGCTCAGACGTAAAATTTACGTGCAAGTGGCCTTGCACTGTCTTCCAAGGAGCGGACACCGAGTCCTCTTCTCAAAAGTTGAGAAGAAAACCGATAGGGGGCTTTGGCCGCTAGCCGAAGACCCCTATCCGGAACGCTTTGTTACTTTTTTTATGAACGGTTGCGAGGTAGCCCCAGACGGGAATAGCGTAGGTAATGAATCGGCAGGAGATACGCGCTGACGATTAACTTACGCAGCTTGCGGGTCATAGCCTTGTTGACAAGTATCGGAAACAGTTGCGCGAGACGAGCGGACGCTCTCTTTAGCATCGTCTCAGCGTGGGCACGCCAGGTGAGCCGACGATCAAGGTGGACACCGAGGTATTTAACCTCTCTCGACCAGGGCAAATACGTTCTACCGTGTCACACTCGTCCTCGTGTTTCTTTCCGGTGCTTTGAGAATAGCACCGCGGAGCTCTTGGTTTCGTTGACGGCAACTTTCCAGCTTTCCGTCCAAGTCGAATACGCATCGAGTGCACGCTGAAGTCGTGGGATAGCCCTGTCAGCGTTCCGATCGGCGGTATAGACCGCCGTGTCGTCGGCAAACGGGGGCATCTGGACTGCAGGCTCTCTGAGTGCGTCGTTGACGTACACGGAGAACAGAAGAGGCCCTAGCACGCTACCTTGAGGTACCCCGGCTGTAATGCGTCTGTCGGAAGAGACATGGTCATCTATTCTTACGCAGAAAGTCCTCTCCGTCAGAGAGCTAGCAATCAAGCGAAGGTAACAATCTGGGAGCTGGATTTCCCGGAGCTTGAACAAGACCCCGTCGTGCCAGACACTGTCAAAAGCCTTCTCCACATCTAGGAAACAGGCGACAGTCTGCTCTTTCTGACAGCCGGCGCCCGTGATGTATTCTACCAGTCTCATCAGCTGATGAGTGGTGGAATGCCCCACACGGAAACCGAACTGTTCGGGGACCAGCACATCGAAGTTTCTTAGATGGTCTAGGACTCTCCGTTGTACTACAAGACGTTCGAGGATCTTTGACGTGGCTGACAGTAGACTAATGGGCCGGAGGTTGCCGGGACGGGAAGCGTCCTTTCCCTGCTTCGGGATCACTATGACCGTCGCCTTACTCCATTTCTGAGGAAAATCGGCCAGTCTTAGACACGCGTTGAACAGCTCAACCAAGAAAATACTCCTTGCTCCGGGAGTCGAGTTAGAGCGGTGTTCGAGACGCCGTCCGGGCCAGGAGCTTTTCTCGGTACGAGTTCAACGAGCCGATCTGTGACCTCTTCCCTAGTAATGGGTTCGGGCTCCGCAGTGATCGGAAGAGACAGAAAGTCTTCCACTTCGTTCTCGACTTCTTCATCGAAGTCCCAGTCCATGGGCGGGTTAGGAGCGAACTGTCGCTCGAAACACGCGCCCAAGTACTCGGCCTTCGCCTCCGGGCGAGCCAGGATTTGACCGAAAGTTCCAGCAATGGCTGGGATGCGAGGTCGGTGCCTCTTCGCTACCAACGCCGAAGGTATCCGGTAAGGGCTACTTTCGTCCGATCCGTCCCCTGCTTGGGTCACGGCGAGTTCCCAACAGCGTCTCCGGTTGGCCTGCATTTCACGACGTAAAATGCCGGTCGCCCGGTTGTACGCTGCCTTGTCGGCCGGATCACGGGTCCGCTGCCAGTGGGGCTTGAGGCCATGCTTCATCCTGGAAGACGCGTCGATCGCTGATACGACAGCCTCGTCAAACGCGGCAACTGCCTCGTCGATTTGGCAGAAGGTTTCAAGTGGTCTCGCCTCTGGCAATCGGCGACTTAACGCCGGGCCATAGCGGTCCCATTCTACCACCTTCCTGACATCTATGCGTACGACGTGTTGGGTAGCGACGTGTATCAAGTTAGGGGGATGATCGGACGATAGTTCCGTTAGCGCGGACACATGGACCGGGCAGTTAATTCCTTGAATCACCGCTGTCCAAGACATCGGGAGCCTCGCGGAGTTTTGAGGGGTAGAACGTAGGTTGAGCGGGCCCAATCACTGTCACCCTGCGTGAATATTGTAACGTCTCTCGGGTCATTACTCTCTAAGAGTCTTAAATAGTACTTTCCTTAATGGAATCTATGTTTTATTTGGCCCACGTTGCTAGCGTTATCTTGTAACGTCTCGTGGTCAAAGTCTCGGAGTCTATTTATTTTCCTCGAGAATCTCGCTTTCATGAGAGTCACTGTTAATCCTTTATTGATTGTATTTGTAAATGTTCAGTGTCCGTTATAATTTATGTTTAACTTAAATTATATAAAAAAAAACAGAAATCGAGAGTGTGTGATTTGGGAGAATTCAACGAAGTTATAGGAGAGAGAGGGCCAAAGGTATTATCCCCGGAATATACAATTACTTAATTTATATTTTTTCCGCTCATGAGACCAGCTGCTTTTGACGTCTGCAACCCAATTTGAGGTTAAATTAACACCAATTGTCGGTAATATTTTTTCCGGCTGTTCGTCCTCTTCTTTGTCTCCTGAAACTCTGTAACAACTACCCTCTACAAGAAATAATACACATTTTATTTATAACAAAATATTCAGGGTATTTATTTATTAAATACACTGATTTTATCTTCTCCCAATACAAAAAGTTATAATCGATTCTCCCTGTCAACACAACATTGATTCAATCTTATTTGGTAAACATAGAAATTATAACAAAATATTTTTTATCCTTGATAAAATATTAAAACAATAAAGAATTAATTTATTAATTTCCCAGGGTTAATGGTAAGTTCTTTGTGTCATGAGACGGTCAGAAATGAATAATAAGATACTAAGCATTACATACAACAAAATTTGATTATATTTGTTTTTTCTTTAGTATGTAGTTCTGGGTTTATCCGCCAGAGTACAGTTATGTTCTTCGCTACAAACACGGAATTATTTAATGGATGCTGAAAACGCACAAAGTTCCGTAATGAAGGTTTTTTGGTTAACAAAAATTAATAAATTTTGTTTCACCGCTTTTCCTGAAGTGTTTACTTGTATGGTGCTGTTTCTAGTGTTGAAGGTATAGTTGATTTGTAATTTAGTTAATTTTTACTAGGATACGGTCTCACAAAAATTCTCGAAGTGTAGTCAAACTAGGCCTGGACTGGTAGTTGGATTATTTCAAAGTTTCATCAAATAAAGGACGTGAATGTTGATACTTGAAGGAGTTCTAACATAAGGTGGACATCGCTCGTTAATTTTTATTAAATTTCGCACTATTTCCAAAAGTATTCATTAGGTTTTTTCAAATTTAAATAGGCATTACTTTTTTTCAAACGTTCTTCTTCCAATCGTTTTAACAATTAACTTCATATCTTGTTAGTTGGTTACTGTTAGTAACCAAGAATTTTTATATGATTTTTTGTTGGTGAAACTATATACTTTTGAGTATATAGGCTGTTTTTAATTATTATAAATTTATTTCTTATTCATAGAAAAATAATCCTTTTTAACTTTTATTTATAATCCAATTTAATTTATATAAGGTTTTTCTTTCTATTTTCTCTTAAACTTATACATAGGTCTTTAATATTTTGATTTCCTTCAATTGTATTTACTTATTATTTATTATTAGCTTAATGTATCCTTACACTAAACTATTTTCCTCTGCCATTTTGCTCATACATTATTATTTTATTTTATTATTATTTTATATCTAACCCTGGGTTATCTTATATTTAAACACAATTATTATATTAAACATAAAATTATACCTAGGTACAAAACCTTTGTGGCCTACACAATACAAATTATACAAAATACAAACAAAATACAGAATTTGTCACTAGCAACATAGTCTACTGCTACAGTTAATTGTTTCTCCATCTACAGTATAAGTCTGTGAGATGCTCCTTTTTAACCACTTACTTTCTCACTATGTACACTATATCGCACTTTGTACACTATTTGTCACTTAGTTATAGTTTATAGTGTTCGGTAGTAAAAAGTAATCTATAGCTAGGTACATAATACCCATTTCTGACCTTTATAGTGGGGTGATTACGTTATCATTTTTTGGGCATGGGTTATGTAACGTTACAATATGCAAACCTGCGTAAGCGCTTCCCGTTTGAGGCAGTCAAGCGGCTGTTCCAATCGCGATGCTTACAATTCAGGTCGTCGGCCAAGATGACCCTCCTGTGTGCATCGAACGCGACCGCAAGATCGGGGTGAAGGAGCTCTTTTTGCAGCGGTTTATACGCCGCTACCAAGAGTACTCCGCCTAGAGTGTTCAACATCTCCACAGCGGTAACTTCCAGGTGAGTCGTTGCAGGCAAGACGACTCGGTGATGTTCTAGACTGAGCCTCACCGCGACGGCAGTACCGCCACTAGCAGTGCTCGGCCTGTCGTTTGGATAGCACACGTAGTTGGCCAGTCGTAACCGATTCTCAGGGGTCAAGTGGGTTTCAGTGAGAAGTACTACATCGGGTTTGTATCGGGCCAGTAATTATTGGAGTTCCTGGATCTTGTTAGCCAACCCGTTGGCGTTCCAGGAAAGAATGGAGAGGTCACGTTTGAGGACCCGACTCATAGATGTCCTACACAAGTGACGGCTTCCACCAAGAGCATGAACCTCTCGGTTATATCAGCAGTCTCCAAACGGGAGCGGATGGACAAGTTCTGGGCAACTTTGCGGAGGTCGAATTCCGCAAGGAAGACTTTGACGACCTGGCAGTCGTCAGGTACGGCTTTTGAGGCAGAGTGCCCGGAGACTGTTTGCGGGTAAGAGCGCCGAGACTTATCAATCGGGCGATTGGTGGAAGCCAAGGGTGTTTTAGGGCCAGGTGTAGCGCCTCTAGCGGAGGTGCTAGGAAGAGGGACAGATGCGATTTCGTCGGTCTTAACACGCTGCGCAGGCTGTCTGGACTGTGCGGCTGGGTTGGCAGGAGCCCGGGAGCGAGCGCCACGGGTCTTACGATGCCGCTTCTTTTTGCCTGCATTAGGAAACCACGGGGGCGGGAAGTCAGGCGAGGCTGCTTCTAAAGCAGGGTCAGGATTCTCCGGTGTTGGGGAGGATTGAGAAGTTGTCTCAGGCTCTACAATCGAGATGTTTTCTATAGGCTTGTCTGTCTCACTTTTGGATAACACGATGTTGCGGCGCTTTTTCGTCTGAGGTGGGGCAGGGGCCTGGGAAGGAGCCTGAGTTGTGGATGCCTGTACAGCAGATGATTGCTTCGGGCCTTTGCTAGGTTTTTGTTGCTTGTTTGCAACTGTGGCGAAAGACACGGCACCCGTAGCAGGAGGCGAAGGGCCTGGCTACTTGGTTGCAGGTCTAGAACCAGCTCCCGGATGCCTCGGTGGTGGCAGGCGCCCTTTCGGCTTTCGCTGCTCGAGCTCCCGCTGAAACACCGGGCAGGCCCGGTAGTTGGCGGGGTGACTTCCGCCCACAGTTGATCCACCTTTTAAAAGCAGGTGCATCGCAATGTTTACTGGCGTGAGGCAAAGAGCACCTCACGCACGCTGGAGCGTTTGAACAAGTCTCTGAGTGATGCCCGAAGTGTTGGCACCTGTAGCATTGAGGCAGAGCCCCGGGAGCGCGGCTTCTTACCACTTTAACGCGGAACCCAAAAAACCGCGTAAGAGAGAATAGGCTTGCGCCTGCCTCGCTGTTCTCCGCCATGATACGGACCAGGGGAATTTGACGCTTTGGTCCGGCTGGAGCAAATACTCGATGCACCGAGCGAACCGGGTAGCCCAGGTCGCGCAGATCTTCGAGGATTTCCTCGAGAGGAAAGTCCACATCCAAGCCTCTGAGCACAAAGGACAGAGGCTTAACGTGCTTGGGTGAGAAGGTGTGGAACTGCATGTTGGCGAATTCAACGAACGCCATGACACTGCGGTACACGTCCAGACCTCGGACAACGATCTTGACTGTATCGCCCCCAAGGAGCTTCAAGTCAACATTGGCCGGGGAAAGTCCGGGAGCTGCTATCAGTCACCGGTAAAACCGGTTACGTTTTTCACGCCATGAACGAACACGGGCGGGATGCGACCAGTGGCCGGCGTTGCTTGGGCATCGTCGGGCACAGTCGTCCCCGTGCCGGATTCGCCATCGGCGGGGACAACATCCATGGCGGACGCCGAGGAAGAGGTAGAGGAAGACCGGTTCGACCTCGGTTTCTTAATCGGGCGCCCCCGTGGCCCAACCGCCACGAAAGCGTCGGTCTCGTCACCGGGCAGCAGGACCCCCCGGGGATCAACTTGGTCTGCAGCAGGCATGAGCGGAGAACTCGGCGAGTCGCTCAAGTGGGGCAAGGCAGTGGCGAGCGACTGCATGCTCGTTGACTCGCCCGTACCGGGCATGTCCGTCAACGAGCGGGAGGTTCGCCGACCAGAAGCAGCCAGGCTGCCTCCGGCGGTAACCAGGGACCTAGGGTCCGGCCCGAGCCGGACCTCGAGTAGGGGAACTGGAGCGTTCAGGCTGTCTAGTAAAGCTGGGCTAATGACCGGTTTCGTTGAATACCTCTCCTTACCAAGAGAGGTGTCCACCGGCCTCTTCACCCCGGCGATATCCAAGCTCGCTTACCACTGGTGGGGACTCGCAAGGATCGTACGGGGCAGCGCTACCTAAGATCTGAGCGCCAGCGAGTAAGATGTTCTGCGCAAATAGAGCTCTGGCAGGCTATGCTTCCTCCTCTTCAACAGGCAAGATGTTGGTCCTGAGAAGGGTCGGCTTGGCTGGTGGCCCTTAGAAGATCCGACGAGACTCAGCTGCTCTTGTGCTGGCTACTCAGTTCACCAGCCAGCTGAGTTGTTGTCTTCTTCCTTCTTGAAGCCTGTAGTGTAGAACACGGGAAGCAGTGCAGTAGATGTAGTGTTGCTGTCCTCTTCAAACGAAGGCAGCAGGGCAGCAGCTGTACCACAGCGAAATCACTTCCGAATGTGTCCAGGGAAGAGCTGGTCTAAGAAGGAGGTCCTTCCTGTTTCAGGTCCGGCCTCAGTCGTTCATTACAACTTAAATCCTAAGAGAAAGAAATAATAAGTGGTCTCAGAAAGTTGACTCTTACAGTTCACCTCTAATGTTTTCTTTCCTTTGTCTCTCCGTCGTTACAACAATAAATCATTCGATTTTAAGCACAAAAACTGTACAAAAATAAAAAATGATACAAACATTGAAAGTAATATATGACTGTATGAATGCGAGTTTCAACAATCGAATTTCATAATTTTGCTTTAAGCAACATAACACCTCGTTTACTATATGCTTTTCTTTTTATCGCATTTAAAATCCGCTCTATTAATGACAAAATTGGTTTATATAGTTTTGTATTTCTTATGTATGTTTAATGCGACAATGGGTAATTCACTATATGAAATGGTTGTAAATTTTGTATTCAATTCAGAAGTAGCAATGGAGCGACAATATTTTTATCTTTAAGTTATATTGTGTGAAAGGATTGTTCATTGAAGTGTAAAACTGATAAGAAAAATCTACCTCTGTTCTGGCAATTTTATCTGTAATTTCATCCGACAACCAGTGTAAGATATTATTTTGTACAAAATCATTTTCCGGCAGGATTGGGAATATATATCCGCTTGTCCTTCTAAAACGAAAACTAAGTCGCAATACAATAACTTTAATGTCTGTTGTCTCCAAGTCTGTTCAGCATACAAATTTTCATCCGTATTACTCAGTACATGTTAACAACTCTAAAATGCATCACCAAAATTTTCTTAACATAGAATTACAAATATAATATAACATCAGTGGCATGAGCATTAATATATACGATAATATATATACGATGAACATAATAAGAGTACACGAACATTCCTAGCACACCATACAATTGAATTTTGTAACAGAAACATCAGCAAATCGCTTATCGTCATTCTAATCAAAAAGAATGTAAATATACGTATATATATATATATATATATATATTTACTAGACATCCGTTACGAATCAAAGCGTCTGGGCAAAGGTATTTGAAATACCTTGATTTCTACATTTTACACCGCCTGAAACATGGAAAAAATACAGGATTTTCGGATAAAACAAGAAAACATGATTCCATTCTTTACATATTCTGCGACATAACATTGCATAATTTTATTAGGCCTGTTAACAAAAAAATATGTTATAAGAGACAATTTTCAGAAACATTTTAAACATTACTATAACTCCGAATTATACATTGTTAGTCTAGTCCATTACATTTGGAAGAACTATTCCATTTATACCCTACACTCTCAGCAATTCTTGAAGTGTATAGACAATTTTCTATAGGGTTCTTCCGCGCAGGTGATGTTCATTCATAAAGAGGTATCTGTACAGTTCATTAAACACTTATGGATTTTATCTTAGAGTAATATTTAAAAGGCTCTCATTCAATTAACATAGATATACATGTCTAACAATTTCTGTCTCTATAAAAAATATATAAAAGAAAATTGTGGAAAAACTGTATCACCGTATCAATTAAAATCTACGATTATAACATGTTAGGTAAGAAGGCGTGTTAAATAGGTTCTTCGTTAGTTTTTGGAAAAGCATTGTAGGCCTATTTAATTAAAGGCCATAAGTAAACGGCTTTATAATATTTTACGTATTAGTACATTACTAGCTATAAATTGCTTTTAATTTAAACACAACACGTAAATAATATAAAATTGACAAGATGAAAATAATATGATGTGTTTAATAGCACATAATTATGTTTAATTATATATTTAATTTTTTTAAATCTGTAGTCTTTTAAGACACAGAGTAAAAGAGAAAAATAACAAATTCCCTTTTTTAGAGTTAATTGAGCGTACATTTCATTGTACTAATGATTGTACTAATGGGATCTGCGATGTTACAGCGCGTTTTGGAGTTGTTACTATTGTGGCTTACGCTTTAAGGTAAAAGTGATTACGTAGTGCGACACTGTTAAGAAGATTCAATTTTGTGTCTGTTATATTGCCGCTTGTTGATAAATCTTTACCTTGAATGATTTATAAGTGTTTTTTCGTTAAATTTTAACTGTAATTAAAAGTGTAATTATTTGAAATATAGAGTATAAAAAAATAGTCGACACGCAGTAAGGAGGCCTATATTATAAATTTTTATCAGATCAAAATTCTGACAAAAGTGATTCTGTACACAACGCAAGGTTATAACACGCACAAATCCCATACAGAGGCTAACACACTTAAAGGGATTGTCAGCTACCGTATTTTGAAGGAAAAGTCAAACAAAAATGAGCAGTAAAATGTAATGTCGACTTAAATTCATAAGACGCCTCTTGTGTGTATTGTTTACGAATTACTGGTTTCTTTAATTAGCAATCTACACGCATTTAATTTTTAAATGATGTCAGTACATAATATTATCTAACAAAATTCACATTAATAAATAATTTAAATAATTATTCATTATTCTTCTGTAATAGGGAGTATAAGAAAATTCATTTTAGTTTACATGTAAATTCGTTACATAATTTTCAATTGCTCTAGATTAAACATAATTAATTCAAATTTGAAATGAATTACTGAATTTTAAATTTAATTACTAATGGTAAATGTAAAATTAATATAAAATTTAAAATAATTTAATGTGTGTAAATATTATATATTTATTCCTATAAAAATTATAAATTAACTCTTTTATAATAAACAATAAAATTAATTAATTTTAAAACTAGTAAATTAAATTAAATCATTTCTGTTTGCACTAGAAATGATTGAAAAATGTCTGCTCTAGTCTGTTGTGCACAAGAAAAGATTCTAATATGTAGCGCCTTGAGTACGTGTGTTTACTGTGGAAAGGTTGTTGTGCATGTTGTCGGAAGCTCTTCCTCAGTACCAACTTAGAATAACGTTAATTTTTGGTTCTACAATTGAATTTTTTTTTTAATCTGGTAGTTTTACTTAAAATAAAGAAAATAAATTATATTTTGGTATTTGTTTACTGAAACATTGTCAAACATTTATTTTTGAAAACCTACACGCTAATTCGTTATTTTGATTTATATATTCTTGCTCACGTGTCTTTATATATTTCTTTGATTGTGGTCTTATAAAGACGTCTATGTATCTAGTAAAGTGTTACTTGAAATTATCTAAAACTAATAAGTCTGCTAAATACGTATGTAAGATTCAATAATTGTTTACCTAATTAAATTATGTTTTACTAATTACGATTTACAAAGTATACTTATGCGCATTATTTGCTAATAATCAAATTCATGACCTACATAACACATCAACCAGTTTATACTTACTACCTACTTACATCTGGTTTCATGCTTTTACATGTACTATAATCAGTCTTAATGTGGTTCGCAGTATCATGAATAATCAAGTACATCTCGATATTCCATTCACTTGTCTTTGTTTGGATTAACTTTGATAGCTGAATATCAAAGTTATTATGATTATTAGTTACCTGATTATTAGTGCATTATCTGAAATGACGCAATGAGTATCGAACTTGTCGACTGTTGCTTTCTCAGAACTCGTCTGCTTCAAAATTGCTATTCTCATGTGAGTCGCAATGATCATGTTAACAACAAAATCTAGGTCAAACCCAGGTAAAGAAAGCTTTCGCGAACACAGATAGACAGTCAGACACCCAAACTCACACACACACACACACACACACACACACACACACACTCACACACACACACACTCACACATGTTTTTCCCTCGTTGATGAGAAAGCTGCAGAAAGTAAATAGCCGAAGTAGAAACGAATGTAATAAATAAAATACACATTCAACTGAGTCACGTCTCTTTATAAACATGCGTTCTTCTATAATTTGAAGGCACGCTTTCAGCAAAGTTATTTACAATATCTAAAAAAATATTTTACAGTTTTACAAGTAGGTTGACTAGCAGAAACAAGTTTACGTGTTTTGTAGGTCATGAATTTGATTATTAGCGAAAAATACGCATAAATGTACTTTATAAATCGTAGTCAGTAAAACATAATTTAATTAGGTAATCAATTATTAAATCTCACGTACGTATTTAGCAAACATTTTAGTATAAAATTTTAGACAATTTCAAGTAATAAATATTGTTTTAAGGTGTAGTATTTGTGGGGTTGTAAAATCTCAACAAAGGCCTTCAGTGACACTTATATCATAATGATGTAACTTATAAAATACAAATTTAAAACGTCTGAGGCAGCAATTATTCACCCACGGTCTGTAAGTTATTATTTAAAGTCATTTTTCTAATTGCATTGCATTGCATTATGGATGCGGGGTGTCTTTGCACCCGTGGCTTGATTGCAGCATCTGGATCGTGTCCAATGGCTGCCAGAAGTAAACATAGTGCTGGTACATGTCGACAGGTTACCTAAAACTGGAAAAGGAAACCGCCAACCAGTTAACTGAGAAGGCGGGGGAGTATAACTTTTATTTGGTTAATGCACTGCCGCTGGTACCGATTCGAGCAACAGATGTTGCCCGTTTCAAGTCCAGTCAGCAGACGCCCTGAGGGCGTCGGTCGCTCCCCGCGAGGCGGAGAGCCTCCGTGCCAGTGATTGATGACAGCGACAAGCAGCCGGCTCAGCGTGCTAGGAGGTGGACAGGAAGGAGAGAAGAACAGTTTGGTGAAATACTCTGGACTAGGACTGATGATTACTTGTTTTTGTTTAATTTAAAGAGGATGGCGTTATGGCGGGTCATCAAGAAGCGCCCGAGGGCGCTTGACCCGAATGGGCGGTGGTGGTTCTGATGCACTGATGGTTCGGAGGTACGGGAAGGTGGAGGTCGAGGCTTTAGCGAAGAGAGTTAGAGCCAGCGACCGGACAAAGGAAGTCAAGGTAGGAACACGGAGACCCCTTCGAATCACGTCGTTCCTTACAAACCAAGGGGACCCCGTCAAGGATCGGAGTGTTCGGGACTGGAAAGCTTCCAGCCTACATCTGTTGGTGGTGGATAAAAGAGACCACCAGGCTGGTGCCGCATAGGTCAATACAGACCTGAGAAACAGTAGATAGATGGTAAGTTTCGTGCGCATGGCCAGGCGGCTGCGACACGAGAGGAAAGGAGATAATTTGGCTCGGACGCCTCGAGCCTTGGCAAGGGTTTCCGTCACGTGGGCGTTGAAGCAAAGGCGACGATCTAGCCGAACGCCTAAATACTTCACCGATTCTTTGTAGGCGATGGGTCTCCCTGCTAGGGAGAGGGGCTGGCATCGGGAGATGGACTTACGGGTGAAGCAGATCGCCTCGGATTTCTCCGTGTTGATCGTCACCCGCCATTTCCGTAGCCAGTCCGGAAGCTGGTTCAACTGACGCTGCAGCTTTGTACTCGCAAATCGCGGGGACAGGGAGCTGCAGTGATACATAGCATCGTCAGCGAACAAAGACAACGTGACTCCGGGCAAGACAGGCAGGTCGTTCGTGTACACAAGGTACAGAACGGGGCCGAGGACAGATCCCTGAGGTACGCCGGCGGCGACGGGTCGAACTGTAGAACAGGACCCGTCGACGCTCACCCTGAAGGTTCGGTCGCTGAGATACGACCGGAGGAAAAACCCTATGGTCGATGGTAGAGGGGAATTGGCAAGTTTGAAGAGAAGACCTTCGTGCCAGACTTTATCGAAGGCCTTGCTCACGTCCAACAGTACGGCGGCCGTAGCCGCTCGCCTGTTGGTGGCGTCTGACAAGTGCGTAACAACGCGGACCAATTGAAGCGTGGTCGAGTGCTCTCTGCGAAACCCGAACTGTTCGCTGCGGATGAAACCATCTAGCAGCGGCGAGATGCGAGCCAGCAGGAGACGCTCGAACACCTTCGAGATGACTGGCAAGAGAGAGATTGGACGATAGCTTTCAGGAAGCATGCGCGGCTTGCGAGGCTTCGGAATCATTACGATGTTGGCTGATTTCCACAGGCGGGGAAAGTACTGTAGCCGGAGACAGGAGTTAAACAGCTCAAGAACGAGGTCAACGCCTGAGGCCGGGAGATTTTGTAGAGCAGCGGCCCCGATCCGGTCAGGACCGGGGGCGCGACGGCGATTTAGTCGGCAGATAGATGAAACTAGTTCATCCCTGTCGAACGGGAGGGCTGGGATTTCGGGAGGGCGTGAAAAATGTCCAGATAGGAAGTCACGGACTTCTGCCGAGTGGGCAGGGTCCGAGACGCCTTTGTAAACAGTAAATTGCACCTCCATGCAGTCGGCGAAGACCTCGGCCTTGCCTTCTGATGAAGATACAACCCCGTTCGGAGTTTCAAGTGGGTTGCGAGTTCTCTTCTCGCGGGTCAGTCTACTCGCCGCTCTCCAGACGGAGGCGTGGTCGACTTCAAGAGACTCAAGGTATGAGTCCCATCGATCAGAGTTTACGTCCCGCAGTAGCTGCTGGACGTAAAGAGACTGGGCCTGAAAGCGCCTTTTGACGCCGGGATCACGGGTTCTTTGCCATTTGCGGCGGAGATTGCGCCGTAGCCAGATGGCGTGGAGTACTTCCGCAGGTAAGGCCGATTTACGATGATTCACCTCGAGAGTATATGTGTGTCGATCCATGACACCTTGGACCAATTCCTGAAGATGAGTGGCTCGGAGATCCAAATCGTCACAAGTGACGATCGGGTCCGCGGGGAGTGATGGTAACCGCCGTGAGAGCTCATCATGGTAGGAGCGCCAGTTGACTCTCCTAACAATCTGAGCGGGAGGTCGGGGTGAGGCCGACAGCTCACGGGCAGTTATAAAAAGGGGATTGTGATCGGATGAGAGATCCGACACTGACGAGACCTGGATGTGATGGGTCACGTCCTTGGCTATGACAATGTCAAGGACGTCCGGTCGATGACCGGAAAAGGGGAAGTGAGTAGGGTCTTCTGGGCCGATGACTTGAAGTACCGGGTCGTCGGAGACGAACCGATACAGAGATTTTCCGTAGGCGTTGGCTACTCTGCTGTTCCAGGAGGGATGCTTGGCATTTAAGTCGCCGGCTACAATGGTTGGTAGGGGATGATCGAGGAGAGCGTCCCACTCCTCGGGCGGCGGAGGTAGCCGCAGGCCGGGCCGGAGATACGCCGCAACAACGCGCAACTCCGATCCGCCAGCGTCTATCGCCACCGCACAACCTTCAACAAGAGATGTATCTAAAGGGGGTAGTGGCCTGTGGGATATCCGCCTGTGGACTAAGACGGCTGTCCCCCCCGAGGGGCGACAGCCAGGCCGTTGGGGACGATCCTGACGAAAACAGATGTAAGATGGCAGGTTGAAGGTATGGTAGCGAGCCAGATGAGTCTCTCAAAGGAGGACGACATCAGCGTCGTACTCCGTTACGAAAGTCATCAGTTCAGATCGTCGAGGGACTACCCCATGGGCATTCCACGCAACGATCCTAAGACTCCTAGCCATTCAAAGGAAGAAGAGGAAAGAGGGTAGACAGTGATTGAAACACCAGGGCGAGAACCGTGGTTGTATCTGGAGCAGACCTGATGTTGTTTACCAAAGTTTCAGCCCAGGCAGTCAGGGGGTCCACCGGGGCCCGGGAAGATTCCCGAGATTCCGGAAGACGGACCTGGCTGGCCTCGGCCGGTGTTGCAGATGGCGCAGGGCTCGGGGACGGACGTGGGGTCTGCTCAGTTGGGAGCTTAGGTTGATGGCTGGGGGCGGGCGGGGCCCGCTGAGGTTTTACAGGCAAGGCCTGTGGAACTTGTCGCTGACGGCGACGAGTGCGCTTCTGTTTGGAGCTCCGAGGAGCGGAAGGCGGGACTGATGTAGCGGCCACAGCCGCGGAAGGCGGGACAGATGGGACTGCAGGCGGCGCCGAAACGTCGACTGCAGGCGGAACTGGGGCCCTGGGAGCAGCCGGAACTGCTTCCGGGGCCTGAGATGATGCTCCGGAGAGAGGTGGGAAGGCCTCTCTGCGGTTAGGGAGGGGACCTGCAACACGGCCCGCCAGGGCGAGCAGGAGTCCGCTGCAGCTTCATGGCTGATATAAAGTCCCTACATCCTCTATAACTAGCCGGATGGTCCCCGCCGCAGTTGCAGCAAATGGCCGTGAACCCCGTCTTGGGCTTATCGCACCCACTATGAGGCTCAGTACATCGCACGCAACGCGGAGGGTGATTACAGAATAGGCTGGAGTGGCCAAACCTCTGACATTTAAAACACTGCGAGGAGCCTGGCCGCGGGTCAAAAGTACGAACTTGCACCCGAAGGTGCAGGAAGTTTTGGAGGCCATAGACCTCCTCGAACTGGCCTACTTTGAGTAGTTTCACTAGGAAGCTATTCACAGGACGGCGATCTTCCCCCTTGCCAGCATGCAGTACACTTACCGCCGTCGGCGAATAGCCTAAAGCGACAAGCTCCTGCCTGATGGTATCGGGGGCGGTCCAGGAAGGAAGTCCGGAAAGAACAACTTTAATTTCGCGCTCTGAAGGAAGCGCGAAAGTATGGAAAGAGATCTTCCGATCGGTAAGAAACTGTTGGACCGATCGGAAGTCCGGGACTGTTGTGGCCGCAATTCGAAGCGAGGAGCCTTGGCACCTGGCCTCGAGTTTGGCCGAAGGAAGCAGATTCTGCAGGGAACGGAGAATTTCCCTGTAGTTACGATTGTCTGGAATAACAATCGGCGGAATTTTAGGTTTGGGGACAGAATTGGAGTGTTGCTGAGTAGGTTGGCTGGCGCTGTTACGGGGCTAGATACCCGATGCGTAGCAGCGGCCGGTGGCGGGCTGGCGACCAATTTTCGCTTGCGTTTGGCAGACTTGCCCTCCACAAGCGAAAATTCACCGTCCCCCGTCCCCACACTACACATCGACGCACAATCACTTTCACTTTCACTATCACTAATTGTATGGGACGGCAGCGGGGTAGAATGAGGACCAGTACCGCAGGTTTCCATTAAGGTTACCAGCGGTGCCGGCAAAGGAACGGGAGTTGCGTTCGACGCCATCTCGGGATGAGCCGAAATGAACGTCGAAGACGCAAAAAAGGGGCTAGAAAAGAGCGACTTTCACCAGCACTGAATCACTACACTGACAGACAAAGAACACGAACACCAGACGCGCACTGCACACGAATCACAAGAACACTCGCGCACGACACAATACACTTCTGAAATTGTAGCACACTGATTATGATGAAGAACGATGATGATGATGATGAAGAAAACAGATTAAAAAAGATATTACTAACGGTTAAAAACCACAATCGCAAATGCGAAAAAGAGTAACACAGCCTACCCGGGCAAATGCTCTAGGTAGACTCTTCTAGCCGACTCTACAACCGATGCCGAAAGAAGAGGACTGCAGTACGCCACGATCCGCGGACGCAGCCGCCGAACATCTCAGCGCGGCACGACCAACATCAGCTTTCTCGCTACCAGGTCCTTTTTAGGGCCACCAAAAACACTAGAGTGTACGATTGGTGCCATTTGTCATGCGGCAAGCCTTTTGTCCGGTGACAAGTGGAGCCCAACGTGGGGCGACGATCATCTTGCGGATGCAAGATTCACCTACGCCAGCGAGCTACCGGCCGGCACAACAATCAACATGGCGCCCAACAGACACCTTGACAACATCTGTAGAAGAGCAGTAGGGTGGCTACCGGAGAGCATTCAAGACCCGGTGGAGTTGTGACAGCAGCGGTATGCGAACGTCTGCTCTCCGGTACCAGCGGTGGACACGGCGAGCCAATCCGGCATCAGCATTCGGAGCGAGTCAATCAGCGATCCCGGTGTGTGCATAAAACCAGCCCCGGGAGAAAATTTTGGAACCCAACCGACACAGAAACCCAAAGACCCCCCCAGAAAACCTCTAAAAACCCTAGTCGTCCGTGGTGTCGCTCCAGACATCGACATACTGGACTTCCAGGAAGCTTTGGAAGAGGACCAGCGCCTCCAAATAGCTTTCTGCAGGCGAATTATGTCGGATCTGGGACCGACCGGCCTCATCCGAATTTTTAGCCACGACGTAGAAACCATTAACCTATTACTAACTGAAGGCGCCTTTGTCGCTGGCAGACACTACCGGACGGAAGAATCCCGACAGACGGAACGTCATGTACCTTGCCCCCGCTGCCACCTTTATGGCCACACCGCTTCCTCCTGTTCCTACCAACCCCGTTGCCGCGTGTGCGGCAATAAAACTCCCACCACCATATGCCCGCATACCAACCATGACTTCAGCTCGCCGTTCTGTGCGACCTGTAACTCCTCCTCAGACCATTTCACGGGCCAAACTAAATGCCCGAAATATCCTAAACAGACTCCGGTCCCCGCCTCGCAAGCCCCCGTCGTCCCGATAATACCCGCGTCACCACCTAAGGCAAACCCGTGGAAACCACAACCCACAGACTTCCCCTCTCTCAATACCGCTATCGCCACCGCCTCCGCACCTACACAAACCGCCCCCACCTTACCTCAACCGGTCGATGGCCAACCCGCCGAAACCGACACTACTCCAGAAACATCCAACGCTCCCTCTACTCCTACAACCATCGACACAACGACCATCCTCGGCCTCTTTCAATCGATGATGACCGACGTCCAAAAAATGATTACCGACATGACTCGATCAGTCTTTGACGCCCTCATCGCAGTCATTTACAATGTAACAGAACCCGTTTCTCACACCAAACTCCGTACTAGCGTGAACCAGATTACTAAGCGACTTTTCGACACTAGGACGCTTTTTAACCGGACCCCTGAAGGCCTTACAATCCTTCACTCCAAATCCAAGCGATAAGCTTCGATGGGAGAAGACGGCAGCGTAATCCGCAAGAACCATCTCACCCTTCTTCATCTCAACGTTCGTAGCCTCCGGGCTCGACGAGATGAACTCCTCCTCTTTCTACAGGAATCCCATACAGACGTCGCCACCCTTAACGAGACTTATCTAACTGCCAGGCATCGCCTGTTCTTCCCGGGCTATACCCTCTTCAGGCAGGACAACGGATCTCACTCGGGCGGAGTTGCGATACTTGTTCGTAACTCTCTCCGAGCGAAAGTAGTACCCCTATCAAACAGCCCGACTGACTCACTTCTAGTCAAACTCAGCTTCGCAAACTCCCCTCCCCTCTTCATAGCAACATACTACTGCCCCCCACGTGCCGACATAGACGTCAACTATCTCCATCACTTGGCCATGACCTACCCCCGTTTACTTCTCTTCGGAGATCTAAACGCCCATCACCGACAACTCGGAGACTGTTATAACACCGCCCGAGGTACGAGTGTGCTTCAGGCGGTCAATAACTTCGGTCTCAGGCACCATCGTACCCCGTTTACCCGCCAGCCGGTAACTCCGGCCCAACGACCTACCTGTCCCGATAAGCTGTTTACCTCAGCCGACATCTCCCGTAAAATAAGCGGGATCTCCCAAGGCCCGGATGTTGGCTCTGACCACATCCCTATTCTACTTGTAATTTCCTACGGCCACGTAAAATACCCCACCCTGGAACCCCGCACGACGGCCGTAACAGACTTTCACGCTGCCGACTGGCCTCTTTTTTCTCAAGCTTTAGCTTCCCTTATATCCCCTCTTCCTGCCCCGCCTACCACCCCCACGCAAACGGACGCTTACAACGACCTAATCACGACATCTATTCAGACGGCGATGGCACAAGCCATACCGACGAAACATGTCCGCTACTCCCAGCTCAGGCTCCCTCCCCCGGTCCTTACACTGATACGCCGGAAACGCTGGATCCGCCGCCTCTTAAGCAGAGATCGGCGGAACGAGCATCTCTGCTTGGAATACAGGAGACTTTCAAATGCCGTCAAGATCGCCATAAAAGACTTTCGATCTTCCCGCATTGAGAGCCTCTGTACTTCTGTACAGGATTCCTTTCACAACGACGCACCCAGATTCTGGAAACAGGTCAAACGTCTACACAACCCGCCCAAAGCCGATACCCCTCTCCAGTTAGGCGACCGCCTTCTCGTCAGCGATGAGGAGAAGGCCGCTGCCTTTCGGGACTCTTTCCAGACCATCCATAGCCACCCCGTTAGCCCGGACTTTGACGCCATCGCCGAAAATACTATAGACACTTTTCTAACCACTCACTCAGACCTCTTCACCCCACACGACGTCCTGACCGCAGACCACGACCATCCGCTGGAGCGGCCCATAGACCCAGACGACATCAAAGACCGACTTAGTAAATGCAGAAATACAGCCCCCGGCCCTGACGGAATCCCCAACCGGATTTTAAAAGCGCTCCCCGACACTGCTATCGAAGCCCTAGCCCATCTGTACACAGCTAGTCTCCTCCTTGGCTACGTCCCGCGGGCCTGGAAACACGCCCATGTCCTCATGTTCCCCAAACCTAAGAAAAGCGCCAGCCTCCCGTCGAACTATCGCCCGATTTCTCTCACCCCTGCAATCTCCAGGCTTTTCGAGAAAATCCTCGTCGCCAGGATACATCCCCACCTACAAACTCATAGCGTCCTCCCCGGTACCCAGGGCGGATTCCGCCCTGGCTACAACATATACGATCAACTCGTTCGGGTTATCAGCGCCATCCAGGACAACTCGGCCCGCAAACGCCCGACCATCTTAGCCCCACTCGACATCCGCAAAGCCTTCGACTCTGTCTGGCACAATGGCCTCCGTTTTAAGATCCTCGGATGTCACTTTCCCCCAACCATCGTCAAATGGCTCTCCCAGTTCCTGGATGGCCGCACGGCACAAGTCCGAGTCCGTCAGCATCTCTCGGCACCCTTCAGCCTTCACGCCGGTGTCCCCCAAGGCTCCGCCATTAGCCCGCTACTCTATATCATCTTTACGAAAGACACCCCTCCCCCTCCGCCTACTCTACCCTACCCATCTGCAGGCCTAGCCCAGTACGCCGACGATACTGCCTACTGGGTCTCAGCAGGCGCACACCGGCAGATCCCAATCAAATTACAGCAAATCCTAGAACCTTTCTTCGCCTACTGCAATACTTGGCGAATAACTGTAAACGCGGACAAGACCCAACTCTGTGTTTTCAACTCCACTGGACGCAACATGTCGCATTTCTATACAACGCCCGTCCGCGTTGGCCCATCATCAGTACGCCCGAAGCGTGATTGCCAATATCTAGGCGTCACGCTTGACTCCAAACTTACCTGGCGACCACACATCAAACGCACAACTACCATCGCCCGTACCCGCCTCCGTTCTCTCAGAACCCTCAGCCGACTAAACCACTGCTTCAGCGACTTACTAGGCCGAATCTATACTACATGTATCCGACCCATCCTCACATATGCACACCCAGTTCTCCTTACTGCCTCTCCAGCCTACCTCGATCTCCACCGTCTCACAGAACGACGGGCCCTAAGACTCATATACCGCCGACCACGCCTGACGAAGACTTCCAATACCGCCCTGTATGCGCTTAACACCCGCTTCCCTGACCTTGATTCCTTCCTTGTTAAACTCAACTGGAAGTATTCCCGCACAGCCTCCCGCCGCAATTCCATTCAAACGATAGTCCCGTCAATTAATAGAAACACCCGCAATACAAGCCGACCTTCCTACTTACTAAATCGCCTCCTCGCAATAGCCAATGGTCCTCCCCCTCGCCTCCAACCACGCCGGCGTCAACGACACAGACCTGTTTAAGCAGTAACACATACCTTTTCCCCGCCACGGACTTATCTCTCCCAGGCAGTAGCGACCTGTCTTCCTAAAGCAGCCTCAATACCCAACACGCGATAAAACTCCCCCACACTCTCTTCTCTTCACAGTAAACACACACTCTAGTTCCCCACACTTACGTACCCGAACATACCCCGAATCTGTTCCTTCCGCCTCCCTTGACGGCTCCCTGTCGCCACCCAACAGCTTTGGCGACCAGCGTCACACGTCCCAGTCTTGGCCGCCCCCCCCTGCAAGAACGTCGCAGAACAATATGAAGAAGAAATAAACTAAATAAACAAAATGCATAAATAAAGATCCCCCAGAAACATTATAACGGCCACATCCATCTACCTCTCCCGCTCGAGTATGGCTACACACTACACCTCACACAATATAACCAACAAACAGTACTCTCCCAACTAAGTGCCTCCACCTTCTCTGCGCTCCGATCGTCTGGCGTACGTCCCCCCAAAAACCCCTTACCCACACGGCTGAAGGGAGCTCGTCTCCAAACCAGCCCGAGTCCGACCATACAAGTCGGTCTCAAACAGCAAAAAAAAAAAAAAAAAAAAAAATTTTGGAGCACACTTCATCGCCACGCCATCGGACGCACTTCATTTTCTATCCTCTCTCGGACGACATCGAGGCGGAGTCAGCCGGAATGAACAGCCGAAGAATAGAACCGCCGCCGTTCTTGCGTCTTCGCACTCCCGTTCCGCGCCAGCGATGGACGTCGCTGGGCCGGCAGCCGACTCTACAACCGATGCCGAAAGAAGAGGACTGCAGTACGCCACGATCAGCAGGCGCAGCCGCTGAACATCTCAGTGCGGCACGACCAAAATCAGCTTTCTCGCCACCAGGTCCTTTTTAGGGCCACCAAAAACACTAGAGTGTACGATGGCGCCATTTGTCATGCGGCAAGCCTTTTGTCCGGTGTTGATAGTTGACTACATTATTTCCCTTGATTCTGATCTGATTAATGAATCCGATAAGAACGTAAAAACGTATTTGTTTTCGCATTCTTATATGCCACCTTCCAAATAAAGTTTGTTGACGAAACCCTAGTTTTCTCACATGAGAGCTGGAAACGCTGCGTCTCCATGACCTGTTGCCAACACACAGTAAGGACACCATTTTTAATCGTCTGTTAAGTATTCCTTCTGCTATGTTGTGACCTCTTTATTCACCATTTCCAAACTTGGTAAAAAAACCAAAGCCAGAAATTTTCAAAAAGTAGTTATATTAATTTTTATGAAATTTAATGACACAGGAAACACCGTTTTTAGGTATACTTTAATGCGAAAAACTCAGTTTTTAAATATATTGAGCTGTCTTTTTAACTTTGTGGATATTTGTGTTTACGTTAACTGACAAGCAGCCTAAGAAATAAGTCAGTTTTATGAATAATATTTTGCAATTCCTGTGTATTTATTTCCAACATATTTGTACAATTAAATTATTATTATTATATAATTATAAATTATATTTTATTATATTTACAAATATAATATAATTACTCATTATGTTTGTTTAACGCATAATATATAGGCATAAATCACAAATATAGGTCTACATTAACACTTCTGCCACTAAACATACAAAATATACCTTAAATTTGGTGTCAAACTCAATCTTTTGTCTTGTCACACAGGTGTTTTCTTTCTTGACACACAGTAGTGATATTAATTAGCACTAGTCATCAACGTAAACATTTCTTTAAACTGTAGACGTCTTAGACATCTGAAATATCTACCCCAGTATTCAATTTAGTTAAACTAAATACATTTATGACATGCATGAGATACCAAAAGTTACTTGTAAATTTACAGCTAAATTTTCTGTACTAAAATTTAGTGTCAATTGTATTTTAGTTTACACACATTTCAGAAGTATTTAGGAAATGCTGTAATTAAAAGTCCCGTCATCACAAACTACGTATCTGTTGTACGTAAACAGTTCAATGTGGTGATGCTTGGATACAATAAAACTGTCATTAATCAAGGGGACTGACATATTCCGTTATCTACGCACTCAGCAGACAAGGACGGCAGTAATTAATTTTCACTTGAACAGTCTTTTGAACGTTTTAAGCGTAAATAGAGAAAACCTTTCGTCTTACATTTAATTACTGTAGACTTAATCATCTTCAACCCGATATTGCTGTAAACTAAATGTAAAAATGTGTGAGACACTCCTGATCTTCTATGTAAGGAATTTTATACACACAAGATTACGATGTGTGTGTGTGTGTGTGTGTGTGTGTGTGTGTGAGATAGGGGGAGGCGAGAGAGAGATTGAGTAATAATAATGTGGCCCAGTTTGTTTTATAAATATTAATAGCTTGTATTTATATAAACTTTCATTTTTTGTATACACAAAGTTAGCATTGCCATTTAAAAGTCCCTGACCCCACAGTAGTTACAAAGTCCTCTAGGACAGTTTGGAATAATAATTGTACTAAAATGTGATAAGTAATTCACATTTTTTAGCTCGCCGTTTTGCGTATATTAAGTGTGTTATAAAAAAGTGATGGTGTATTATAAATCAGTGTAGTAATGGGAAAAACGTCTTACAAAAATTGGTAGAAGAAGAATAATAATATATGCACTGAACACGGTCTTACTGAATAAAAGCGTACGAACTGCAAATTCTTGAAGTGTTTAAAGTCTGTGACGTGAAAGAAAATAATAATCTAATGAAACAATGCAGAGTTATAAAATTAGGGTGACTTGATGAGACACTTCTATTTTTTGCATTAAATTGAATGTTACTCTTTCTCCTACCTTGTAATGGAGTTAAAAGTATTTGAAATATATCTTCAGGAATCAAAAACTTACCGTAAACAACGATTCATTTTTTCATATTTACCCTTGAGTGCAAACTCATCGTTTCATAACATGTATAAACAGTACAACCACATAAAGAATTGTCGTTAACGTGCATCCAAAAAGTAAATTTCCTTGTAATTTAAGCTATAGAAAAAATAATAATTTGAAAGGTTTAGGGTATTGCCTTTGAAACCTTTAGTGTAATTTCGCTTTTGCTGAAGGCAGTAAAATAATTTTGTCATTTCATCGTAATAACACTCTGACAAAACGTACAGTCTTACAACTAGAAATAAAACAGGATACGTGTACCAGCATTTGTGCTGTGTACATCATGCTCAACTAGAAATGAGTTACAGTTATCCTTGTAGAGTCTCAAGTGATTGAAGTAGGCTAACAATAAATATGTTGGTTAGACTGACCAATGGTGAAGCGTCCGATGACTTCCGGATACGGTTTACAGTCCCGATATTTTTTAGGGGACCATAGATGATAGTGCATTACAACGAATGATAAGAACGCCCTTCTACATACCCTTTGGTTCGAAACCTGTACAGCTGCTTTTTACATTAAACAAGAATCTGATTGTGTGTGGGATAATTTTTAAATATTTTCTCCACAATCCCTTCTATCTCCCTCTATCCCTTTCTATCACAAGGAAGCTCCATTGTCTCCTTATTATACAAAATTATTATACAAAGTATTTACATTGGTATCGTTATATAAAAAGCAAAGCTCAGTCTTCTTATAATTACAACTACTACAAAAAGACAATACAATTATTTCAAATTTGGATAACACACGACATTTTCAGATGCAAACCTCGATTTTTAAGTGGCCACGGAACTCTTTTAATACAACATAAATCGTGTTGAAACTTAGTGTTACACTATAGCGATAAACATCAACCGAACATCATATGAGAAACCACATTCACAACTCGTCATATCATACTAAATGATCAGAAGTAAAAGTAAGAAACGTTCTATTTCTAGTCAAAAGTGTGATCAACCAAACATCTGAATCTAATAGCAGATAAACAAATGTACCTGCAAGTTGAGGTAAAAAAAATTTGAATAAAACTTAGACTTTACAGACTTTACCGGTTACTTGGACAAAAATCAGAATCGTCTTTTGACAACATACTCTTATACAAATCAATCATTAAGTCTACTAGAAGATACGGAGTTCAACTGATGGTTTGCACTTATCACCCGAGAGCCTGCAATAAAATGTTGTATGACACTTTCTGGACACCCGTAAAACATATTACATAAACATGTTGACAACAAAATAAAGACGTTAACAAGTAGTAAATTGTCTTGTTCTGTTTACCAGTTCGAGTCGTCAGTACTGTAGTTTAGTTTAGTTTATAATTAACTCAGACGTATACAACTTACGCCCCAAGAACACTTAAAAAGCAGTGACGGCAGACCTGATTACATACACGTTCGACACCATTAAGTACTGTTAACTAAAACAGTACTATTACTGGTTGGTTTCTTCCCTCCAATTGTATTGTATTTCTGGCAAATATATTTATTACTTCCCGAGATAAAACTGTATGTATTAAAAAGCAAACGTTAAATTTTGTTTCGAAGCTGCTAAGTCATCGTCCATACCCATTAATTAAGTTATTCCATACAGTTGTGACCAAAAAACATCAGTACACTTTGTTGTTGCAATATTGTGAATATATTATTCAAGGAAACAATGTAGAAAATAATATTAGTGTATAGTAATAAACTAAGATTATTATCTATAGACAAAAATTAGGAAATCTTATGAATTACAATTACAGAAAAAAGATATTCTTTATTGTTTCATGAGTTTAAAAATATTAAGTATGAATCGATGTAACTATTATTTTACAGACTTGCATTCTTTATTACAAACAACAGAAATAAAAAATAATGAGTTGTTTTCATTTCTGTAGTGTTACTCAAAAAATTTAAAATCATCCCGAAATAACCAGGACGCTCTCCTCCAGAAGGAATTTCTAGCACACTCCTACCATTATTATTAAACATATTTGCATCATAATCGAAGGAAAGAAAATATTTTCCAAAATCATTTCACTAGTGAGTGAAAATTCTCACCACTATCGCGAAGCTCGAACTTGACTAAATACGAACCAATCTTTGCACTGCTTAGAAGTGCGGGCTCTCCTAACGTTTGTCCTGCAGGCCAAGGAAAACCTCTCAGTTCTGAACTCAGATAAAACGTTAGACAACAAAGTAATGTAACATTCAAAACGGAGTAGATTGTTTGAAATGACACAGAACAAAAACGTTTAATCCTACCTTTAAAGATAAAGTAAATTTAAAGAAATATATAAATTATTTTTCTTACGTCAAATAAGTAGGCCTAATAAATACAATATAATACATTATACTTTTAAAGTTTAGTGTACAAGTAAAATAAACCTATTATATTTGCAATAAATATTTGCAGACAGATAAAAATAAGTTTATTCAAGTAAATGCGAGCAACTTAAAGTAATTTCTTTAATATACCCTATTATATAATTTTTGCATTTTTCATTACTTTGGTGGTTTATAAGCCTCCGAATTTCAAAAATTGCTTAATCAAGATAGTTTGTTCCTGTGTCCTGTATTATTTGTTATTTACGCTACGAAAGTAACAGTTATATACAATTCGTTGAAATTCGTAAAATTGAGTAACAAATGTATACATATTTACAAATTTACAAATTTGTATTTGTAAGTATTTATATGTGTACGTGTACATATATATATATATATATATATATATATATATAAGCGTCTATTTACAAAATAATAACAAAAACAATAAAAGTATCTAGTAGTAAGCGAGTTTAAAAAATATTTTTTGGTAATTATTTTTAGATAACTTAATAGACGTCAAAAGAACGTATATTTAAAGCCAACATTATGTAAATCACAAACTCTTTTCGAGTCAGATATAGCGAAGCTAAAGAATTAGTTGAGAATAGTGACAGGATATTACGTAAACTTGAGTTCAAGACTTAAATACCTTATTTGTATTCCGTCAGAATCTGCCACCGACAACATTAATTCGGTAGCGGGAACAGTCACTTAGTTGACACGCAGACGTTGTATCAAGGGAGAACTGCTTTCTCAGAATTTCTTAACAAACGTTATTACGATAACAATGTCATCAAGCCACTCATGACGCTACACAAGTTTTATCAAAAGTCTTCTTCAAGTTATAATTTTCCTTCAAAAATTAAATGATCTTGATGAAGCATTTACAAGGTACAAATTATTATTTTGAGATTTTGCTACTTGGTATTCCGCAAACTAAATTCACTCTTGTATACTTCGTTTTGTATACCTCCCAACCTCAGTTGCTTACTACTGTAGATGCCTGGTGTCTCTCCCTAATGTAAAAGATTGTTTAAAAGCTTCATTTGTTGGGCCATAAAGTGCTGGACGATTATGAGAGTGGTATCTTACTGAATAAACTTTAGGACTACTACTCAAGTGACCACCTCTCATAACAAACAAATGTAAAGCTGGGTAAGCCAAAATATCTCTTAGTGAAATAAAGACTCCTAAATAGAGTCAAAGAAGAGTCATTTTTCTTATTACACTGATCATAATTCTAAAATGTGCTTCCGGACTACAACATCCTTCCCTTAGTAGAAGCTGTCAACAAGTACATTTTTGTCAAGCGACACCCATCTGAATAAAAACTATTATTTTAAATAAAAGTCATCAGTATAGTGTACAGTATACAGTAGAAGCAGAAGTGGTAGTAATTAATGTATTATTAAGTTACCCTTAACTACATCACGTTAGTGAACGAGACCTGCGTGAAAACCTTGAAGTGGTGTTTTTCCTTGCGATTTATGTACCTGTCAGTGTCACTTAAGTCTGTGGTCCACAACAGACTGAATTCCAACGAATTTGTTTCCCTCAAAACAACTGTAAAAACAGGTAGTTATTTACTTCAATCGGCCAGAGGAAATTTATAACAAAACGAACGATTAATGTTTCCAAGTAAAATGTATATTTTTTAAAACATTTTTATCACAAAAAGATAAATTATTAATGTCATTTTACTTTGTGGTCTCTGCAAGAAAAGAAATTCCTAAATCGTAATAAAAAACTGCAATCCATCTTCTTATAAGAGAGACGATATAAATTTGCAAATATAAGAACGTTTTGTGCAGAGACGATAGCTATAAAATCCCGGAAGTTTAGAGGCCTGATTGAAATAAACTGGCAGGATCGTTATAGTAAAATAGAGTATTTTAAGTGTTTAAATGGTAAAATGCTATTGTGATTAAATATTTTGTCTATTATATTTTAATTTAAAAAATAATTTATAGAATTGTTTTGGTTATTATTAGACTGGGAATAATTTGTTCTAAATTAATTGCTTCGTTATAAACTTGTTGAGTGTAATTTCTGTAACAATATGGATGCATCTGTACAATGTAACCTGTTTCAGTGAAGCCACTAACAATAACTCACAGCAGTATAAGCAAAACATTTGGTTTTAAAGAAATAAACAACCTGTGCTAAACTGAGAGACAATGTTGTCATAACCGTAATGCAACATAAAAATTGAACAGGAATTATTTAACATAACAAAAGTCTATGTATGCAGCGAGAGTATGGGTTATTAACAAAAAGAATGAAAGAAAGATTCTTGCGACAGAGTTGGAATATTGGAGGAGCTCCTGTGGAATAACGAGAGCCAACCAAATAACAAACGAGGAGATCAGAAGAAGAATGGAAGCGGAAAGAAGTGTAATTGACTACATCGAAGAAAATAGATTGGTGTGGTACGGTCATGTCCGGAGAGCCCAAAATAGGTGGATCAACAAAGTGACGGAAAGGAGTCCATTAGGAAGGAGAAAAGGGGAAGACCGAGAAGATCTTGGAGGGACGAAGTGGATGAATCTATGCAACGTATAGGACTTGAGGAAGGACAATGGGAACATCGGGAGAATTGGAAAGCCAGGTTGAAGGAAGGGAGATGCTACTAGCTGTAGCAACCCTACTAAGAAGAAGAAGAGTCTATGTTGCACACTTAAAATAAATTGTTTCTTACTCTTCATTCTTTTATTATAGATTGTTGATACATATCTTTCTAAACAAACGAGATATGTTCTATATTCAGAATTATAATCCTAAGCAAGAAACAGGAGAGCGGAAAATCGCTACACAAATTATGAAAATATGAGAATCAGATTTATAAGGATATACTAATAAGTGTTCAGATTATGAGTGTTTATGTTTGTAATAAACGTGAAACTCATAAAACACATATGGTAGCTCCATGCCGTCAGAACTAGAAAGGAGTCAAAAGTAGCGGCTTATCAAAAAATCTTAATTTTCCTGTTATTTTTTTTTGTAAGCATGTCTCAATTCAACCAACATGATTTGATAAAGTCGAGTCATTTCTTAATGCTAACAGTTTACTGTTCTGTTAGACGGTTCTATTCATCTTGCAGTGTACATACTCCATCAAGTGCGCAGTCTTTCCTCATGACATGCCTCGACTACCTATAGTTTATGTATTTCATCGTACAGATTATACATATTGCAAAATAACGGTGTTTGTATCATTAAGTCTCGAAAAAGTAAAACATTTTAAGTCTATATACTTAGGCATTTATAATATCATAGTATGTAATTTTCTTCTTAAAACTATGCCGTTAATACTATCATTATACATAAAACAAGTACGAGTAACGACATATGCGACATTCAGATAAGAACGCGAATTTAATTTTAGAAAGAGATAAGAAGTTATTAACTTATAGAAACGCAGTTGATTAAAATAGCAATACTGAAATTACTTCCCCAAGAACTTACAGTAGGCCCATTAATGAGAATGAGAATACTCATTGCAATATAAGAAACGTAATTGTATTACGTTTTCACAATTTTCCATCAAGTGGTGTTGTAACAATGCTATAGATATAGTAGCAACAAAATACAGCAATCATTATTCTTCATTTTATCTTCTTTTTCAAAACGTTTACAATTTATTTTGGTTTAAAAAGACCGACATAGTTTTCGTATACTACCTCATCTCTTACTTTGATGCTTGACTCATGTAAGGGAACACTACGTGGGTTTAAAATTCAGCTGATTATTGAAAACAAAACCGCGACAGCTTCTTTTGGATACGATGCAATCCATGATTCATGTTAATGATGCTGAAATCCATGTAATTGTGATGTGTAAGACCAAGTAGTGAACATAGTTGGACTTTATATTGACGGAGTTAAGATATTTTAGTTGTTTAGGTGTATGTTCAACGAAATGTTTAAAAAAACCTTTCCCCGTTTGGCCAATATAAAACCAAATAAAGTCATTTCATGATAGTTTGTAGACGCCTGTTTTCTTTTTCAAAGTCGTATGTTTATTCCGCCTAAGGTTTTGAATGTATTGTTATTAGTTCTCAATGTTATTGAAACTTTATCTTTATTTAGTACTGAAGACAAAATCTTCGGCATAAAATCTGTGTATGTGGTTGATATAAAGGTTTATTGTGCGTCATTAATTTTTACTTGGGAATTAGGTGTTACTTTTATATTTCCTGAGCAGCCGATCAGCGGTTGAGCTCTTGTAACCACCGGCAACAGAGATATATTTTACAGTAGTTAACTCCTTGCAGAAATCATTTTCATTAAGTGTTCCCGTTAGTAATGTATGAATGAAGCTATTGTAAGATGCCATTTTTTGTGAGAAGGGGTGTTGGCAGTCGGCATGTATGGTTTTATCAGTAGCTATTGGCTTCCAATAAATTGTTTAATTCAAATCATCCAATTTCCTAATAATAGTTAAGTCTAAATAGTTTAACCGCATATCACTTTCTCTTCAAACTGCATTTTAAACAGTGACAGCTATTCTTTGAAAATCTGATGCCGAAGCATATGCTTTTAAAGGCGTGAACAATAAAATTGTAAAAAACAATTTACAAGGCTGATTGAAAGGTAGTTTATCTATTCATACACGTGATTTGGGTACCATTTAAAACATGCGTTCCAATAACAGTATCAATGCGTTAAGTACGAGGGACGTCCAGAAAGTAAGAATACAACACTTGTTAAAAATCTAAATATGAATATATTTTAATGAAATTTACAGGGTATGTGCCAAAATATGTTATCATTTCTCCACATAATCGCCGTTGAGGTCAATGCACTTTTGAAGCCTGAGCACCAGGTTTTGTATACCCTTGTCGTATACCTTCCGCTCCACCTCCTTAAGGCACTTTTTCACAGTCTCCATGACCTCCTCATCGTCCGAAAATCGCTGTCCACCAAGAACTCCTTCAATTTGGTGAAAAGATGGTATTTGATAACAAGAGTTGGATATTTTTCATATAGTTTATTAAAACGTTAGTACTATAATTTTTCTCAACTTTTCAGTGGCTTATTCCTCCTTTACTTTAGCGGCTGCGCTGTCCACCATAATCCGAAAAATATTACCTACACAGGCTCTAAAAATATATTGTTACAACGGTCTACTGATCGTCGTATGGTACAGCGGAAAACAAAATACAAAACACCAATTAAGTCACTAATCACCAGCTTTAATTATCACAATTAAACAGTTTGTTATTGACAAGATGGTCTCTTACAACAAATCAAATCGAAATTGTTCACACGCTATAGAAATTTCCACTAATAGAGTATTGCATTTCAGAATTTAATTAACATAGGTACAAGTTTATGAACCTAAATGAGGGTTACAAGTAGACTTTAATAATAATTTAAGTAGTCACGTTAATCTGGAGAACTCTTATTTTAATATTGACCTGTTGTGTAATACACTCACATACTGAAACAATTCTTGTTCTGGCAGTTATACTTTTCTACATAGTTTTAGTTGACTATGCAATGCCGGGAACACATATTCAAAACTTCTGTGGGTATAACTGAAAAATATTATTTTGCTTGTCTGTGTTTACGACTTAAGGTTGAGACTCGCATTGTAACTTGAACGCTTGAAAAAAAAATTGAGTGTGGCTGTAAAGAACGTTTCCCTTAGACAGGTAAAGTATTAGCGACTAGTCACCTGGCCATACAAACTAGCTCACAGACATAAAGAGACTAGAGTTTCTGGACATGATCCAACTCCAGGAAATGTGCCACTCGATATTCTACAATGATACTACAAACATTCTCCACTTCAACTCATACTGATGGAATAAATAATACAAAAATCCTGTTAAAAAACGAACTGTCAAGAGTGATAACCTGTTAGGTGTTGATTATCGTAGGTTGGTTAGGTAGCACACGTCTCGTAAAATAGTGCCATAATAGTGCAATATCGTTAAATAAATATCAATCTGAAATGAGTGCTTACAAATTTTAACGGAGTAACAAGAAATCAATATTCAGTAAATTATGCATTCAGTTGCTAAAGAATGTACTGATTTTGGTATAGCGAAAGAAAATCTGACATAGTTGTTTTATTAGACTATTTAGGAATCTAATATTATTTCGCTTAGTACCTAAAATAATTCTGTACTTGGAAGTGTAGACGTGTTTTTCAACAAGCAGGCAACCAACGGGAAACGTATCATTAGCAGACAACTTAACGGTTCTCCTCGTTACATTTTCTGGTTTCCTGCTTAAGAACGTACTGTCAGCCCGTATTTTGTCTGACATTCAATGATGTTTTCATTGTTAAAACTTGTATATAGTATTTTAATACCTGCATCTCTTCGTATTTCAGTCACGTTGTCTGTCAGTTGTTACTCATATTGTGTACTCATGAACACATCCTCAATATTGTAAATCATAATGTGTAGGTGGTTTATTGTTTATGTAAGGCAACACGCGGTTTGGCACATGCTGTTACCCCATAGTAATAATAAATTAAGAACCGAGCTTTGCTTCCTTCAGACACTTGTGAAATACTGTAGTTGCTGGTTTACAAATAAAGCTTTTTATATTAATGTAAAATCACAAATACAACGGTTGAAATTTTCTTAGTCATAAAAACCTTGCAAAATGTGGAATGTGAGAGTAGTATTCTTACTGCTGAAATACGGGTTAAACTAATCTATATTTCTTCGGAACATATAATAAACGATACAGTACTACAAAGGGTGGGAGGACGACTCAAGAATGGAAGCTTAAAAGGCAGTTAAGGTATCAGTGGACTATAAAGCTAGTGGGAGAAATTAAATTCATATTTATTATGCGTAGGTCGCTGGAGAGACGGCTGTAGTTAAGAAGGAACAGACTGAAAACTATAGGCCTGTTGTGAAACAACGACGACAATGTAATATTGTTGTGAAGTAAATAAGATAAGTATTTCAAATCGGCAACGTTACTATTATACTTTCTGTATCCAGCACATTTTCCAAACGTAATTAAATTACTAAACATTTGTTGATACAAGTTCGGAATACAAGAAGTTTTGCATTATAATAAATGTTTGTATATTTCCTTGAATATTCTTTAACTGTAAATCGTATTCTGTGTAAAATGTGTTACATTCCTACGTACGTTAACTATTATATTGAAATACGTGTAATAAATTTAAAAAAATATCCCAACACTGTTTAAACGCTTCTAATAGTCTCTGTTAGCACTCTTAGAATAAATTTGCAGAGATTATGATTGTGGTACATGTGGTGTGTATACACATTTACATGTACATAAGCTGCATTTGAGAGTGTGGCAATTTCTCTGTACAAGATAGGTTGTGTAAGTCGATTCGCCGTTAACTTTACGGTTTATTGGATTAAAAGTAATGGAGTTACAAATTGTGAAAAATATATTACGTCCATTCATTATCATTTATGGGGTAATATTAATTATTAACAACTTTTATTATTCAGTTACATGGCCAACAAATTTAATTAACTTCTCTATTATAAAAGAAGTTTTGAAAGAAAGTTGTCTTCTGATTTTCTTTTCTTCCTAATTAAAGCGATGCACAGTTTTCTTTGGGTGAGACTACATCGTTTCTATCATTAGCAAAGTCTTAAGAGAAGACTGAAACTAGCAGCGTATGTAGCTACTTGTACACTACTAGGAATAGTGGTTTGTGAATTTACCTAAACCTTCTATATTTATAGGCTACAATTCCTATATTTATGTAGTATCACTATTCACGGTAAAATTTAGTACATCTTCAAGTTTATTGATGCTAATTTTACCTAAGTGAGTCCAATTTGTGTAGGCTGACTATTTAAATTAACTATTTTTAAATATAAAAAACTATTTTGTGTTAATTGTCTTGACATATCTGATGCTAGAATCTTATTTTCCCTTTTGAAAACAATATTTAAAAACTTTAAGGCACACTTTTATGATTGTCTAAAGACGTTGGTATAAACTATCTCTATAATCTGTATAAGATAATATACTTACTATCTACACACACACACACACACACACACACACACACACACACACACAGCATAATAATAAAATTAGGAAATAAACGTGGTTGAATAATAACGGGGGAAATATTTTCTACTAACTTCGAACAAATTCCTGTATCTCATAGTATATTGTGGTTTCTCAGTAGAATAACATAAGGGATGTGTACCTAAGCCATGCTCCTTTATAACTTAGAATACTTATTAAATCAACAAAATTAAATAGATGAAACATTAATGAAAATGAAGAAGAAATTAAAGTGTTTCCTCTGTGGGTTTCAATATAGACTCCACATGTGACTCTACAGACATGTAATTGGTAACCAATTTCCTGCCGAACACAATAAAGAATATCATAACTTCGATCATTTGCTGTCTTAAATAAATGCTAAGAATTAGCTCTATATGTACCGTAGAATAGAAAATAGAATACCATAGCTATTAAATCCGGAGAGCGTAGAAACAATGGCTCCTATACACCCCTCCCAATACAGTGCAGTTTTATAATGGCTCCCACACAATGCGCTTACTAATAAGTTTTATAATGTGCGCAGAATGACCGTCTTCTTAGACGATTACGTAGCCCTCATTGATTTTATGCCAAGACCAACAGTCTAAGTCTATCTAGAGAACTGAAGGACTCTATTGTGCGTTTCGTACGATCAGACCAATCGCACAAACTTTAGCCAGAGAAAATCACATATTATATATCACAGCTGTGTTCAGTAAATATTGGGACACTGCTCAGTACAAATTGTTACACTGTGCTTATAAACCTATCCTGAAATGTGAATGTTTATGTGTGCAGTTAAAACATTGAATAAGAGAACCAGCAGACTGCCATTCCTTTTTGTCGTTGCAATTATCTTAGACGTGAAAGGCAAGTAATTAATTACCAATTAGATACATGCAAATTGAGACTCACATTAAACTCTGATAAATAAATATTTGCTAAATAATTAAATTTTTCAGTTCTTCAATTCCATTAATGTTTGTACATTTAATTTCTTTAGTTTAACATATATTTTAAGTTAAAACCGAACAATAACTTTACAAACACACCAAACTTATTAAGTGATATGGGCGTTGTGAGATTCTGCGAGTGCAACATTATGTTTTTGATAATGTGTTATTACTTTTAATCATAATGATGTTGACTTGTTGACTAGAATTTTTAACTTTAGCAGTACATAATAAATAATTATATTTGCAGGCAAGGATTGGAAACAAATTATTTGAAATAATGAAAGTAATTAACTTGGGTTTAATTTACTGAATCTTATATCAATTGATGCCACCAATCAACCAACGTCACATTCCTGAATGGTAAAATCATTATATACTTTTAAAGGTTTCAATGTTTGTATTACAGTAGCTTTTATGGTATACGATTTATAATACTTACAATAAATTTCCTGTTTCAATTACGTATTACTATTTATGTCAAAAAATCGTGTACAGAATTTAACATGAGTTGATTAATACACTAGGTTTACGAGATGCTAAATTACCAAAATGGAGATCTCGTCTGCCTTCCGTGCCACTTTAAATTATAGTGCACTTAGAAACAGAAATAATACAGCAGCGAAGTGTCGTAACGACTAGCAAAGCCATTATTGAGTTATGAACACACTATACGAACAGTAGTGAAGTGTATATGTTTATCGCAGCTCTGCTGGTGACACTTGGTAGTGCTGAAGTTTTACTTTGATTAATAACGTTGATCAATTTTATGTGTATAGCGATATGAGCCGTGGAATAACGTTACAATGTTTAAAGAACTGTCACAGATGTGAACAATTTTTTCAGAAATTCTAAGACTTTATCAGTGTACTGTAAATGAATTAATGAAATTATAGTGATTATAAAGTTTAAACGGTAAAAATATTAAATCAACTTAACTACCATGATAACGCATGTCACAGTACAGCTTTTACCAACTGGTATTAATCATAGAGCAAGAGATTGAGAATAACTAGTAGTGTGAAATCTGCAATTTTAATGTTGAAGGAGCAAAAGATTGAAATGTAACATATTATGTAAGATCAGAATAGAGTCTTTTAAACGACGTATATACTTTAATCTAGCACAAATGTTTATCTAACAATCAATGAAAATTGATTAACAGTTATAAAAAACAACATTGAAACGCAGACATAAACACCACTTGACAACAATGCTAAGCCGTGTTTATTTGCTAACACAGTAAATAATAAACTAAAATTAATTTACCTGTATTGTTGTAATATATTATCATAAAAACGTATGTCATGTACATTTTGTTAGACGCACAATAATAAAGGATATCTTTAGAATACTTATACCATAACATTTGATATGTAGAGTTAATTAATTCTTATTAAAATATAAATAAACATAAAATAAGTTTATCAAATTTTATACTCTTTCGTGAAAACACAAATAAATCAACACCAGGCCAGTAAAGCCTTCATCTGGCTGAATAATCACTATTTAATTTGAATGACCATTGAACGATGCCACTGGGGTGTTTGAGCTACGTGTATTAAACTTTAGTTAAAAAGAAAAAAACTTACAACAATTACAGTGCACGTCCATAACTTACAAAAAATTCTAATTTCCATTGCGGAAGTAGTTATATCTTTCACGCGTAAATTTAAGTGTTATAAATGTTTTGGATCTAGCATAAAATTATTTTTAAATTTACAAACTACCTCTGTTTCTCTATCCATCAATATTCAGTTCTCGAGGGACCTCCTGATGCTCCGTATAAATGTTTATCTTCAAACAATGACGGTGGTAGAATGTTTTCGATTTGCAAGCGTTTCTGTGTTTAACTAAACTTTAAACAGGAATAATGATAATTGATTACAAAAATAATTGTACTTTAAAGCATCATTCTTTTTCTGTTTCCTCGTTTTTTCCCGTTTTAGACTCAAGCGTCGAAGTCTTTCAGGAAGTGGCTTATAATCCACATTTTGTTTCTTTTCATGAATCAACATCTGCGCTGCATCTGCAAAGATCATTATCTGACTTCTGGTTAGATAATCGGCAACGCCTTACGTGTTCGTTCCCTGATCACTGGTATACCAACACTTTCCAGGACGTTCTACCGCCGCTGTGTCCTTTTATAGTGCAACCCCCCCTTATGAATGCTCCCCCATCTGTAAGAGTTGAATCTTAAGCCCGCCCTCGTCGAACGTTATCCTCGATTAGACAACGTCTAATCAAAACCCTACGGTCGGGAGCAAACCATAGGTAGAGACCATCGTTTTCCATTGTTCCTTCCTGCGAGAGTTCATATGAAGCTCGGAACGCGGCGTAATGGCTTGCCCCCGATCACAACGTCTAGCTAACTCTCTCTCCCCCCTCCCCCTCAACCCCTCTTTCCCCCTCCCCCTAACACCCTCTCACCCACTCTCCAACATCTCTCTCTCTCTCTCTCTCTCTCTCTCTCTCTCACTCTCTCTCTCTCTCTCTCTCTCTCTCTCTCTCTCTCTCTCTCTCTCTCTCTCTTTCTATGTTAACCTATCAGGTTGAGGATTTCTGTCTCATAGGTCTCATAGAGTAGTGTGAGTTGACATATAAAACATTTAAATAACATCTAAGATTACTGATAGCTCTTCTTGTTTTTGTTAACAGATTAAAGAGATACACAAATTACAAAACTAAATGACAAAAACATGGAAACAAATTAACAAAAATTATTTCCACTTACTGCTGTCATGATACATTAAGTTCCAAAAGTTAAACACTGGGCTTATAAGATACATATAGTGGTTGACATTAATATTTAATGTTGACACGAATACAAAACATACAGATAATACAGAGAATACATTATTAGTTGAACCTGAAGGTAAGTCTAACAGTTTGTGTCTCTCTAGTCTATAAATATCTTTACCGTTATCTAACAAATTAATTGCTAGGGCTACTAATCTAATTTGGAGATATGAGTCCTACAGAGGCGCATGATTTCTTCTCTCACGTTTGGAACTTTGAGGTCGCGGTGTGTAGAGTTGTTGGAGACAAACCATGGAGCGTCGACTATAGATCTTAATGTTTTGGACTGAAAGCGCTTGATAATCTCAATATTGCTCGTACTAGCAGTACCCCAAAGTTGAAACCATAAGTCCGTACTGGTTTAAAAACTGCTTTATATAGTAAAAGTTTGTTGAAGAGACTTAACCGCGATTTTCTGCCTATCAGCCAGTAGATATTTCTGACCTTGAGATTAAGTTCAATCTTCTAAGAAATTATGTGTTTTTTCCACGTTAGTCTCCTGTCCAGATGCATCCCAAGGTACATTCACCTTGTGGTATTGGTTGACCGTTAATTGTTACTGGAGGGCAGTTAGCCTTACGTGTGGTGAAAGTAACGTGTACTGACTTGGACGAATTGATTTTAATACGACATTTGTCAAGCCATAAATGAACGCTGTATCATGATTCTTGTAGCATAAGAGATGCTATTGAGGGGTCGGAGTGTGTCGCTATGATTGCTGTGTTATCAGCGTAGGTAGCAACTGTGTTATCGGCGTAGGTAGTAACAGTGGTTTCACTTGCTGACAATAAGTCCGAGGTGAACAGGAAGTACAGCAGAGGACCCAGGACACTACTCTGGGGAACACCTGACACCACTGGTAATAGAGGAAAAGTAGCATCCGAAAACTTGACTTGAAACACTCTGCCCACTATGTAGGAATGTCGAATACGGTGACAATAATGTGACAGATTTTCTTTATTTTGTATAACAGTCCAAGATACCAGACTAAAATTTGATCTACCGTAGAGTGCTTTTCTCGAAAGCCAAATTGATGATCCGGAATTAGGTTGTTTCCTGCAGTTGTTGGCATAAGTCGTTTTACAAACAGTTTCTCGAATATCTTAACAAGTATCGGAAGAATGTCGATAAGAAGAGGGATTTTGAGGGTTTCTACCAGGTTTTAAGACCATGATTACTTGAGCTGATTTCCAGAAAAGAGGAAGGTATACAAGTTTGAGTATGGCCTTGAAGATGTATGTTATTAGTACAAAGCCTTTGTGAGGCAGCTCCTTTAGAATTTTCGCCGATAAAAAACCAATGCCGGGAGTCCTTTTTTCTTTTCAAATTATACAGGATTATTTCCTTCATTTCGTTAACCTTAAAAAGCTTAATTGGTAGAGTCAGTTGGAGCGGCGAGTGTAAATATCTTTGTACTTCTTCATCGAAAGAGACGTTCTAGATTGAAAAACGTTGACCAAATGTCCGGCAAAGTCTGGAATTTCTCTGTATTGCTTCGCGCCCAGCTACCATTTAATTTATGTATTAGTGGTATTTGTAATAGTGCCTTTTAAATTCTTTTGTAGCCTTCCACAAGGGATAATCAGTACTTTCATTAGGTGAGAGATTTTCTATATAAACCTGAACACCTTCATTCTTTAAATTTTCTAACAACCGTTTCAATTTTCTGACCGCGGAATTCCACTTTCTGTTATCATCCGGATGATGAGTATGGTGGCAAATTCGTCGCAATCTACGCTTCTCAGCTAATTTCTTTCAGACAACCAGAGGAAGATTTAAGTACTTACTCTTCGCTGTATTGCAAAGTGTAGCTTCCAAGGCTGGTTTTTGAAAAGTACTGGTGAGATAATTTACAGCCGCATCAAATTCAGAAGATATGTGGAGTGGACGTTCTAGCGAGATATTATCATTTATAAGCTCTCTAAAGCAGTACCAGTCAGTATTATGATTTGTGAGTGTTGGTAGACTTTCAGACTCAATTATAGTATTCGTAATAGAGGCAATAATTGGAGTGTGATCAGAGGAAAAATCAAGGGAGAGTCAACTTTGTAGTATTTATGAGACAAGCTTCGTATTAAAAAGAAATCAATGAGGTCAGGTATTTTATTTGTATCAGACGTCCAATAGGTTGGGTGTGGACAGAAAGGGCATGGGATTTTTGACTAATGACATTATATAAAATTCCAGCTCTTGGATTAGCTAATCTCGACCCCCATTGCGGGTGTTTTGCATTGAATTCACCTCCCACCACAAAACGTGCACCAAGAGTTCTGAGAAAGGAGCTGAAGTCAGTTTCAATGATTCTGTGGTTCGGAGGACAGTAGACTGTAAAAACAATTAGAGGGCCTCTTTGATATTCAACTAAAATATCTGTCGCCTGCAGGTGAGCAGTTTTTAATTTAGAGAAGAGATAATGTTTTATATTGTTTTGGTTCAACAGAGCGGTTCTGCCACTAGCTGTACCGTTAGGATTTTGGGTATCATAAACAGTAAATTCTGGAATCCTAATATGGCTTCTGTCTGTAATTGTGTCTCATATATTAGCATAACGTCTAACGTGTTGTCAATAAGAAAAGCATTGAGCTCTAGGCTGCGTTGGGAGAGCCCATTGGCGTTCCATAGTCCAATCCTGTAATTGTTATTCATTATTAATTAAAAAGTTTATTGACTAGTGTTGTAAGAAGGTTAAGCATGACGCTATTCTGCTGCACGAGTTGACTGAACATAGTCTCAAATTTTGTCAGGAAGTGTGAAAGTGTGACGTTCTCATTTGCTCTCTGTTTGGGATTGCTGTCATCAGGAGGCGAGGATTTTGAGCGTCGCTGTTGTCCTGCAATTTAAGCGTAAATAGGAAAAGAGACGTTACGGGTATTCATGTTCTGTTCCGTGTTTATGGTCCTAAAAATTGAAGGGGTTCTCTTAGTTATGGGGTTAGGTACGGCAGATGGTGTTTTCTTGCCTGGAGATTTTGATAAACTTCACAGCCTTTATAATTAGCTGTGTGAGGACCATCGCATAATGCACATGCGGCTATATCCTTAGGTTTAGAACAAGTTCCGCAGTTGTGTTCACCTCCGCACTTGACACACTGAAATGTTTACTACAGTACATCTTACTGTGACCGTATGCCTGACAATGAGTGCACTGGATTATGAAGTTTTTTCTCCGAGGTGGCTCTACAGAAATCTGCATGTTACCTAAAGACCTTAGGTTATATATTTGTTTATTGTTTGCTGCAGATTCAAGATCAACAAAGTATAGAGGGAGGGATGTTTTCTCTACTCTGTGTCTAACGTTCATTATATTTAAGACTGAGTGTCTTTTTTCTTTTAGTGCTTCTTTTATAAAGTGTACACCGATGCTAGGATGAATGTTTCTTATGACAACCCGGTATGCTCGCTGGTCTTTAATTTGATATGTATGGTAACAATTTTTTTTGTCGAGGTATCGGATTAATTTTCTGTAAAAATCAGGTGCAAAAGTGTTGATTTTCACCGTACTGTCATCAAACGATTTAGTATTTTACTCTTCTGCGTCCAAAATATTTGTAAGGTTATTGATCATTTCATTGTAATTGACGACACTATGAAGGTATACAGGTGGAGGTCTATGTACTGTCAGGTGAGCCAAGACTTGAGTAGGTTGGGCGTCATCAGGGTCAACTATAGGTAACACTGTAAATGTGTTGTTTTCATGAAGCTGAGTGTGCGTTTCAGATGTCTTTTCTGAAGACTGGAGATTTCTTTTTTGTTGTTCACCATCTGCCAGCTGTGGGATCCGTGCTGTGTGAAATCAGCATTAACATTTCTGCCTGGCTATTGAGTGATATGGGATTGAAGGGCATTTTGCGACACAGTTACTGGAGGTAATGTAGGCAGCATATTTGCGGTTCCTGAGTGGATCGTAGGAACAGGTTCAACGTTAGTTGACAGGGATGGTTGCTGATAATTAATTATTGTCGATTATTACAATAGAAAAATAAATTAAAAGACAAGTGTACTTCGAAATGAGTAATTTATGGCCTTGTGTTTATGTTTTGTAGAGAAACAGGTACAGACAACCACAAGCCGCAGACAGACACACAGTCCTACACAAACGAGCATACAACGTCTAATTAAAACCAAACGGCCGGGAGCAGACAGCACGTAGAAACCATGATTTTTCATTGTTCCTTCCCGCGAGAGTTCATATGAAGCTCGGAACGCGGCATAATGGCTTGCCCCCGATCACACACACTCTCTCTCTCTCTCTCTCTCTCTCTCTCTCTCTCTCTCTCTCTCTCTCTCTATGTTAAACTATGACGCTGAGGATTGTCTCTTCAGCTATCTCTTTCCAGAGATAATTCCTGGGAACCTGACGTTCGGATCACACAAGCCTGAATTCGAATAGCCAGAGAATTATCTTTTGCAAGTAGACCAGCTATGAAGCTCGCCCGGCCAAGAATTACTTCAAAGATAGTTTGCCGGTTTGGGACGAACAGGCTTAAGGAGAGTCCAGTGTTACACCATTGCAGAACATTCTACATGTTTCTCGGTTATCCCAGCAGAACCCAGCTTTAATGTTTGTGTGCGTACGTTACACTTAACTTGCGTCAACAAACAAGGCTATTCCAGACCATACCAGTCGGCGCACTGTGTTCAAGGCCGCAATCAATCACGCTGTAGTGTTTTCGAGTAGTGTTGACGCGTATTATGAATTATTCTGGAACATCTTGTGTTATCTGGAACACAATAGCTGCCGCTTAGAGTCAGTTTTACATGGCAATTTATTCAAATGAGTTTCGACGTATTGTGACTAAGTGTTATAATTATGCGGGACTATTAGTTGACATTATTATTGCATGTGGACAAACCTTTGCCTTTGCTACGATTACTGTACAAGTTGATTATAAATTCTTATTTGTGATAATGAAACCTGGATTTTAGTGAATTCATTGGCGTCTTTTATTTTGTTTTCCACTGTATCACAGATGATCAGTTAGACCGTCGTAAAATATAATAATATAATCCTATTACCACGAAAAAATAGTTGTTTTCTGAATTATGTAAAACGTTTTAAGTTTAAAGAAGTGGTGATGCCTTTAATAATTTTCAAATTATTTTACCCTTCAGAATAAAATTATCAATAGAAGTCTCTATCCTTACTCATTGAATTTACCCATTACACATTAACATTATCCTTGTAAACACATTGTACCCATTTACTGTACTGAGCGAATAAAACAACTCAATTAAATTTAAAGAAATTAATCCGTAATTATGTTTTTTTCTAAAAACGTAGATTAATAAAACTTTGCAGTGACATTTGTATGAACAGGAACGTAAAACAAAAGATGTTCAAGGAACTTCTCGTCAAATATTTTTTTTATAAACGTTATAATTATTTGTGCGCGTACTAATTTTTTAAAGTCATCTTCTTATGATATTGATCTTTACAAAATACATTTTTGTACATGTTTTGTACGAATATATAAACAAACATTTTTGTGAACAACTCCTTAGCAGCCAGTTGTTATTCGGACAAATGAAAACTTTTGCTTATTTCCTGTTACTAAAGTAACCGTTACGGTTACACAACGTTTGTAGAAATTTATTTTGTAATGAGTGCGTTACTTATTTTACATATTTAAGCTTAACAATTGTACATATATTGTATATATAATACCTTTGAATTTGTATTGTGTAATTGTAGGCCTATATATCTTCATATAATGACTCTAAGGATAGGCATAGCAAAATTAACGTTACCAAAACACATACATGAAATGATGATTTATTAAAAATTAATAAATTTAACCGTAGATAAATTTCAATGACCTTTACTTTTGATTTACTTAATAAAATATTCCGTTGACCAACACAAATTTAATTAAAATGAATTGACTTTTATCATTGTTGTACACAGATTTTAGTCTTACAGTATTTCAAAGTTTATACTTGAATGTTATATTAAAATTTGGACATCTCTTGATTGTAGTCTGCAGTACTATGTATTAATTGGCGTACGTTGACACGATGATTTACAATTGAGTACCGACAGTTCTAGAGTGCGTCTTTAATAATACTGATGGTAAAGTTCATGAGAGTCGCTTTTGAAGTTTTATTGGGCTTGAAATTTTACGAGTCAAACTCTCTATGCCCATGTATATTAGTCTTAACATCAACTCCAATACACTGGAAGCGTCTTCCAAACCTAGTAGTACAACTATCCCCTACCACGGAAAACATACGGTTTTACACTGGGGTTCGACTGACACTTATTTATAATGTTCAAATAACTAGAGGTTGTCTCTTCGAAATCGACAGCGTTCAATGCTGTGAATTCGCAGACTTACTGTTTGTAAAGGAACGTACGTCTATCAGTTTCGAATAACCAATACAATCTGGTATAAACTGGTCTTGTTCGTAAATATGTACACTCTTTACTAAAATCCTAAATCTCTGACTATCGATTAAGTATTTAAAGTTAGGTAATTACGGAAAAAGTCACGGAAAAGTCAGCTTATTCCGGTCTGGCCTAAACAGAAGATAAAAAAGAAGATAAATTGTCTACAAGTATGCATTACGTTCATGACCAAGTTAAATTTGTTTTAAAAGATAAATATTAGCGTTTTACGTGACCTTATAACTGTATGTGTGTAGGCTGAGACACACAAACTTTTAATTTATGTCAAAAGACGTGATAAAGAAATTATCTAATGTGCTTAAGTCCATACATTTTGAATATGCCTTTCATTATATAAGTATGCTATTTTTGTGTGCATTGGTATTTTATAATTGCTTATGCTTGCGTGTTTTAGCTTATACATTTATAGTCAATATTCAAATAGGACAAAACTTTAAATATTAATGAATGCGTGACTTCGTAGCATTGTGCCTAAGCCCTTTGCTGTTGGAACTGTCTTGAAACTGTATTAATATAAAGTCAATATATGTAACTCACGTGATCAACAGTGTGACGTTTGCAGAAATAGATAATATTTAACTGTTTCCTGAAACACAAAGAACACAAAAAACAAAAAAACACTCAGTACAAAATTTAACTATCGTCTGCAGTAAATATTGTAATGTGAAGAGGGGACCCCTAGAAAAATCAAGTTTCTGACAGTTAACCTTATGGCTTAAATCAACTCAATAAAATAATACCAACTGAAAAGTTACTGAAATTAGAATATGTTTTATGTTCATAATTTAAAACAAGTGCCACGTATGTGTCTTAAACAATAGACACAGAAAAATAAAAACAAACTAAAATATAAATAATTACGTCTGAGGGATATAATCTAACTAACATAACGTGACTCCAACAGTGGTTCTAGCATAAATAATTACGTCTGATGGATATAATCTAACTAACAAAGTGACTCCAACAGTGGTTCTAGCATTAAAAAAATTACGTCTTAGGGATATAATCTAACTAACATAAAGTGACTCCAACAGTGGTTCTAGCATAAATAATTTTACAATGAATTTATCTATGTTGGTAAATTGAATCCCAGCGGTCAGGGTAGGACCAATACGGTAACCTTTAATGTGAGGTTTGAAATATTCCATTCTGTTTTTGCGACAAAAAGGCGTTGGTTTAACTAGATCTAGGAGGTCCTAGATGTGTAGTAAGCGTTGCCCTGCTATATTCATTGTGTTAAACACAACGTATGAATATATAACGACACTGAGCAAAACACGATAATGTTAAGAGTAAGAAATTTATTTGTTAAACTTTTAACCATCCATCAACGTCGTTTTAAATGTAAACTTGTTATGACATCTAACGGATAAGAGTTGTTGTTTTGAGTTATCGAATTGTAAACGGTTTACTTTACTCTTGTCCGTTTGTGTGTACTTAATTACACAATATGACACAAGGTATGGGATGTTTTATTGTTAAATAAAATAAGTCCTTTATATGTACTCTCATTTTACAGATTTATCCGAGTACACGAAAGATTACGATTGTATTATCAACCCAAAGCAACTCAAAGCGTAAAATATAAACAAATCTATATTTTTAAATAAAAAACAAAATGAAAACGAGACAATAAGAAGAGAAAACTTTTTTGTGTCACAGGTTTTATTTTACTAAATTTTAACTTATTACAAGGAATCTCGTGTAGAGAAAAGAGACAAATACACAAGAATTCTTATTTTGTCGTTCCAGCCAGTCGCTTCGCCAAAACACACAACCTGAAGATACAAAATCAGGCAGGTTACACTTATTAAGCAATTGTTTCGATGAATAGTTATACTCTATACTAGTAGAGTGCATCGTTCATAAAACCTGCAAAAGTGTGTTAGTCACATAAAAGTCGAGAATGAGAGTGTCTGAGAACTTCGTTTCTTACATTACAATTTCAAAAATGCAGAATAGTTCCAACTTCCGTTTTCTCAAGTAGTCCCGTTTACGAGGTTTTAGACTTATAATATAAGTTTCAAGAATCAAAAAAGGCACTACTTAAACTTCTAAAATTTAACGGAATATAAATTTAAATGGTGAGTGACAGACGAACGGAAAACGTATAACACAGAGACTGACCTTAAAATTATGTAAAGAGACAAAACAATGCGCGTGGGAATAAAGAATCTGACCATGAAGAAACATACTAATAATATACGCACTGCCAGCATTATCATATACTGGACTACATTGTTTGGACTCTATCGTCGTCTTGGTTTCTACGTACAATTCCTACTCTATGAACGATACTATTCCATGTAATCGTTTCCACAATCATTATTTCCATTAAAAATACTTTTCACCCTTACTACAACATCTTTAATTAAGCAAACATTTGTTTAACACAATACGATTGCTGAAAATTGTTTTGAGTGGAGAGACTGGACTGATAAATGAGACTGATTAATTTGCTCTGTACGATCTAGTATTGGAATATTGACGTATTCCTCCAGGTGTTTGCCTCTTAATTTCCGTTTGGTTCCTAAATAGAAATTTTTTTAAATACATTGAATAAAAATTACTTATGAGTTATATTTGGCTTCAAAAGTACATACTATTTTATTCTGATAATAAAAACATATTTTAATTAAAATTGTCAATTTAATTTTTAATGTGTTTAGTTTTCTTTACTAATCTAAACCCTTCAGTGCTTGTTTTATATTTATATTTATAATTATATTTTATGTATATTTATGATACTTTTTTTTCAATATCCAGACCTGTGAATTGAAAAACGTGTACCTTAAAGGTGACCGAAACTGAGAATATAATTAATATACAGAGTTTATTTTGATATTGTAGAAATGAATAAAAGTTAACCAGCTGGTAAAATTTCCTGACTCTGTAATTATTTTCATTGACCGATAACAACTGTGCGATTTCAGTATAATTACGTAGTATACAGCTATACCTTCTGGTATTCCTCGAAGGTATATTCTAAACTTATCTTTAACTATATCTCTTAAATTGGAGTTAATTTAAATTTCATATTAATATGTTTGTACTTTATAATCATTATGACGGTTATCGGAAAAGTTTCTTCATGCAAAAATAATTTTTCCCTAAACCACTGAATACCATTCACTGATTGAAAGCAACTTATAATTATCTCCCCTCTTTATGTTTGAGTCCCCTACATGGACAAACATAAAACTCGGGGCTCCTAGTAATGAAATGTAAACAGAGGTCTGCTCCAAATACCTATATGTCTCTAAATTCTAAGGGAACCTAGTGTCCAGCTTAATAAATTTCCAACAGTCTTTGGGACTTTTTCGGAACCCTTCTTACCAGTAACCATTTTAAATCATTCTGCCCTTACCATTTTTACGGTAAGCGCTGACAAATAAATACTAAAGTATATATAAGCATTATCACTGCCAATTTTTCTTCGAGGAATGTCCTTCCTTATGAAGAAATCCGCCCCCTGTCAGGAAACCAATTAGCAGATAACTCTAACTACGTCCATGCATCAATTACCAAGTGTTTGATTAGCAAAAATTTAGGAAGTCTTAACTCTTTTATGTGCACAATTGCAGTTTACTATAATGTAAACAGTTATTTTTATCTCTGTTTATAACTAAGATCTTTATGTAATAAAGTATACTGGTTTACATTTATGGATGAATACATTTTCATGCTACTTTTATTACACTCACTTAAGATTTATCGCTTTATTTGAGTCTCATTTGATTGTTCTGTTAATTGTAATTGTCGCAATCGCAAATGTATTTATTTCAGATTTACTTTTACATATGAAACGAAAAATTATAAATTTATTGTAAAATTGAATTATCCATAGTGAAAGATTCAACTGTTATTTTCTTAAGTCATGTTTTATATAAATTATATTAATACTAGATGAACTCATAAAACAACTTGAGCCAATTCAGTGGTTACTAGTCATGTGGCCATTTACCACTCCTTTCAATAATACTGTTGAAAGGTACAATTTTAATGGTATGTGTAGGGTCAACATTTTTGATCGTTATATGCTGATTTGTGGAAATTCTAACTTTTTATTTAGAAACATCGCATGTCTATTATATGCCTTTGAGAGAGAGAGAGAGAGAGAGAGAGAGAGAGAGAGAGAGAGAGAGATAAAGAGAGAGAGAAAGGCTTTAACTGAACACAGAAATGCGTTCCAATGGTATCAATTCCATAAATCACATATTCCTCTCTTGTAAAAGAAAGAAATAATTTCAGTTCAAGAAATTCCTTGTGTGTTGAAGCTTGAATATTTATTGGAAAGAGGTAATTCATTTCGCCTCTTGACAGTTTACATACAAAGCTAAAGATCCCAGAAGTCACATAATCTTTATGCGGTAATAATAGTTTTTGTTAGAAAAGATGAAACAACCTTTTCCTCACGCATGTTCATAAAAAGTAGGGTTTTATTATTATAGGAATTCTTAACTTATAAAAAAATTAACTACACACAAATTTTAACTTTAAAAAATTTTAATAGGTATAAATATTAGCTACTTTTAGTTTCAAAGAGATGGACAGATATATGCTTAGTTACCTACTATTCACTTTCTTAGTTACGGTGCTATTCATATTACACTTAAATATCAATTGTGAATACAAAACTCCGTTTAATGTATAAAAGCAATTAAATGACTCTTAATATTTGTCTTGTGTTGTTGTTTGAGATATTTTGGAATCTGCTTTAGGCATACTTTGCAAATGACTATTATTATATTGCACAATGTAACACCGTATATAGATTTAATGGGATTAAAATTAAGAACAAATTAAAATGAGAGATGACTTTTGAAATAATAAAATACGCTAAATGTCAAACTATGTCATCAGCCTAACGTATATTAATCCATAGGGCTAGATTGCATGACGCATAATAACGGTAACACATGTTTAGTAATATTTATGTTTACTTAAAAGAAACAAAGTTACATTTACTAGAGGAAATACGCTACTGTTATCACAAAACTCTTCATTTTGAACAATTATTAACTCCAATTATTATCTGAAACGTCACCTTTTTAGTCATAGTCAGTTTTGATAAACATGGTAGTTTTGGGGTAATATCGTAACAGTACACATGTGGTAGTGAATGGAACATGACCATTGGTAGAGAACTAAGGTAGCTGTGAATAGTACATCAGCGTAATAATAGTGTTATCATTACAAAGCATTGTTCCACGTGGTAGCAACACAGCAGCAGTAACATGACTGACTTATCTGAATGCAACAAGATAAATAAATGTTTAAATATTTACATGGTAAACCTACATTATACTGCACAGGCGCACCATTTAGTAGTCAGTCTACACTTGGGTAAAGATTACACTGAAATTCTTTCATACATGTTGTAGTAGATTTAACTAACATACTAAGTTACCAGAAAGTTATTTTAGTAAGACAACCTCGCTGTTTCAGATTCATGTGTTATGAATGTGAAACATAACATTACTATGCTAAACACAAATTGTGCAGATTTGATTTTTAATATTTAATTTACTGTTTAATTCACCTCTAATAATGAAGCGAATTTTGGAACTTACATTGTTAGGCAAATACATAAGAAGGTCCTAATTGAAGGTCAGTAAATAGTTTTACTTTTGCTTAATATATTGCAACAATTGTAAATATAATTGAATATTTGCCCATGTTTTGTAAATTAGTGTAAAAAGAATACGACGAACAGTTTTAAACAATTTTGTGCGGTAGAGTACAGCCTGTGGCCTGTCAAAATTGCCACCTGCCACCATAGTGTCAAAATACAGCGTTTGCGTGTATGCGTGTGTATGCCAGTTCTGACCTGCATTGAACGACGAGAAGGGGAGACACGTACGAATTGTTGGTTTGTCATTATTCAGGTTTTAGCAGGATTATCATAAACTAATTAATACGTTGTTACCTGTTACCAAAGATATACCACAATTCTAAAAACAACATTAGATTAAGGACATTTAAACACATATGGTAATGCAAAATTATTTCTGAAAAGTACAATAATAAATACGCTACATAAATTAATGTTAATTACTATCGTAAATTAACTAGCAATTAACAATTAATTTATATGTAAGTGACCAGTTGAATTCCGAAAACGATGAAATCGCTCGCTTTACGTTAATTTGTACGTGATCGGGAAAATGGACTAAAAAGTGATCAGTAAGCAAAGACACGCTACCCGCAGTCTACACAATTCAACACGTAGATTTGCAATCTCTAACATGTCAGTTTGTCAATTTATACAATTGGCTTTAATTCAAAATGCCACTAACACTAAACAAGACACAATATAAAACTAATTGAAGAGTTACTATAATTTGTATGTAAACCTTAATAGTTTACTGTATGTAACCCAAGTTAAATACAGATAGCAATTTATAACAATTCGGTGACAAACCTCTCAATTTTTCTGCGTTACGTCGAATTAGAATAATTATCAAGGTCATGTACGGAATAGTAATTATTATCTGTGTCGCAGAAACCAGTTACTAAGGGTTGTGTTTCATTCAGATTTCTAAATGCCTTTAATACTGAAACAGCTTTTCCAACATGTTACACAAAATTTAATATATTATAGCAATCTGAACATTAGTTTCAAAGACACAAATATTTAGAATGATTGCTTTCTTAGAAATTTACTAAAGCCAATTACCAAATTGCAATTTTAATGAGTATTTTGTATTTATCAAAGTTTGTAACATTCCTTCAAATACAGAAGTGCAAGGAACGCTCGAAATATGGAATTTATCTAACTTATTTTTAAAATAATATTTATTTATTTCTAAAGTACATACAAATTACCGAGTCTGTTTCTTTGAAATTTTGATAAATGAATGGTTGACTTTCATAACGTACGGACTGAACCGATTTAGGTTTACAAAAAAAAAATATAATCAATAAACATAACATTTCAAGCTGACAGTATTAAAAATTGCTTTTGATCCTGTGGAGTGAGACTTTATCTAAAATGTAATTATTCATTTTCCCTCTGACAGTTCGTTGAATAACGACAGTACCACTACGGCACTGCTTCGAGTTTACTCAGCAACTATCTTTATTACACGAAAAAGTTTTCTTTGGTAGTCTAGATTTTTAATATAGTTTTTCGGGTCTACTGTACTTTTTGGGGGAGGGACGGTTAATGTTATATAAAAAATAATCAGCGAGACAAAAAAAGTTTTGTAGTCATAATTTTGCAAATAATTTTTAAGTCTCTATTCATCTCATGCATTATACAAGACCACAAGCACGCACATACGCATGTATTACTTGCAATTATGTTCACCGAGATCTCTTGAAGTTTATGGTCATGATGCCTGAAAGGACTTTGTAAATGCACATGATTTGTTGTTCTTTCAGAGATCACACGTTCCCTCATATTATGTGTATGAGAAATTGATTCATCCTCCGATGAGAACTGTTTAATGCATGACATGAATTGGTACAATACATTAAACATTGGTGTGATAGGTAAGCGTGTTGCCGTAGCTCTATGTCATAAATATACGCTCTATGTTGTCTAACATCCTGAGAATATAGACCTGTTCACACTAACGCCCAAGCTAATCTATGCTGCTCTAGGCTTTATCAGTTGTTTACGAAAAAGTAGTAAAAGTAGTTTTTAAGCTCAATGAATTAAGAAAGTAGTACTAAATTTTCATATTTTTTTGTAGATTCACATTAATGTTTACGTGTGTCACGCTCATTTGCATCAAGGTACGTGTTGATTATATAATTTTTAAAATAGGTACTCTCAGTTTTACGATATTATTGAAATATAATATTTTTATAATAGAATTTTGATATTTGGATGCGTATTTGTGGTTGAAATACACGTCGCATTATTCATGTATTGCCAATATATATGACTTCAAACAATGGTGTAGTCAATGTGTTTCTTGCTCTATCACATTGATATAATAGAGAAATTTAGTTACATCGTAGAAGCTATTAACATTTTTTTGACTTCTCACTGTTCAAAACTATGCTTCTACACTGACGACACTACTCGAAGTAGCAATAGTCTTTATGCATCAGTCAAAGTGCTACTTTAGTTCTGTCCGATCTATTACACTACCTTCGCATATCGTCTTGCTCTGACGAGCCTTCCTTTTTATTCTCTCCATACGTTTATATTTAACAACACTTCTTATTATTTAAATATTTCTGTCCTTCCCTCTTACTGCTTTTGTAAATGTGTGCAAATCTTACACTCTTCTACACACTCACAAGCAAATGACAACGAAATAGGCCTACAAGAAAGTTTTCATTGGTTCAGGAAACCAGCAATTTAAGTTCATATACTCTGATCCGTAAATGTACTTGTTCAAGGGAAAAGAGGTATTTTTTCATTAATTCGAACAATTAGTGTGGCGGATTGACTCTAGATACGTAAACGTCATCAAAGCTTTTGTAAATATTTTTATCAAATTTATCATATCTAAATCATTAGTGCTGTATATAACGTAACAGGTACGGCTGGTGTTAAGGTTGTAAGGTTGCACAACCACAAGTATTTATATGTCTAACATAACAGTGTGTGTAGACTAAGTGATACAACAAAATTTTATGCGTTAAAACTATCGTATTTTTCTCAGTTATTTTTCAAACGAATTTATTTTGCTACAGCTGCAAAAATGACGAAATATAATGTTTAACGCAGCACATCACAGCCGACTAAGTTAAGCGTGCTGCCGGTAGTTAGTTTGCACTGGGATGTTTGTTTGAGCTCGGCAAACAAGTAAACACGATCATTGTGATACGACTTAAACACAGCACAGTGAAAAAAACGGTGGTAGATATAAAATAAACGATGGCTGGAAATAATTTCAGCTGGCGCATGGGAACACTACAAACCGTAACTGCAATCGCTGCTGTGCAGTAGAGCGCATGCGTATCAGATGCGCTCTCTTCTTACACGTCGCGTCGTTGTCGTTTGTTTTCGTTTTGTATTCGAGCGTGGACTGTTGTTTTACGTAATTATGGTTATGAAAGTATTTTTTACAATTTGTATACGTGCTAGTTTGTAGTGATTGTGTTCACTGTTTAATTTAAGATATTTACTTGGGTACTTTTTCTCGTTTTAAAATTGTCTATGATTAAAAGCTATACAGTTAATAACTTATTATTAAACCGTTTTAATCTTTGCTCTAATAAAGAAAAATTAGCCAATAAAAGCCTGGGTAGGCCCACATTAGATCTTAACATCGCTCAAACTATAAAATTGGCAAATACGTCGTTTTAATAGGAAGTTTAATAAAAATGTATACTCAAAATGGAATTGGTTGTCTGGATGTGACAATGAAAATGCTTTATTTTGTTTTCCTTGTTTGGTGGTAGAACTGAGGATACGTGTAGACAATCAGGTGTCAATGATATAAATCATTTAGTTGGTTGTGCCAAAAACCATGAATCGTATGCAGTGCATATACAAACACACCGAAACTTACGTTGATCGGGAGTCTTAATGAAATAGTGATAGTATATTCTGCTTACAGACAAAATATTGCTATTCACAACGGAATAATTAAACAAAATAGATATATTTTGAACTGACTTATTAATTGCATTGAATTTTGCGGTTTTTTGAACTGAGAGGGCATGACAAGGCAGTTGAATCAAGTAACCCGGGTATCTCTTGAGGGTTAATAGATTTTAGTGCCAAATTTTACATTCTTTTAAAAAAATCATTTGTAAACGGCTGCTGTATTCAAAATTACTTACAAGATTATACAGAATAAAATCGTACAAATTATGTTTCATGTGTGACATTGTAAAATGTGGTAAGAAATAAAAGACGCAAAATTTTAATCAATAATTTCGGATGAAACCAGTGATATATTTCAAACTCATTTCAAATGGCCTGAATTTACTGATGTGTGGTTAGAGATGAACTTGTTGAAAGGTTTTACAATATTTTAACCTTGCCTAACCATAACTCTCGATATTTAGAAATATTTAGAAATAGGTTGGACCTGTTAGTTTATATGCTTTTATTCAAGCTATCAAAATATGAAAGACATTCAATGAGTGTTTTAAGCTGCTGAAAATTTTAATCACCATTCCAATGCCAACTGCAGAAGATGAGAGATGCTTTTCAACATTGAAAAGGATGAAAACATTTTCCCGCAACACGATGACTCAAGAAAGACTAACTGGTTTGGCAATGTTGTCGATTGAAAAAGCTTTAGTGATGAGTATTCCAGACTTCAACCAAAGGGTTATTGATAGATTTGCTCAGGAGAAAGAAGGGAGGAAAAAACTATGAAATTTTTGTTTTTTAGTTAAGGTATGCTAAAATATTATTCATAAATGTCTAATATGTTATTTCTAGGCCAATATATTGTTTGTCCTTTTTCAATAGGTTATAAATTAAATTTAATTTTATTGTATGTACTAAGTAGCAGGGGCAAATGCGGGCAGGATTTCTATTGGGAAATGGGAATAATATTGAAAAGTTGAAACCTGAATTGTGTCTAATTCTTCGGAAAGCCTGATAAACAGTAATTTCATATTTTCATCACAGTATAGTTTTTCAAAATAGATGATCGGAATTCCCCTTATCATTCTTCGATTTGCCTTTAGTACATACAGTTTATGTTATTCTGCCTAAATTATAGATTACCAACTTTTGCAACCACTACTTTTTTATTTCACTAGCCGCCAATGTAACGAAATAATAATTGTGCAAAGTGTTATTGTTATGAGTTGCGTTAGTTAGAAAATATGTATAAAGCTTTATTTTGACTAAACATTGAAATATCTTGTTGAAATGTTTTGGTAACAAAACATTAATGACAATTTTGGTATAACTTCTGCTTTCGAATTGAACTCTAAATATATTTACGTTTCGTCTAGAGTTTCTACGAATAAAAACAAATTACAAATACAGTAGTTTAGTAGTTAAACAAAGCAAATACACTTAAGTAACGAATAGTCTTTATTGCGTAAAAGGACTCTTTGGAACAACTTTGTGAGATAGCCTGTAAGTGCTTTGATAGTAAAGTAAACAAGCGTTTCATTGTTCTACAAAACTTTTTAGAAACTTTCTGTTTAGTAATAACGTGTTTTGCAATTTCAAATTTTGTATATCTTATGGCCATAATTCTATTCATGAAACAGAATTTACTACTACTACTACTACTACTACTACTACTACTACTACTACTACTACTACTACTACTACTACTACTACTACTACTACTACTACTACTACTACTACTACTACTACTACCACTACTACTACTACTACTACCACCACTACTACTAATGTCGGCTTATTGGTTAACAATGGAGAATAGAAAGGTGGAAAACTACTCTTCGTGAACGTTTTGGAAATTCAAACCTTTGGATGTTTTTGTGATCAGGAAGAGGCATAACAATTAATTCAGCGTTTCCGTACTGGAAGCGTAGATAGTAGGCTTGCCAGACAACGTAGAGAATAGCAATATCCTTAACGAAAGCTGGAGGTGGTTATAAATTGATAGGACTTGACGTATAGAAGATATCTCGTCCTCGATGATGGATTACACGACACGGCTTCACGGACAGACCGAGACTTCGAGACATATGAATAATGTACACTTCAATGAGGAAGTTTGAGTATATAAAAAACGATCTCTTCTGAATTTCCGATGGAAACGATTAACTTGAAGCAATATATGTTACTGGTTTGGTAAGTCGACGAAATCGAGAAATATTAACAGCTGAAAAATGTGTAACTAGCGATGCGGCAACTAGTAAGAGTGGACTCACAGTCGCTGACAAAAGAATCAATCAAAATGGAAGAAGCATTCTCTACTAAAGGTTCTAACCACAAGTGAAGAAGAATCGTGAATAATTTAATCAGTAAACCACGCATCGATAAACCAAACGTTTATTTAACCAACGACTCCGGCTTAACAAACACGATAAGACTACCCGTAAGTTCGGGAAAAACTTGTAGTATTGTAAAGAAACAAATTTATTGTATGTTTTTTTACGAGTTAATGAAACTGTATTTAGAGAAGAGAGGTTAGTGGCGATGATAACATATTTGTAGTTACGGTTGCGAATTCGTTGTCACTGCTTATTCAAAGGTATACAATTATTCAAACTTTATTCTCTCAAATTAATAGACTACAACGAAATATCCTATTTATTAACCTACAAGAATTTTTGTTGTACAGAAATGTTCGTGCAATATTGTGCAGATGGTAAACATTTATTATATATGTTGTTTACATGTACGATTTGATTGTCATTTGTATTTCCCATATGTCTGTGTTATGTGCAGTATACACATATCCGAGCTGCAGAATACGTGATGTCAGAAGTCGGTAAAACAATACGTTACTTTAAGCATTTAAGGCCACAATTATTTCGTATTTAATACATCATACATTGTTAATTCACAGATTGTTAATCGTTAAAATTTGCCTTATTTTTATAATCGTATTTTTATTCTTCAATGCCTCTATTCTTTGGCGTGACTTTTGATAATAAGTTTAATAAGGATAGAAATAATAAAATACGAGACATGTAAAGTTGTAGGTCATGTTGTTCAATTGAGTATTTGTAGTACATTGTATGACGTAGGAGGTAAATGCATTAAAAATTCATAGGGAAGTCATAGGCCTACTATGTATACATAGTTTTCTTAGTAATGTTTTGAAATTATCATTAAAAAGTTTATTCCATTACTTACGAAAGTATGCGATAAAATATTACACACACCACATTATAATTTTTTAAGTTTTGTTCTGGAAATATTAAGGAAATCACTAATACGTTGAGCCACTAATACATATTTCCTTGAAAATCACTAAAGCTTAGCTCGTAATTTTATTACGAGTCTCCCAGGCTATAAATCTAGTCATTCCTTGATAGAGTTCAGATTGTCAATATAGGCAATAGTAGAGAGAATAAACTAGTTTGCTTGTTGTAAACTAGTTCAGTTTATAGTTAAGAGAGCAAACAAATTTAAAATTTACCTAAAAATAATTAGATTAAATGACAGTATGATATCTTGTTTATAATAAGGAGTGCATAATTGTAAGTAACGGAATCATAAAGACCGTGTTAACACGCCTGCTTGTGTACTTTAGAGAATTCAAACTATCCATTGGTGTGCCATTTATAAATTATTATAATACAAGTCAAAGTACAATATAAAGGATAAATAAAATTGTGTTTTTAAACAAATAAGAATAATTTTACATTGCAGATCTGTCACACAGATTGGCTCACAGAAGAAGGGAAATAATTTTATTATTCGTTCAACTACAGAAAAAAAGCTATGCTTGTAAATTATATACACGCATATATTGTAAATTGTATACACGCATTTTATTCAAGCTACGGGTAATAAAAAATAATCACAGTAATATGCAACTGACATTTATTTGACTTAGATTATACGAGAATACCTCATTGGTGTTTCATAATTAAAGATGTAAATAAATATTTCTACTACTACGATCTCGTAAAGTTGATAACGTTACACCGCTACATAATAAATGTGAAATGGATGTCCGTTATTACGTACTGGTGCGTGTTCTTTGATCACCGCCTGCCTATGATGTTGTTTTATCAACTAAGTATAAATGAACACATGTGAGAGTCGCGCTTGTTTAATCTCTCAATTGGTGTTTTAGGCAAATCCACCGAAATTAATTAACACTTTCGTAACGTTCTAATTAACATTGGAGCGTGGGATGTGTCGTTAGCAGGAATACGGAATACTTAAATATGATGCACACGCATTATATGCTTGTGTGTGTCATGTTTACATTACTGTATAACAGTAGACTAATAAATGTTTCAGATCAATTTTCGTATGAAATATATGCAAAATACAATTTTGCCTATACAGATTATGGAATTACTAAAAAACTGTTTACGTGCTCCAATTATAACTGTAAAGTATTAGTATTATAAGCTATTTGCAAATGACTATTATAAAAATCTTTAATCTAAGATAATTTAAGACACAAATGGCAAGGAAGCTTGTCATTTCAGAGATAAAAAGTAAAGGACAACTACAGAGATGCGCACAAGTTGCTGAAGGATTTGATGCAACCCGTAACTGCATTTATTGAAAAAATATTGAAGGAGTTTCACCGTAAGGAACATAATGGTGACCAAGTAACACTACATAAAATAGCAAACAAACCACCTGCAACCAGACAACGATAGCTTCTTCCAAATTAATGTTTTCATACTGCTAAGATAGCAACCACCTCAAGCTGTTGTGGGAAGCCGGAAAATGACACGAGTACAGATGTGCAGAAGGAGGATTTTGTGAAGAGGAGGCCGACCGGGGGTCGAGAAACTCCTTGAGACGACCTCTTGATGAGGTTTCGGCTCTTGCCTGGCGCCAGTGACCTCATTGATCTTGGAGAAGTAGCAGAACTGCAGGAGATCCGCAAACTGAAAAATGGTGGCTGAAGGGCTAGCCCAGAATATAGGTTTACGTACTAGCAATTCTTCACATGCAGCATTAAACGTACTCTGTAGTGGAATATAATTGGTTGTGTCTCGCATTACGGCGAACTTAAGATGGCACTAACAAAAGATGAAAGAAGTGTTGAGCATATCAGCTACAATATAAAACAACGGAAAGTAGGTCGGTATGGCTCTGAAAGTTGGGAGATAATAAACAAAAGCTCCTAAAGGGTAGAAGCAGTAAAAATTGGCTTTTCGAGAAGCTCTTGTTGGGTATCAGGAACCAATACATTAGAATCATTTATATGACGAGGCAACTGCATGTTGACAAGAAAATTACTGTAAAAAAGAAAGTGCCCTCTATAGTACGGCCACGTGAAACGGATGCCTGATGATCTTTTGCCCAAAAAGATGCTAGGACCAATTGAAGGGGAAGATTGGGTTCTACGTAGACAACGAAAACAGGGTAGATCCAGAAGACTGTGGAAACAATATATACTTGAGAAGATTTACTTGGTTAATGGTACAGAAGCGTCTAGGAACTAATAATCTTAAAATACATATGTAATTTATAATAGTTAACTCTTATGTATTTATTTATTTTGTTGTGCGTAACAAAGACAGTTTTCGTCCTTGTTTTTCAACATACATTATGTTTTCTGAAAAGAGTAATGGACTGAATTAGTTGTTAATACAGTCTACCGGCCAGAACATAATCGGTTAATGATCGTTGCTCCCTTCAAGAACGAAGGACGTTTCTCAATCAATGTCGTCTCATCAGCGACGTCTGTTTGCAAATCAGTGACCTCTGACAGCTTGAAGAGCAGAGCACTCCTTTGGTTTACTGTGAGTACTTTGCCACCACTTATACATATTGGTCGTTGTTGTTCAGGCTGTATCATTTACGACAATGTCGGATTAGTATGTTCTATTTGCAGTCTGGTGAGAGAAACCTCTTTTTGTGTATACTACTTTCTCGTGTATGATGCCATGTAAACAGCTGTGTTCAACTTGTAGTTTTGTACGTAAGATTTGCTACGTTTACTGCCATAGAAAAGACGCCCGCAGTGGTTCTGCTGCGAGGCAGCGTCTTCATTGCCCTTGGTTCCTACGTGGCTTGGCACCTATATTAAGTTAAATTTTAACCTCTGATGTTCAGACAGAGACATAGCACAAGAAATCTATCTGTTTAATTACCAGATCGTCTGTGCCTGTGTTGCCGAAAGTGGTGACGAAACTCAGTGAATCTGTGCAGATGTCAAAGCGCTTCTGGCCACGGTGTTCACAATACCGAATAGTCTTCCTAAAGGTATATACCATATACCTCGGCGGTGTACATACTAGCTGTTTTCGGCAATGCCCATGAATAAGAGGTGCCCTGAACAACATACACGCTCCCCACTCGACTTGATCTCTTCGATATGTCAGTATAACGGACTACGTGATATCTGCAGTCGGCAATCACCGAACGGAATATATCTCCCACGCAACAGGGTGCAGCAGCCTTCTTTTCATTTGTTAAATCCAAACGGTACTCTGCTTTCCTAAGTAGGTAGGGTAGTACTTCAGATGTCATAATCAAATGCACGTGTTCGGATAGAACGGTGTGCTGGCTGTATGATTCAATCGGGCGAAACACAACCGAGAGTGTGGATTTGTAACGACGGATATACACTTATGCCGTCTGTTCTCGTCTTTTCCGATTCTTGTTGTTTCCGGTTATGAGAAATTCCGGATACGGAAGGTCTACTGTATATTGAATTAGATAGACGTAACATAAGTTTTGTAAACCTACGATAATGTTGCCGGTAAGTAAAAGTTTACTTTCGCCTGGACGTACTATGGGTACATTCATCTGGGAATGTCTTAAATGTATAAGTCATGGCAAAAGAAAAACAGAATGTTATAAGACAAATGGTAAACTTATTAACACTGTACATATGCTTTGATTTTTTAGGCTATTAAAAACCGAGATAACTTATATAATTCCACCGCCAGAATTATACCCAATGATTGGGATTGTTAATAGTTCATTTTAAACACATAGTAATTTAGTTTGTAGAAGGCAGTTTTTATTGAACAAACACATGCGACATTTCTTGGGAAACAACATGTGTTTTACATGCGGTTTCTGCAAAATATTCTTGGATAACATGGACGCGGTGTTCTCAGACTACAGTATTGGTTGGTTTTCTATAGTTCTCTATCAAAATGTTATAATTACATAAATGTAATGCACTTTACATGAAATCTGTACCTTTTGATTGAAAAAGATTTTGGGCTAGCAAAAAATGTAGATGGCTCTACCTTGAGTATGCAGATAAATTGCTAAAGGTGGGCGGGTGTACAATAATCGGCAAATTTGTTTCTGTACTTAAATAATTCTAGAGTTTTGTGTATTACCATCACATCCATTGTTTGTTTTGATCCTATAAATATAATAACATGTAGTCATACATGGTCCGGAATAATTGTTTAGTATTTTTATTGCAATAAATTAAAGTAATAAAACTAATCATGCGCTTTGCTTACGATTTCAATTTTTTTTGTAAAATAAGTAAATATTTTTCATGCATTTTTAATACTCATTAAAATTTAATAAGTCGAATTAATATCCATACATAACAATAGATATTGCTAGAAATTATTTGATAAAAATAACCAATTTTTTTAATTTGCAACTCTTGAAAATTACTAAAAAAATATTCAAACTGCACGTAGAATTTTTTTTAACTAGTCTTAAATAAATTGAAGTACATCCATTAATCAAAAAATATGTAAAAATAAGAGGTGCTTTGAATTTTGATTTAAAGTTGGTTCAAACCCGCGTGTTCTTCGTTTTTACTGTTCTTATAGTTACTTCATTTTGTTTTTCTACGGCTAAGAATAAACCTTCTGTGTGTTGCAATATAAGAAAGAAGTAAATAATTAATGATGATTTGCAATCTTCCTTTTGCTACTGAAATCTGTAAAGTTCTTTAAAAATTTCTATTCATTATCCAGCAAAAATACATCTACTCAAAGTCAATAGGAGTAAAAATATTCTTGTTTTCTGTGTGTACGCTAGCGTGTGAGTGTGCATTTGTAAAGAAGCTATAAACATTGAATATAAATATACGTCTCATAATACTTTTATTATTTAATTTATTAGTCTATTTGATTTATAATATGTGGCAAAGAGCGATTCGAAATGAATTTAAAAATAGTATCTATCATTTATAAATTATACAAGTAGAATTTCTTCAAATGTAACAGAATTCGTAATGGAAATTGGTTTTGATTTAGTAACCGTATTAATAGGGGTGAAGTGTGACATCTAGCAGCACAAATTAATTGGTGACAGAGCGTGTAAATGTTGCTGTTCGCATTAGTAATGGGTACCTGCACACCAACACGATATACACACAGTGTAATTGGGGTAGTTAAACACAGCACACTAGCATCACTGAGTGTAAACTAGAAATTGCTGACGAGTGCATATGATAATATTATTGTATAAGAATTATATTAGTAAATTATAATAACAATTTATTAAAGCAAATGTTATTTGTTTTTATCATAATGTATGCACTCACGAATTTCTCGGTACCAGAGAAGTCGTTACAAGCGGAACTTGTTTTGTCCTTTTGCAGCATTCACTATTCACTTCTTTGTGACGTAGCTCAGATATAATACCCACGTCACTCAACACAATTTTTTTTTTTTTTTTGAATAACTTACAACACTCAAAACACAGTGAATATTTGTTTACCATATTCACCATGATGTACGATTTTTTTTTCTTAAAACACACATGTATTTTATAGTAATATTTGCATTCCCTTTGCCAGGCGAATACACATTTGAGACGATATCACGGATAACTTCAAGCTAACAGTGCAGTCCTCCGTAGTGATAAGTTATTTTTTTGCTATAATTATTATATCAGAATTATAACAAGACAGGGAGAGGGACGTACTCCTCTCATTTATCAGCGCTAAACGGTAGATGTGATTCCACTGTGTGTGTGTGTGTGTGTGTGTGTGTGTGTGTGTGCGTGCGTGCGTGCGTGCGTGCGTGCGTGTGTGTGTGTGTGTGTGTGTGTGTGTGTGTGTGTGTGTGTGTGTGTGTGTGTGTGTGTGTGTGTGTGTGTGTGTGTGTGTGTGTGTGTGTGTGTGTGTAGGTCTATGGTTTTCCTCATTTGGCGCTTACCGTATATTTTGTTATTCACATTGCTAGTATAAACGATAACTGGACACACATTTGCATCATAATTGCCTACGCAGCGCCGTTTCTAAAATTAACAACGTCCACTTAAAAACACACACCCGCTCAATAAATATTTTTTCTATGAAGAAGTTCGACGTTGGATATGATGAAAGTTCAACCGTCCAATGTATTCATTGATGTAGGATCAGAACTGCAATTCGGTAACTACTGAGGACATCTTTTCGTTGAATGAGTAATATGCTTTTGTGATAACAAAAATTGGAATGTCTGTAATACAAAGCAGAGTTTTTCCTAAGCAATATACAGTTAGTAACCCCAAATATTAATACCACCATTAGTATTTTAAAGCGCGTAACACAAAATTCAAGTAATCGATGTTTAACATAATCATTTGAAAAACATGGAAATGATTGCATTCAATAGACATATATGTCTGAGTCATACACTCTCGGTGTACATACAATCGAATTATCCATCATTTAGTTGTTACACAATGACAATGACAATGTGTTTCATATAACGAATGTTATATTTTCAAACACAAGAGAGACTGTCCACAAAATTGTAAGTTCTTTAATGTCCGATCTAACTAACTAGCCTGATAATATATTTAATTATTAATTCAAATTCTCATATTTTATTGATATTTTATTAACAACAAAATTCTTAGCATACCGAAACGCACTTTAAATCTTACTTTTACAAAAATCTTTGTTTGCTATTTTACTGTAAATGTTGTGATTTTATCGACGTGTTAAACACTAAAGACGTAATTATAATAGCATTAAGAAAATTAAAATTATAAAAATTTATTTTTTTATCGTGCAATTATTTATAATTATCATGGAAGATTATTTAGTAGAGGATAAAAGTTGTTTATTGTATGATCGTATAATTCTCTATAAATATATTGTAAAGCGGTATAAAATTATACGGGTATCCGAATGTTATAGGCCTACATCCAGTGACGACTACTCACGTATATAATGTTTATATAACTGTCATTATTGTTCTTAAATAATATGATGTAATTTGAAATATACTTCCAGTCGCTGATAAAAATTAGGATAAGTAATAACTGATGTTTATAAAATTCAGATTTATCGTTAGTCTCGAGAGTACACATTTCCATGCGTTTCTCAACTAGCCTACAGCTAGCAGACGGCAAGTTGCTTACAAGATCGGATATGATTACATATACATAGCCTTCAGATTTTCTGGCGCCTGTAACTACTCCAGTTATTCTGGAAAATAAAAGAGAATTTTGTAATTCCAGCGCGGTATAAATATAAGCATTCAGTGGCTGAGTCAGTTCTGATTTTAAAGTGCGGATTGAAGCAATTGTGGTTTAGTGGAAAGTGATTATAGTGTTAATTAGTGCGCAATTGTAAGCAAGTGACATTTAATGTTGTGCGTTGAACAAATTTCACTTGAATTATTGTGTCAGATTGACTTGTTGAATTATAACAATTATTTGTGTTTAATAAAAGTATGTAGTAGTGACTTCTTGGTGCCAGTTATTCTGTTTCCACTGCATAACAAGATGATCTGTGTGACCCTCGAAACAGTGGTGTCAGAAACAGGATTGAACGTTTAACAGTGGAAATACAGGACACTTCGTAGAAGAGTAATGTACGTGGTAATTAATATGCAAAAACGTATACCAGAAATATGATGAAAGCTTTCCAGGCGGTGCTACTGGAAACACAGGAACAAGATAAATTAGAACGCAGACGGAGAGATGTGGAAACAGAGAAACTCCGTACACGTCGAACACCTATACCGAATTTTTGACAGCTCTAGAAATTTCCTATCATTCCTGGTAAGGAGGACTTCAGAAACAATTATTACAGCCGAAAATAGCGTATCTTACGTCCTGTGGACTTGGGTTGTTATTGGAGGCATTTATGAAGATGGTAAAAATGTTATTAAACAGTAAACAACCCAATAGGTAAGACGGTTAACGGTTAGAAATTTAAATTAAGCAAGTAAATAAATATGGATAGTTAAAATTAATATTATTGCATAGAAACTATATAGCACCCATATTTACTTAAAACTTAAATTTTAGAATTTAAAATCTAAATTGTGTAATTCAATTTGTATTGGTAACATTATTACAATGGATATTGTCAAATTATTTGTTTGAAATTACTCGATAAGATAAGATTTAATAATTCATTCAGCGTGAATTTGAAGCGCGAATTCAATCCACTTTATCTGAATTAACGTGGACAAGTTTTAATAACGTAACTCAATGGCTACAATTTGCAGTTTTTAAAAATTTAGTTAATAGTTTGAACAGAGTTACATAAAATACGTATTTGTTAAACCAATAAACTGGTTAAATATTTGATTAAATATTGCTATTAAAAGATTTTTTGCATTATATTGACCTATGAATATACTATTTTAGAATACAAGTAAATAAAGAAACTATCAGTTGTACTATTAATTTTTCATTTAAGTTGTGATTATTCAATCTGCAAACGTTTAATAACGTTGAGTAAGTTGTCCTTTTAATCGTTAAATTATTACACAATTTTATCCTCTATACAAATACGTAGAAATAGCATTACTGAGCAATTATTTTACAATATACTTGTTTGGAATACCGAAATTGAAAATGCTATGGAAGAAAAAAAGAATGTATTTTCGTAGTATTCAAATACACAGTCTGATGAAAGTAAAGAGAAATATACAGAGGTAAGGAGCAAACAAAGATTATAGTCAGACAAGCCTACCAGGAGTCCTGGGATAAATTTATCAGTGTCGTAGACAATGATATTCATGGATAACAAACATTTGCATATAACTTTTTAAAGACACTAAATTTACAAAGAAGAACAAGGCAAATTTAAATGTTATAAGCAAGAAACGGTGGATTCAGTACTATAAAGAACTGTGGTGTAATGATGTAGACACCCAGGCTCAAGACAAAATCAACGAAGATGAGGATTTGAATATAACAGTAGACTTAATAACAATAGAATAATTAGAAAGTGCTCTGAAGTGCTCAAAAATAGGAATCGCCGGGTTCTGATGGAATAAATACAGAATTATTCAAATATAATAGTTTTCCATTCAAATTGCGACTTCTACATTTATTTAATATGTGTTGGTTATCTAGAAGGATTTCTCAAGATTGGTTAGAGCCCATGATATATCAGTTTTCTAAAAAAGGATAGAAGCAATTGAAAGAATTGTAGGGGAATCAGTTTATTATTTACAACTTACAAAATTTATTCTAAGATAAAAATAACAGGTTATTGAGAATTGCTGAGAGCTTGATATTAGAAGAACAGCATGGGTTTTGAAGATGAAGGTCCTCAGTTGATAATAACTTTATGTTAAAACTAATAGTAGAAAATGAAATAGAATTAAGTCCAGAGACACATCTTACGTTTGTGAACCTCAAAAAAGCATTTGCTAGGTTGGATAGAGCAACATTCTGAAGGATAATGTAGAGAAGAGGATACTCTAATCTTTTAATAAAAGTAATTAAAAGTTTATATACTGGAATGCAGATACGGATAAAAACTAGGATATTATGAGCGCCCATTGGAATAACCCAAGGCGTTTGGGAAGGTTCCAGTCTTTCTCTTGTTTTATTTAATATCTGCAGTATATAGACGATGCGATAAGAAATGGAAATTGGACGCCCTCAAAAGATTATACGTGGAGAAAAGAATTTTATTTAAATATTTTAGTGTATGTCGACGATCTTGTGATCATCCAAGAGAATGAAATCTGTTGTTTTATCTTACTAACATTTCAACAGATTACACATAAACCATTTCCTTATCCAAAACAAAAGTTATGGCTTTTTCGGGGCAAATCATATTAGAACAATGTCATACAGGACTCGCCAATAGAAAAGAAGCCAGATTTCAAGTATCTAGGGTGCAGTATTATATACCAAGATAATGAGGCTTGATACCAAAATCAGTCTCTTCCAGTCGCTTTGTGGCTGTATTATTAAACACGTAAAGAATAAAACAAGGAATGCGTCGTAATTGAAATATTATAATGTAATGGCCACACCTCAACTACTTGGGTAGTGTGACTTGGATTAGAAAAGCCAAAGGTATATATCTAGAACACAAGGAGCGGAAATGAGGTTCTTGAGGGCTGTAAATGGTTGTAACAGTAGAGATCTTTCAGAAATGATCCTATTAGAATAGAGCTAGGCATAACTGAAAGCTTAATGGGAAAATCTTTCGGTACAAAACGGAGTGGCGGTTACACGTGAAGAGAATGGATCTAACTAGATTTTGAAGAAGAGCCCTTGACTATTATCCAACGGGGAATTGAAAAGTAGGAAGACCACGTAAGTAATGCTTGGAGGACTTCAATTGAGACTGGAACAGGCTACTACCCTAAGCCGTAAAGGTGACAACGACGACGACGACGACGACTACTGCTCTGACCCGTAGATAAAATACCTATCTGTTTGTTGCAGTTATTCGGCACTCCTGCCGAAAGCAACAACCGTTTATACTAATTTAACATAGTAAATTTTAAATAGTCGTGCAATCGTTGATCGGTCAAAGCCTCTCTGACGTCACGCCGTTTCCTTTACTAACGAAGCCGTTCGCTCGGTTAAATCTCGTCAGTCGAACACCAGACCGCCCTTGTGAGCAGAGCCGTCCGTTCAGCACATTAAATAAGAAGCCTCGGTTTCCAAGGTAACTATGAATTTTTTGGGTTATCATAAATCAATGCTAGTGGCGAATAATTTTGTATATTACGTTTGTAAAATATCGGTATGGAGAACCATACATGACTTCCATATTCTAAGATTTATTTTTAAAATCATTTTCGAAATGAAATATTACCATAGAAACTACTTCTTTCTACTTACTGCTTCAGCCTTAACCACAGTACTGTGGTCACTAACGTATACCACCTCACGTTATCGCACTCGATTTTCACTGATGATGGAAGTCAATGGCATTGTTGAAACGTCTGGTTTTGTAGAAAACATTGGACTACCGCCAAATATCCCGGGAAGGAATTTTAACAAAAACTACTTCTTTGTTGCCGATAACGTTGTACACATATATATAAAAAATATGCATAAAATTAATGGCTTGTATAAGTTAATGATTGATCTCCATTAAGTAGTGCTCAAGTTTCCAAAGTTTTAATATTATGATGTCCGTAATTAAAACATCAGAGCAGGTTTAGTGTGTATGAGGGTTCACCGTGGACAAAAGTTTTCAACATTTCCTATTGAGCGTTGCTTAGAATAAATCTGCGAATCTACAGTGTACGTTTCACAGAACAAACACGCGGAAAAGAAGGAGCGCTCCGAAGTCACTCATGGACCCTCAGCATATTGCAGAGCGTTCATTCCCTAAAGACGAAAAGTCTGTCTATGAATCGTTCCTCTGTAAACACGTGCAGTTACACTGCCCAGCGATCCACAGGAAGCAAATCGCTATCCACGCTGGACACTTTTTCGGCTTGCATGCGTTATGTTGGTATGGGTTCGGCACTTTCCATTTAAAAACCGTGCAAATGTAAGAAAATAAACATGAATGAGGCCAGAAATAACGCGAATTGTGTGTGTGTGTGTGTGTGTGTGTGTGTGTGTGTGTGTGTGTGTGTGTGTCTTCCCTGCCTTTTTATTGCGGTAGTGATAATAATAAAATGGAAACGTAAACAGTACATAACTTAGATATGCTTGCCTGCCACGCACGATATATTTTCTCTTATACATGACTAGCAGAATACCCGTGCTTCGCTACGGAGTTTCACGTTGTACGTAATGAAAATGTTAGTTTAATTAATAAAGTTTAATTAAAGTAGGCTTCTTAAAAATAAATAGCTGTTGCCCACAACTTCGTTCGCGTGGTCTTCAATTTAATGCGATAATATATTTAGAACAGAATCTATTCTATTGGGTTGCCATAGTAACCAGATCTAATAGATTTTTAAGACCGCAAGGACCCCCCAGAGGATCGTATCGAAAAAACACCTGTCCTATGTTGGTTCTTCCGTTGCTTAAAATATTTGTGCCAAGTTTGGTTGAAATCGGTCCAATGGTTTAGGTGATGACGTGGAAGACCCCAAAGGACCCCCCAAAGGATCGTATCGAAAAAAACACTTGTCCTATGTTGGTTCTCTCTTTGCGTAAAATATTTGTGCCAAGTTTGGTTGAAATCGGTACAGTGGTTTAGGAGGAGATGTGGAAGAAACCTTCGCGGACGTGCGCACAACAACTCACCGAAGTTTCATCGCAATCGGATGAATGGTATAGGAACGCATACGGGACAAACAAAGAAACATTCATTTTTATATATAAGATGTAAACTATACCACTTACTTGACATAAACCGTGATAGCTAAGCTAATGTACAACATATATGTATTAATTATACACATAAATGTTCCTCGATAGACACTCTATCTATTGGCGAAAACTTGAATAAAATCCGTTCAGTACTTCCTGAGATTAGCGATTTCAAACACAGAGAGAAAACGGACCGACTTTACTTTATACTATGTACAGATTTACATTAAAATGAAAAAATTATAATTTTATTGCCTGGCAACAAAATTATTTTATTTTTAACAATTACCATTGTTTGAAAAAGTTTAAATGAATTTTCAAGTACTTTACTCTTGTTAAAACGTAAAAGGTTGCAGGTAAACTACCCCTTCCCCTTAACCGATCTTCACCAAAATCGAAAGGCCTTGAATGCTCTACAATTCAGTGAAGAATGCAAAAAATTGTTTGATTCTGTTTGAATTTGCGGCAGTTATCGTTTACCATAGAAAATACCCTTGATAAAAAAACGCTGCTGGTAAACTACCCCTTTCCCTTAACCGATCTTCACCAAGAACAATAGGTCTTGAGAACTCTGCAATTTAGGGCTGTATGCAAATAATCTTTTGATTCTGTTTCAATTTGCGGCTGTTATCGTTTGCCATATAAAATACCCTTGTTAAAACATAAAACGTTACAGGTAAACTACCCCTTTCCCTTAACCGATCTTCACCAAAAACAACAGGTCTTGAGAACTCTACAATTCAGTGCTGTATGCGAAACATTATTTGATTCTGTTTGAATTTGCGGCTGTTATCGTTTGCCAAAAAAAAAAAAATTTCCCTTGATAAAAAAAAACCGTTGCAGGTAAACTACCCCTTTCCCTCAACCGATCTTTACCAAAAATAACAGGTCGTGAGTACTCTAGAAATCAGGGCTGTATGCAAAAAATTATTTGATTCTGTTTGAATTTGCGGCAGTTATCGTTTGCCATAGAAAAAAAATCTACACACAGACACATAGACAGACAGACACACAGACACACACACAGACACTTTTCGGAAAACGACTTTTTTTCATGTTTTGAGTGTAGTACAATTAGAATCTGCAATAATCTCGAACACGATTTTTTTTGCCATCACCATACTTCCATTCCTTAAGGAATATGGAAGTAAAAAAGAAGAAAACTTGTAATTTCTGTAAAAATACTGTTATTCATAACCAACCATGACGTATCTTGTTTGTAATAGTCAGCCTCGACTAAAACCAATTTTCAGTGAGTCAATTTAAAGAAAAAAGCAAAGATATGTAAAGCTCAATGTCAGTACTTGTTGTATATATAATTTAAAGTTGTAATTTTATAATGTAATTTTGTGATTTTTTTAAATTTGTAATTACGCATTGTGTGAACGAATGTGTGTGTGCTAATTAAGCTGTGTGGGTGCATAAAGTATACTAAAAGATGTGGAACTTTCAGTTCAAAGCTTGGTTCGACGTACCGGAGTAAGAATCCAAGAATACGGAGCCGATGAAGTTTTTTCTCCACACGTTCTTCCAGCATGGACACAGCAGTAGTTCATGGCATGAGCTGAGGAACAGACACCCGTCGCAACCAGCTACTGCGGGCTGTAAGCGAACTTCTCCGGATTGCCAAGTAACACTTAACCGCTAACAATTTTCAGTGGAAGTTATAGTACAATTACTAATGAAAAGAGAGATAAACCAGTTTCCTCACCTTATATGATATGAACTAAAACTTTTACAAATATTTTGTGATGTAGAACAGTGTTAGAAGTTTCCTGAGCAGATCACAGCTTGTACGCTGAACACCATTAAGTGTGAACTAGTATTGATTTATGCAATTGTTCCATATTCAGTAATCAGATTATCCAGTATGTAATTTATACAATTATTGAATTTTAGCAAACCATTTGTTCTGTATTTAATCTTTACAATATTTAGTTTATTTCGAGTTAAATTAACTCAGTAATTAATTTCTGTTGTCTGACTTATGATTACGTAAAATTTTGAAGCTCATTTTATTTTGAAATAAACGGGTCGAGATCGACTCTGCTCACTAACTGGTGGTACTGAAAAATTTTTTTTACACACACCTCCCCCTTTTGTGAATTATCTCAAACTTTAAGGCTATTTCAGAAGTAGGTTGTAATGTGCAGAGAGACATAAATAGTAATAAGTATGATGATTATTTTTGGTGTATTCTGTGTGTTGCGTTTTTTGGGGCTCAGCAGTGTAACGTGGCACATGTTTCCATATCTCAAGAAGCAACAAAACTAATGTACATCTCATTCTAGATGAACGGAAACCTACATGTACCGATAAATGTGTTCAAATAGAAATATGTCAATAGTAAATAATGAGTTTATAGAAAACTGATGTTATTATAGCGGTTGAAGGGTAGGAGTTATTACTTGTTTTCATTATCTACTTTTTGGGGCTAAGAAATATATCTCCTATAAGGGTCCCAGGTTGTCTTTTACCAAAGGTTGGTAACCTGTGTACTGGGAAACTTCTTTTTTTCACAATCTTTCAAGAAGACTATGTTTTCAGAATTATGAGAAGGCAAAACCGGTGGGATGAAGCCGGAACAATGCTTAATTTTCGCAGCTATGAGGTGAGAAATAAATAATTTGAGTTTTGCAAAATGTCAGATGGTCACAACCCTAGCAATTGTGTGAAAAATATTAATCGCTCAAGTTTTTTAAATTCCAACATAATATAAACAGACAGTTGTTCAAAAGGATTATAGTAAAATGATACTGTTTTATTTTGTAAACGATTTAGTGTTAAAATTGTATTCTACAAACATATACCAAGCATATCTTATTTCAGTTAACTTTCCCAATTAGAACTGTTTTAAGAACATTCTCTCTCAGCTACAGCTAGCATCCCTTATAATTTTTTCTGTAAGCGCTTACACATATATGCGCGCTCTAAAGGTACCTTGTTTCAAGATAGAAACACTCTTAATCCTTAGCATAACTACTTATAGTCACTTAACCTCCCTCCCGCCGTAAGCTGGTAGAGACAAATCAATTCTTTTGATATTTATTATCTCATAGTATTATCCATAACTTATATGCTATTTTTAGTAGTAATATTTTTAGTAGCTATATTTGTAGTATGTATTTTCTTCAGACAATTTTACTTACGAGATATTATTTTACAGTTAGCTCTTTAGCTTCTAACCTACCAAAAATATAAACAGTTACTTTCACTATCCTGAATTTAGGCTAATAAATAGAATACTTTATGTCTAACATTTAACTGAGATAGTTAGGTTTGTGAATACATTGTTTTGTTTTTCGCGTTTTGCCATTATTAATTTTAACAATTGTTTTCTTGCTTGAATCTCCCTTGTTTATTTTCCTTTTAAATATTTGTAATTAATTAGTATATTAAATTTCACTTTAGTTTATATCCACTTTATAATTACGTTATGCATCTCCAGTCAGTTTTAAAAGTAATAAACAATAAAAATAATAGATAAATTAGATAAAATTTGCCACTGAAAACAATGCAGTTTGGAAGTGACTCTTCCAGTTTAATTTGATAAACATTAATTTGTAACATATTTCCACGCAATACGCTTAATTTTGATTAATTTTTCTATTTTAAATTTTATTACTTTATTACTTTGTTTTCGTGTGTGTGTGTATGAAAGAGAGAGACAGACATACAGACAGACAGACAGACCCGTGTATTTGTAAACACGTATAGAACAATAAAGATCTTTAATATTATCAATTCGATAAATCATTCATTTTACGTTTGTCAGAGTAAGAAGTGGCTTACGTGTAGTGGCTTGGTTATTTGTTGGAAAGCAGTAACTCACTCCGTCCTATGACAGTTCACGTACAAAGCTGAATGACCCCGACACGTCACATTGGCTTGTGAGATTATAATTTTTATCCGTTTGCTGCTGCTCCTGCTGCTGCTACTGCTACTACTACTACTACTACTACTACTACTACTACTACTACTACTGCTTCTGACACTGCTGCTGCTGCTGCTGCTACTACTACTACTACTACTACTGCTGCCACTGCTGCTGCTGCTACTACTACTACTACTACCATACTACTACTGCTACTACTAGGCCTACTACTAATACGAAGAACCTACACATGTAGGAAGGCTTTAATACTTAACGACTTAAAGACATTTATTTATCCAAACAAAAATTCGTTAGATACACAATGTTAATTTATGATTTCATCTTCTTAAGTTAATGAGTACATTTAAACCTTACTTTACTTTTAACGTACAATAATATAGTTTATCAATTTATACCTATTATTCAGACACAATATTATACTATATAAAAGCTTCAGGTATAGTTTGAGACACATTGTGTTTTACTAACTGTATAATGCAGTTACTACCAAATAACTTAACAAGGTCAGGATATAGGCAAGACGTTTTGACATTTCAAGATTTAGGAGTAGTGGAACGGACTTAAACTATCGGAATTTGATGTTTGCCTTCAGGACACGGTTAGAATCACATAATGTTATTACGGTATAAAGGCAGTAACAAGTTAAGCACAGTACCTGATTAAAGAAAGTGAATTATATTAATTGCTTTAAAAACTTCATAATTTCTGATTATTACGTGTGCTGACAAATGGACACTTAGCAGTTCTACTTGTAACTTATCAGCCTATGTAGTTTTACCTGCTTTGTTATAGTTATTAACTGGTAAAAAAGGATGTTTGAAGTATAATAGTATTTCCCGGTACGTGAGTGTCTGCAAATATTACGTTAAGCGTATTGAATTGCAAGTGATTTATCTGTGACCAAGGCAGCAATGTTACCGCCGTGATAACAAAGTTATCCGTACATTATATTGCTACAGGTGTTGACTTATTGTGCGGATTGCCCGTAACAAGAGATCGATGTTGTTAAGGATGACATATTAATCCTGCATTATTCCTGATAGGCAAACAATGCGTTGTCAGTCAATTCCTAGGTGAAAAGTGGAACAGAAATGCCATCATTCATAGCAGTCAGAATATGTAGTAGATTTAACAAACGCAATGTGTTACCTCAAAGTATGTCACTGTACCGAGACTACCGCTGTGCCCCATGCACAGAAGAGACAACGGATACTTCAAGGCTTCCTGTAAGATAATACTTCAAAACAACAAGGTTTTCAAAGCTTCACTTTACCTAAAAGTAAAATACATTAACAGTAAAGTTAGATAAATTAGTAGTACTGTTCGTTTTAACTTTACAGGAAAGACAAACGCAAGAACACGGGTACGCTAATATTAAAGCTACTATTTCATAAACTTTTACATTTAAACAAACAAACAGATAATGTTCATTCGAATGCTGACAAATACTTGCATTTTGACGTAACAGTAGTGATTAAGCGACAATAAAGAGTCTTTAATTAGAATAAAGTAAAACACTTAAAATGAGTTAGAACTCTTGATGTCTTTTCAAAACGATTAAGACGGATTAAAATTTGGTCTCCACACGTAGCTGTTTTAAGATCAATTAGTCTTTTTTTCCTTCTTAATTGAAAGGTTGGTAAGGTTGCAATGTCTTCCCTTACAAAGACAATCTTTTAATCTTTGCATACTGTCTTCTACTTTTTATTTCATCTATAAACTGCTGACTAAGCAGACACCTCACATTACACTCCTCAATCATTCATTTGATCTGGTAGGTGAACTAGTTTGAATATCGTAATAATTGACCAACCACACTGGTTTTCTTTTCCGCAATGGTTTTAAACAGAAACCTTCTTTTATCCACTGTCTTTAATACCTCCTCTTTAGTCACTTTTTTGTTTTCACGGTATTCTTAAATTTTTCTTCCATCACCACATCTTAAAGGCTTCAAGGTAGCTCCTTTCAAATTTTCTGAATATCGAGGTTTCTAAACGATATGTAGATATTCTCTAAGTAAATACGATAATGTGTTTTCACTAAACAATTGTATCTTATTTGTTTTAATATTGCTCCCGTTAAGCTACATGGCTCTAGTACACTGAGGTCCTGACACTGACATGATAGCGTCGTACAGTGCTACACCAAACTGTTCTAGAAATGAATGTTTCGCCTTCTGAGACAAATCATTTGTTGTTTCCTCACAATAACTCTACGACTAGGCAAGACTAATCTTGTGCCCCTACAACGTGCGCTACATTCATTATGTGTTGGTTAGTTGTCTACTACAGTACTCTGTTATTTCGTAATTAAAACCGTAAGATTCTGGCAGCGGGATTACGGAAATAAAGTAATGAATTACAAGAGCGTTTGTCAGTAAGGTAAACGACAATAGATTCAGGTGTAGAATGTTAGATTGGATACTTATAACTTGACAGCCTCTGGATACCCGGCAACAAATTTTTAACATACAAAGCTCACATATTTAAGCGATATCAGATAATTACATTGACGTCGGTTCTTTTTTACTTAGAGAGCGCAGTTCTACGAAATTGTGATAGCATATTCTAAAAAAAATATTCAAACAATTCACTTTTCTTATATTTATTTGTACTTACAAAATAGATATATGATTAGAAAATAGGAAAGCATAGAGAGGAGGAGAGAGAGTGGGAAAATTGTTAGATAAACAGTTTATGTAGAGTGTTTCAGCACAAGACCTAGATGACGTGTAATCAAAAAACAGCGAGTTATAAAAACTCTACAGGTATCCTACTCGTCAAACTTAAATTTGTAATATCCGTAGTCCTAATATCAACAATCACTGTCAATGTGTTTAGCAAGCAGTCAAGATTATTTACACTGGAACCCTTAGAAATACTAAGCTACAGTAAACCGTAAAACAATTTTATCGGGTAACCGTGAGTCTGCTGTAATTATATTTATACCTGTAATTAATAGCTTTATTATATTTATGCTGTAATTATTTATGATTTTAAAAATTCCAGACAAAAGAAGTCAGACATGCCTCACTTTCAAATAAAGCAATGTTAAATGCCTTGTATCATGTTAAACATACCGTAAGATGAAAAGTGTGTCAGCTAATGTAAGTTTTGAATTAACAATTAAAAAGGAAATGTATATTCTTTTTAAGAGTGATTTCATTGATTACCTCACAAAACATATATGTGCGTTATGTACTTACCTTAACTAGAATAACAGTTTTTACGGCGGAATTCGTAAGTATAGAGAAAATTAATACAATAAATTATTTATATTTCAAACCATTCAATAATAAAAGCCTTACTAATTCATATAATTAGCATATTAGTAATGCTATAAATACAATGTTAAAAGAGTTAGGGTAAACAATTTAGTAGAACTGTACGGATAACATGTCAGGACTGTACGGATAAAATGTTTACTAGAACTTTTATATAAAATAATAGAAGTTAGAAATTGCTTTATTATTTACATAGGATATATATTTCTTGTTGATTGTATTGTATACTTTTCCTTCTTTGCCTTTGAGCTTCATGAACAAGGCAAGCCTCTCTGTTTCTAAAACGATGTCTGACGTGGGCGACCACCACCTGGAGGAAGTAAATATCCTCCAGCTCCACGGGCTACTCTTTCATTACTATCCTATCCAAACGACTACATCGAAAAATTTGTAACTTTTAATTTTCACCTTTGAATGTTCAGTGTTTTTGCGTATACTCTCTTTTCTAACCTGATTGCGCGAAAAAGGCTATTCGCAGCCTTTAAAGTGTTACCTTTGCGATGTAATTTAAGACTGCTGTTTCTTTCACAAGAGCTAATTTTTACTATGTCGTTTAATACGGGTATCTTTCGTCTTCAAAAATTTTAATTTTGGAATGTTCATAGTCTTCTTTGTAAGTGGTCTACGAGTTGTATGCTTGTACGTACATCAATGTCTAAATGTGTCAGATTTAATAGCACACAATCGTCTAACTTATAGCCATTTTGGCTATTTATACCGTTTCTCCTTTTGTATTCAATCAAATGTTACCTGGCATAATTACTGTTCTTTTCTCACATCAGTTATAACGTCTCGTCGTTATAATATCGGGAACCTGGTTAATTGGCTAAGGTCAATTAAACAGGCTGCCATAATCTTAACAAACTCATAAATAACTGGAAAGTAAACAAATGTTAAATAGGATCCCGTGAATTGAGGATTATTGACAGAGGTTTGTAGATTTATTCACTCACCTTTTTGGACCATGACATCTCTCTATTACATAATTTTTTAACATCTGCGAAGAAATTTAGTAATGAGCATATTAAAAATAAAACGATTTGCACCTCTTGTACAAATAGAATTAGAGTAATTAATGAGTTAACATAGCTTGTACTGCCCTCGGATCCGAGTAGTTTGTTTCAGTGTATGATATTGAAATTATAATCTTTATTTCGTGCCATCTGAAGAATGGGCTTATTTAACTTTAACGTGTTATATTCATAAAAGCCTTAAACTTAACACATATTATTACTAAGCATGAAATTACAATTTTATGGTAATTAAGTCAGTCTTTCGTGTTTTACTTTACTTTCATTGGTTAATTAAGTGTCTATCATGTATTATTTTAAGTTAAGTTGTGAACCACGGAAGTTGATTCACAAAAGGTCTTCACGATGCTGCGGAAGACACACGATTTCGGATCTCCCTGCCTTACATGTTTTTTGAATAAGAGGGTTTTTGGTAGTGCTGTTTCTGTTTACAGTATCTACTGATGTGTCCTAATTTCCCGCAGTTATAACATCTTTTTTCTCTACTCATAGTATCACTTGTATTTTGTTAGGGTTGTTGATTACTCGATTTAGTTTGGTAGTGAGTGGTTGCAGGAATTCGAAATTGTCCTCTATCACGGTGTGTTCTTGTCTCTGTTACCAGGGGTTGTGTTTCATTTCTACGTTGTACCTGGGGGAGTAACGCACGTCGGTTCTGATCCGAATACCATACGTTGGATGAGTGGATACTGCATTGTTCTAATTCTGCGAACGTGTTGGGCTTATTTATAACTGCTAAGCGAGATCTCTCTTCCGGGGATAATCCTACCAAGATTGTTTCTACTAACTGCTTTTCGCTCCAGTTTACTTGCAGTTATAACATCTTTTTTCTCTACTCATAGTAACACTTGTATTCTGTTGGGGTTGTTGATTACTCGATTTAGTTTGGTAGTGAGTTGTTGCAGGAATTCGAAATTGTCCTCTATCACGGTGTGTTCTTGTCTCTGTTACCAGGGGTTGTGTTTCATTTCTACGTTGTACCTGGGGGAGTAACGCACGTCGGTTCTGATCCGAATACCATACGTTGGATGAGTGGATACTGCATTGTTCTAATTCTGCGAACGTGTTGGGCTTATTTATAACTGCTAAGCGAGATCTCTCTTCCGGGGATAATCCTACCAAGATTGTTTCTACTAACTGCTTTTCGCTCCAGTTTACTTGCAGTAATCGTGAAGCTTCTCTTATGTCAGCGATATAGTGGGCGAGTCACTCGTGAGCTCCTTGTACTCGAAATACTGTGTTTCGTTTCAGCTTTTCGTAAATTCTCGTTGGAATAAAATGTCTTATCAGCGTAGTATGGAGTTTTTCTACTGGATGTTGAGAGCTTAATGACTCCAGTACACGATATTTTAATGGTGGTCTACTTTTGGGCAGAAGGACATGTAACATTTGGCAATCGCTTAGTTGCTGTAAGTCGTTTATTTGTAGCAGATATTTTATGAAAGCTAATAGTTTGGTGATACTCAATCCATCGGTGTATGGGATTTCTGATAGAATTTTTTCTACGGGGTGAGTTATCTTTTCGTAGAGGTCCGCACTAAAGTTTACGTGAGGTGTTATTCTAGGAGGTCCCGATGCTTGATTTGTCATCGCTAAGGGTGGTAACGCATACTTATTGGTGAGATTGTGGAGGGCATTGGAAAGTGATGCTTCAGCTATCGGTAGGGTATTCACGTTCCTATTCAGTAACTGATCATTACTCGGTTCTATCCTTGATACACGGGGGGGATTCGAAATTCGCGGTAGTGGGTCTATGTTCTAGCGTAGGTGATTGATATGGGGAGATATATAATTTCGTCAGAGCTTCTTCAATTTCCTCCATTTTAAATCAGTCGGACTTTCTACGTAATTCTCTTATTATTGTGGGTAATTGCTGTAATGCTTCATCAGCACATTTTTGCACATCTGGGGGAATTACAGTAACTTTGGGCCAGTTTAATAAATTATTTATCCGACGGGTTAAATGCTCTATTCTCTGTGTGGTACGTAAGATTATAGCGGGTGATTTTTCGTCGTGGAGGGTTTGCGATATTGACGTCAATTACCTATACTTCTCATAACATGTTTCTCTTTCGCTATCAAGATCTATTTCGCTTAATCGACCTAACTGTGCGGGTGTATCTGGCCTACTTTCGCGTAACGTTTTGCGTAGTTCCGCGACCGTTACGTTCTCGTAAGGGAGTCCGCGCAACAGTGCTTCATAGCATAATTCGTCTTTTAACAACACATCTGGATTGAATTGAGCCATGTTCTTAAGATGCTAAGCCTTATACACTCTTTATTCTACTTATACTAAACACTCTATTTTACTATCTTTAGTTTTTTTGTAAAAATTTAAATACATGAGAGATATTTACAAATAGGTGATACGAGAGGATCGAATCTCGCCTCAGAGAGAGAGAGAAGAGAAATCTCACACAGCCATATTTTACTTTTCAACATATGGTTAAAATCTGTTGTTAATGGGCAAAGGGGGTCAAACACTTTGTATTAGACAATAGAGGGAGGTGGTGTATTGTCTAACTCGACTTTGCAGCTTGTAACAATGGGGTTGTTTCGTACAGGCGGTAACAGATTATTTTCCTGTCCGAGATTGTCGCCAAACCGACAAGTTGGGGAATGAATTTTTGAACAGGAAAAAACCTGGGCTTACTACATTTAAATATTTAAATATGCTTACCTATATTATGTTGCGTAATAATTATTATAATTTCCTCTCTTTCCTAATTTATGATTTTACATATTGTAATACGAGTTCTTATTTTGATTAATTTAAATTTTTGTATTAATTTTTTTTTATTTACTATTAAATATTAAGGGTTAATAATATAGACTTCTTATTTCACTACGCGCAAAAGCGAGAGTTGCGTATTTTAAATTAACACGGTAGTGAAAACTAACAGAGTGAATAATTCTACAAAATATTAAATGAAAACAGCAGACTAACGTATTTTATTTTGCTATTGTCACTAGCGCATTAAAACAAAAACAAGCAGAGTGTCGCATTTTATAACGTCTCGTCGTTATAATATCGGGAACCTGGTAAATTGGCTGAGGTCATTTAAACAGGCTGCCATAATCTTAACAAACTCATAAATAACTGGAAAGTAAACAAATGTTAAATAGGATCCCGTGAATTGAGGAATATTGACAGGGGTTTGTAGATTTATTCACTCACCTTTTTGGACCATGACATCTCTTTATTACATAATGTTTTAACATCTGCGAAGAAATTTAGTAATGAGTATATTAAAAATAAAACCATTTGCACCTCTTGTACAAATAGAATTAGAGTAATTAATGAGTTAACATAGCTTGTACTGCCCTCGGATCCGAGTAGTTTGTTTCAGTGTATGATACTGAAATTATAATCTTTATTTCGTGCCATCTGAAGAATGGGCTTATTTAACTTTAACGTGTTATATTCATAAAAGCCTTAAACTTAACACATATTATTACTAAGCATGAAATTACAATTTTATGGTAATTAAGTCAGTCTTTCGTGTTTTACTTTACTTTCATTGGTTAATTAAGTGTCTATCATGTATTATTTTAAGTTAAGTTGTGAACCACGGAAGTTGAACTTCCGTGTCACCTGTGTGTAACATCGTCGGCGAATCGGCGCTTCTATCGGTTGTGCAGGGTGTCTTGGAGATCTTCTGGGTATCGTGTTTTGGTGAAATCTGCTGTCATTCCTAAAGATGAGTCGTCTGTTGGGTCTGTAGATTCTTGTGGTAGGTTTTGGGTTGTAACTTTCACTGGTATTCACATTGTTGTACCGCACATATTACTTACTCTTAACGGTTAAAAGTTTAACATCACATTTAGGTGATGTTATTTTGTTACAGAGATGTCATTGTCATACACTCACGTCATTTTCGACATTTTTACATCATCCGGCTACCTCACACAAGCTTCTCCTCGTTTATAGGTTTTTATATTGACTACATACTTTTGTACGCTGTATCAGCAGCGGAGTCTTAGATACAACTGAACTGGCTAACTATAGGGGTGAAGAGGCTGTCCGCGCGCGGGTAGCTTCTTAGCGTAAAAGTAGTTCTGACTTATTAATAGTTATCTTCCTTTTAATTCGCTTACAACTTAATGACATCGCTCTTTACTTTGATTACTCTTTTATGTGACTAGGGGTAGTTACGGATTTATTTAGTTTCTCAAATCTAATTTTATTAACTGCTACATTGGCAAATCGGCAGGTTACTACCGGTTTGGGGCATGGAGAAAGGTTCATTTATTACCTTATTAAAGCTAATATTAGTATTATAATTTTTTTTTGTGGGATTTAGGCTTATTAAATCGTCACACAGTGTAGTAACGCTGTTGACGTATTTCAGCGCTTCTATAAGAACTGTGACACTCTTAATAGAATGATGACGACTCAACGGGTCGGTTCCATTGAAGGTGATAAGAGATGAATATTAACTGTGGCAACCCGACGTCGACGTGAACTGAAAACGGTAACCTTATCTTACTAACGATGCAATCTGATTGGTGCACGAAGACATTGCACTGGCGATTACCGTATTTTTAAGAATACATTATAACTTTAGTGCTCCGCATGTAAAAGTTCTGAGTGCGCAGGCAGACATCTATTATCAGTCAGAGTTTAACATATTATATAAACATTTTTGTAAATTTAAACATTGTTTCTATGATTGTAACATAATGAATAGGTTTTCTCAAATGTAGAATCTATTTAATTAGTTATTGAGTCCGTTACCCAATGTCCCTTCAATGTTTAGTCATTTTATGAGCTGTAAGTAATAAGAATTGATGTAGAATGTAAAGCGAAATGCTGCAATAATGCACAATATGAAGTTACATTTTGACGATTTTAAAAAATAAAAAAGGAAATAAAAGGAATGTAAAATAATTTAAAATCTCACATTAAAACAAAACATAAACCCCTAAAGAAAATGATAATGTAACACCGCAATAATACCCAAAATAAATAGTTTAAAACCAAAAATAATTCGAGAATAAAATTGAGATAACACCCCTTAATAATTAACCCGGCTTTAACCTGCCGAAACTGGCATCAACACGCATAATTACCCGTGAATAAGACTAATAATAGTATTAAATTGCAACTTGATAAAAAACATAACGAAGTACAATAATAAAATAAAAAGTAAAGGATACCGTAGTATAATTAAATATGTCAAAGATTAAACCGGTAGATATTAATCGGAATGTGGAACTACTTTTACGGTGAAGCGTAAACGACGCGAAGTTACTTTACCTGCCCCAATAAACAAACACCACTTGCAATGCAGCGCTCACTCTGTAAGCTGCGCATAGCGTTGGATCGCGACGCAGAGATAAATATGTTGAAAGTTCGTAAAAGGATAACTAAATAACTAAATTGTGCGCCGATGACATCTCTACCAAATCTTAAATAAGAAAATTATGTAATTAATACAGTACTAGGACCATAAGATGAAATTCAACTAATAAATAATCATGTAAAGTGAATACCAGTGAAACAGACTTTTGCATTAATTATTCTAACAACGAAATATTACTACCAGTGATCTAAGTACCACACCCAGAATGATCTAACACACGTCAGGAACTTCACCGTCACCGGATACTAAGGTAACGACAGACCTTCAGGAAACACACCGAGGACCGAAGAGCCAAATCTGCATCAACTACAGGAAACCACAGGTGACATGGAGGCTTGTCTTCCATGGTTATGAGATACTAAAATTATAACCAACAAAAGACAATTTAACTAATACTTTAAGACTTTTAAAAATAGGCATATGTAAGATGTAGTCTGTAATCTGATAAAACTGTTTGTAGTAAAAGAGTAAAAGTTTAAACTGTAAAGCATTATTGTTTTAAAAGGTAAATAAAGTCCATTCTTCAAATGGCACAATTTCAAGATTGTATATGGGGAGGTGACCATTATTAACATACTATATTCAATCCCGGATCCGTGGAAAAAATTAAACAGATGTACATCTTTATTTTGAGGGCCCTTCTGAAAGAATAAAATATATAATCATCTTGTAAACTGTAAACTGTTGAACCATATATGTTGAGAACTTTAAGTAGAGCAACAAATGTTATTATGTAATAAAGAGATGTCATGTGGTACAATACAACAAAACTGAGTGAATAAATCTGCAGAAACCCCTGTCAATATTCCCCAATTATAGGACCCGATATTATATATATACTCCTAAATGCTTACTTTTGTTTAATTAGAAGTTGGTTAAGACTATGGCAGCCTGTGTAATTGACCTGACCAATTAACCACAGGTTCCCAATATTATAACGTAGGAGACGTTATAATATTTTAAACAAACATTAAAACATCGATCAAGTAAATTTATCTAGGCGTACTGAAAGAAACATTTACGAAGTTTATTGAATAGTCAATTAAATATTTAGTATTGTACGTACGAGTCCCTCACACAATGTTGTTTTTTAATCAAACCTAGAAATTTAACAGACAACACAATCTCGTAATGATTTAAAGTGTAATGTTAAAATGGCAAGTTAAGACTATTAATATAAAAGAAACTAATAAAGTACATACTGATATAAAACGTGCTATAAAAAAGAAATACAAAAATTTATAATCACTGTAATGCTTAAATCACTTCGTGTATTAATTAAACTTGTTTTATTCAAACGTCACTGGAGTGCCGGACTGGAAACATTTCGCTACCTATTACTGCGATCCATAACAAAATGCTTGACTGCGTGAATAAACCATTTTAACCCATTCAGACTTTTAACGCAGTTCTTATGTAAAACAAACATTTTTGATATATTAGTTTTGTTATATAAATTTTCAATATATTAAAAATAATTTCTTATGTGATCCAGATAAAACTTACTTTCTATATATTGAACTATGTCAAATATTGTCTGTGGCAAAAATAATTTATTAAGAGATAATTATTACAAATTTTTATTTCCTTTTTTCATTATTTTATACTTAGGACGATGACTACGCAATGGCTTTATACAAATATTTATGTAAAGCTGTACTTAACCAACTACTTATAAGATCTAGCCCATAAATATTTTTAAATTTAAACAAATTGTGTTTTATTCTGTTTGTTAAGGATAAGCTACATTTTGCATACTATCACCTCGTGATATAAAACTAAAGTAACATTAAGCGGATAAAAAGTTTCAACATCCATAACCCATTGTGAATTCTACAAAAACTGGAAAAGTAATAAATGTTACACAACTTGGTATTTGACGTTGACATGTTTTCTCTGTACTGTCGAGTTATATCATTTTAATCTCAGTAGGCCTGTTTTATAAAAAAAAATCTTTATATTAACTTGTGCAAAAGTGGAGTTACAGTATAATGTACTTTAACTCAGGCACACGTATGCAAGCATCCACGCATGTACATATGTTGAACTGTTTTCAAAGCATTTGCTTGAGTACTCACTTCATACGTGCGTCAATTGGAATAAAATATCACGTAACAAACGCTTCACTATATAACGTATGTAAAGAGTCAGCTGTACAATTGCATTCCTAAAATTTCTAGGTGTTAAGAAACTTTTGACGTAATTGAGTTCACCCAAATACATTTGATAAACACTTTATTTTTAACCAAATATCTCGTAGACAATGTATAGTTGTAATTTTATGATCTAGTTACACATAGTTGGTTAGGATTTCTTTGTAGTCCTACGTAATAAGGCAAAGAATTGAAAATGAGTCTTAAGAAAAAATATATGAATGTACTTTCGTTTTTTAAGCATACAACAATTTAATTAAATAATTATTATTTGCATTATATTTGGAGATTTTATTATTAAATATAGATGATGTTATTACCTTTAAACAAATTATCTTCATACATACGATAATCCAATAGTCACTATCAACAGAACATTTAAAGAATATAATAGTAAAATATTCACAAAATTTTCTAAATCGTGATTACTAGCCGACAGCCTGTGCCGTGGTTATAATGAAAGGTAAACACCACGGCCAGTTCAATTCTATTTTCCGTGCATTCGGTGCATTATCGCTGCATGTTACGATGCCCGCTTTTATTTCGAGATTCAGTCGTTCGCGGCGACCTTGAGTGGTGATGTCATTTGGCTGGCAGTGGCGTCCGCTTGTCAACGAGATTTAGTCAGCAATGTTTGAGATTTTATTAGTTAGCGCAGCGTCCTCATCGGCCTCTTTTCTCCTTCATCTTTGGGGCGGCTTGGATTGTGACGCCGTAACGTGTGATACCACTATGCCTAGATAATTCTATAAAGAGCTTCAGGTGAGCCAGTATTGAGGGTTTATATGTAATATTAATTTAATTGGGGTTTGTGTGTGTGAAATGTAACGATAGTGTGTGCGTGTGGCCCAGGCGGTCCATGTTTGTGCCGGTAAATATACAAGCACGTGGTAAAATTATTTTGCAGTCAAGTTAAAGAAATAATGTTAGAGACAGTTCAAAATTAAAAAATAAAAGAATTAAAGCAAGTATGAATTTGTAATTGTGGTTCCATGAAGTCTGGTTATTAATTGAAATAGTTATAAAGGTAGTAGCAGAGACCACGTGCTCGTCAGTCAATCTTAATGTGAGTTAAACATACGAGGTAACCCATAAAAATTGTATAAGCTTCAAGTGTAATGATTTCTGTGTGACAAGGTGAAATTTAAAATTCAAATTAAAAGCCCGAAGGGTGATTTTGACCGGAGTTAATGACCGGCATTTGCGGAATTGAAATTATAGTGACGTGTGTGATCTGAGTGCTTTGACGAAGGAATGTTGGGGTGGTATGTGTATATATCTGAATCGAATATACAAGTAAAATTTTCCACAGGTTTCCCCGCTTTAGCCGGGAGGAAAGGGGTCCTCGTGATGGGCACTCTACATCTTCGCCCATCCGCAGAGCCTCCATAAGAAGCCCCAACGCCGTAACGCCATCCGACATCGCTCTTCACACACCACCGAAAATGCAGGAACATATTTAGTGCCATCCGAAAGATCAGGTGGGAACTTTCCTTTATTTTATAAACTTCACACACGAAGTGCTCCGCAGGTTATCGGGTAACACACACGCTAAAACCTATTGCTAGAAACTAGACTCATGCTTCAGAGTTAACATTACTGAACATGTTTTGTGAAGACATGCTAAAGTGTGGACACTGCTGACTGTGTTATGAATAACTTATAAGTATTTGTGTTTTGAATTTGCATAGAGTCAAGGGTTACCTTTGTATTATCTAAATATTTAATTATATTACTGCAAAAGGGAAAACCGAATTTAAAATTCTTTTTTTTTAATAAAATCCAGACCTAAAGAAAATGTAATACTTGGAGAGTACTTACATCTGCCTGTCATATGACTTGTGATCCTGCACGTTCCAATTCTTTCTCTTATTCTAAATTTAAAGGTCCGTTGTTTTAGTTATTTTTTTGGTTCAGCTTAACTATTCAGTTTATCATAGTTCTATAATATTCCTGTATTTAATTAACTTAACAAAAAAAAGAAGCGACATATTTTAATATTTAATTAACAACTGATTTACTACATATTTAATATTAAGTAACAAACTTAGCCTCGGTTTACTGTGATTACTCGTTTCAAATTAATGCGACTAATCCTAGTGATGGGGAACGGGTAGATGAAAGTACTGCTACACACTTAAGGAATTAGTTTTCTTTGAATTTAATTATTATCGTATTATCTAATGATCATGGATTGTCTGCTCCAGATACTTATAATTATCATATGTTAACGAATGTTTCCTGCATTACTAATGCAATACAAACAATTCTTTTGAAAGTAAAATACAGAAGTAAAAGTTTATAATAAAAATAATAATTTCAGTAGGTTGGCATGCCATTATTCAATTGTTGGAAATACTTTGATATATTCTTGTTGTAATTAAACCACCATGTGACTTTAAAGAGAGATCTGAATGGATATCAAGAATTAAGAAAAACTCAAACAAAGATGATTGTAAAACCAATTGTTCAAAAAAAAAAAACATATATAAAATCTTGTTATTGTTGATCAAGTGTTTTCTTGCAAAACCTGTCACTATGGGCTCAGCACATTTTATTTCCATCTAGGCCACGTGCCTAGTCTTAAATATTAAGTTACGCCTTCCCAGGGAAAAAAAAAAATAATAAAAAAAAATTAAATTTTTTTTGGAGGTTAGAAAAAGGGTGTAAAAAATATTCTGGGACTAAGAGGGCGTCTCAAGCCTTTGCTGCAGTCTTTGTAAGACGCAGCAATTTAAGCTGTAATGACTTGGAGAAATATCGTACAAAAATATATTCAACACTATAAGCGTTTTATTCACACGATGTTCTTTGTACTGTTTGAATTGATTGTTGAACGTTTGTATTGTTGTCAGTAATTACAATAGTGAATGTCGATAGATTTACTAGTTAAAAAATAATTTGCCGCTATTATCTTCAAATATATTCGAATATAAATGTTTTAAGCATTACCAACGATTTAAGATAAATTTAGAATCTCATTATACTGAATTATCAAAAGAGAAAGGTTACTACGACTAATACAACAATATAGGTGACTACATTCAAACATTTTCTTCTAAAGCTGATTGAAGTTAACAAAAAAGAACCTTTTATTATTACACGCAAATTATAAAGCTTACAATATATTCTGTAAATATAATATGTTCTGAAGTACCAAAAAGTAAACAACTACGGTTACATTAAGCAATACATTTTCATTTTAAAACGTCAATTATGTTGTTTGCCACTATCACAGCGCTTTGGTTAAAATTTATTGTATCAAATAGCGTTATCTGAGTTCCTAGTAAAATATAATCTCTCTCAGCAAACTGCAAGTAATTGTGTGAGTGTTAGGTTACTTTTATTCAAGTGATTTAAGCATTAATTAAACTTATTGAATATTAAAAGATGTAATTGTTATTTAAATTCGTCGATAACACTTGAAATCTTAATTATTCTCCACTACCCGCTATAACATTTATTCTTTGTTCCTAAAACACTGTTCTTTGTATAATCCACAAACAAATGTTTGCGTATACATATTAGCGTAGTGAAATAATACAAGAAATTTTGTTAATAGCAGACCGTGTAAGAGAATATAATACAATAAAAAGCAAACAATTATTTTTCTTAATGTTAAGTCTTGTAATATACTGTTTACATTATTCTCCTCCCAGTCTATATTAATTATGAATAAATGGTAAAATTTGTTTTAAATATCTTATTAATACCCAGCTGGAATAATAACTAAGTTTTCCTCGCTACAATAACTGTATCGTAACTATTATGATATGTGACCCATACTGGAATAAGCAGTAAACATGGAGCTGTCATGCAAATAACAGGAGCCTCACAATAAACTATAACACACGATTATCAACACAGGTTATGAAAATAGTTTTACTTCTTAATTTGGCTAGAAAATTGCCATTGCTGACTGCACTGGTAGGCCTACATCTATGGTAAAAATTGGCAATACAAAATAGAATTTGTAGATGTGTATAGATAATTTGTCCTAAACTTGTCAATATCTATATCAATGTCCTAACACGCAAAATATTTTTATATGTGTACCTAAGTTCATAATTTAATGGAGAATAAAACTGTATAACATATGCACTCATTATTACCCGTTCTTCCTACGTTATAAATTCATAGTTTATTCTTGAAAAGCATAGCTTAATGTTGTTTCTATTTATAATAATGTTAATTTACTTCCGCATAATGGGTATTATAATACATAATGTGGCAGTTACGGTTGTTCAAGCAGATCGCCAAACAATTTTTGGGCTTCTCATTGTGGAATGTGTGAATGAATAGTAGATGATATTGTGTAAACTATACAATTCTACTAAGTAATTATGGTTTTCTAATGTAATTAGTAACTATTATTATGACTATTTCTTATTATTGTAAAACAGTATTGTGAATAAAGTAGGTAGCGATTATGTTATTGGTTTTCCTTCTTGGTCTCATCTTGGATAATAAAATAGGGAGAGGGTGTTTATATTCACGCAAGTTCAAAAATTTGACATACAAGTCTTAATGTTTCTGCCTGAATCTAACTGGTTCTGTGCAAGACAACGTGTTTTCCAAGTCTCAAGTTAAGAAAACTTGTGACTACAGATCGTAACGTCTACGCCGAATATGTGTACAGAGCAATTTTACATATTTATGTTTAGATGGAAAGACGAATCTATAAAAACATAGTTATAAAGTCTTCGGAATATATTATATGTTCAATATAATACGTTTCCTAAAGTTTAAATGTTTCAATATCCATTTTCTTTTCACACAAACAGGCCAGCCGTGGACCACGCGAATATAATTTCCTTTTCTTCTGCCAGAAGGTCCTCATTTGCACACTATGCGCCGCCTTCCTTTCTACTGTCCACCCCTGTGTAGATTTTATATTCTGTTTCTGTATGTATTTCTATCCACACAGTCGTTCAAAGAGATACCCAGTTTCATCATTTCGTCCTTGAGTTGTTTGGTGTACCCGTTCAGACTAGAATCTTGCCAAGTAGATTTGAAAATGTGTTCATTTAATCTGAACCGATCCATCCGAACCATATATCCAAGGCACCTAAGTCTTTTCCTTCGGGAAGCCATTTTCAAATCTTCCAGATTCCTGTACAGCTCTTCTTTGCGTCTATGCCTGTACCATCTTCAGTTCTTTAGGGCGATAAATTTTCCAAAAAATTCTTTGCAAAATAAAGAAGAGGTTAATTTCGAAAGCACATTGTTTCCCCTCCATACATGATCACAGGCCTGATCACATTGCTATATTGGCGGACTTTTGCACTTCTGAAAAGTTTTTTCTTTCCGTACAGTTCCCGGGTTAGATTAATGGCCTTTGCTAATTTGAAATTCCTTATCTTAAAGCATTCTTTGTCTGAGTTGTTTTGAGATATGTTTTTCCCAAGACACTTAAAATTTTTAGTATATTTTATTTCTTCATACGTAGTGTCCAGATTTTATTTCTCTATATGTAGTCTCCAGGTACGTTTACGAGATTTTAAATAGGGTGGTCATAATTTCCGTTTTACCAAGGAGATTTGGAGGTCAGTGTTTAAATATCGTTTTATTTAAAAAGTAAACATTTTTTATGAAAATGATATAATTTTGAAAGAGTGTAACTATATCGAAAACAATAGTAATATCCGGGCTCTCTACAAAATGTATATTATTGTATCGTTACCATATCGTCGTTATACAAACAATGCTTCATTCCCTGTCACCAGCGATTGTAAATCCAACAGACAATATTGCACGTAACAATATCGTTCGTATATACATAAATACATTTCCTGCTCCCGGCGGAAAGCAGATTACGGAAATGTTAAACAAACACACAAATACTTGATCGGTATTCAGTTTTGCTTTAAGATCCAAGTCCATCAATGGAAAGGAAACAATGCACAAACGTAGTTTATAGTATATAAACTTCTTCAAGAACAATATTTAGTGTGGTAACGGTATTATTATTATTGTAACGATAAAAATTAAGTAAAATAGATCTGTGTAGACCAAGTAAACCACAAAATATCAGTTAAGGAAATCGAAAAAATAAGACTGTTTCAAGGAGGGTTATAAAAGAAACAAAGTTTTATTAGTTAAAAAAAGGAGTGTATTTGAAAAATTATTATTATCCAGAGTAAACTATAATATAAAATTAGGCGTAAAAAATTATATTAAGAATTTGTGCAAAAGGTAAGATTTAAGCGTAGAAAATCCAAAGATTACATTTCACATATTTGAATTTACAAAAGATATAGCATTTTATTAGAGGAGAAAAAAGACTATAGTTTTAATTAAACTTAAGAGAAATGCAATAACTCTAGAAAACGTCAAATACATGTACTTCGTAGATAATTATTTAAAAAGTATAATATCAGTAAGAGTCACTGATCTTAATGTTCAGAATATATGAAACGATTTGGAATATGTGTACAATAAGAGAGTATAAAGAAAATGTAAAAATGACTGTTAACCGATCTACCAAGAAGAAATAAGTAGTTTAAAAGAACAGTTGGTTTATAATATTAATGATGAAAAACTGAGTCATGAAATACTTCAAGCTGTGTAGAAGTAGAGAACAACATACACTTTGTATAAAAAATGACGAATTAGACAAGTCTTGGAATTATTTTCTAAATAGGAAGCTCCGAGAATAAGTTTGAATTTATTGTTAGTTACTTTGCTCAAAAGAATTAAATGAAGAAACATAGATGCTTATTTGTTGTTATTATTGTGATAAACGAGAACGAGCAAATTCCTAATCATCCTGAAGAAGACACTGATGTTTTAAAGAATGGTTATTGCAAATTCTCACCAAAAATGTGTCTACAGTAAGGACTTTATAATTCAGGAATTTGCTTAGTCAGCGACATCGTTAAACAATAGGCCTATACTGTCTCAGCCGGTAGCAGGGCACATATAGTTTACCAATGCATTATGGTCCCCGCGTCGGGAGTTTTATGAATAGCTCGAGACGTGGCAAAACATCGGGCGACGGGCATACCTCTGGTCATCATCAGTATATATTGACATTGTGCCTAGTTCTTCCAAAAACATTAACTATTTCAGGAATATCCACATTAATATTTGCAATAACTGCATATTAACATTTGCAACAGATACGTAAAGGATGCTACATGTGAAAGAAGTTATGTTGAAACAGGTAACAGGTAAATATAGGCTCTGTGTAGCAAAACCTCAACAGATACACAAAACATTCAGTTTTGTAACGACGTACTGAAGAATAGCTTTTAAGGAAAAAATGCTTTATAGGAAGTGTTTCCAGTGATAGAAAACTTTAGTTTTGACGAAAGGGGATAACCTACTTTGTAAACTATTTTGTATAGGACCTAGTTTTGTATAGTTTGAATCATGAATATATGGAAACAGTGTCATAAATAAAAGCTGCTCCTGGTGGTTAAGCTTCTAGAAAAAAAACGAGATTAGCTTGAAGGCTGGACCCCTCATTTTCCTTAGGGAAAAAGAGAAATTTAAGATTCTTTACATATAATTATGTAAATAAATCTTAGACATTTTGTGTCTCAGAAATGTTACAATAAATGAACTTTAAGTATATTAGTTAAGAAAAGATATAAAGCTGCGACTTCGAAAAGTTATATTTTGATTAATTGTTATTCAGATCAAAGGTAATAGATCTGATGTTAGAAGGAATCATTTAAATTCCAAATATGTATTCTTAATAAGTGGGTGACAACGAGTCTGCCTAAAATATTTCAAATCTCGGGTTTATCACGCCTACGCGCCTCTATTTAAAAATGTTGTCCCCTAAATATTTTAAGCAACTTACAGTATATACCAACGTATTTTATTTTTAATGCAAAAACCAGCAATAAAATTTTCGAATTTAAAAAAATTTAAATTCGAGTAACTGCTAGCTTACTTGCGCTAAAACTACGATTCAAACCATATCAATATTACACTAGAGGAGTCATGGCATACACAACCGTATAAGGAAAAGTGTGTATAGAGTATGAAGATAAAGATAAATTACAATAGGCCGTTCCTTCGTATCTTTTTGCGTGCATAATTGATTTATAAAGTCTGCAGATTTGTCTGTTATTTATCAAATGTTAAATGATTGTCATTATTATGAAAACCCTTCTTTATTAACTTACATATATGGTAATTCCTTTGTTTATATAATTACTTATAAGTAACTTTTTAACACACGAAACTAGCATAGAAATGGGTCTTTCTTAAGTGATTATAGAATTTCGCTGAAACCTAAGAGCTCTGTAGAAGATGGTTGACCTCCCTGATCATCCCTAGTAACGCCACTCTATGTAGAGATAAGCTCTTATTAAAATAAAAAATTGGAGACTGATAGTATATTAGATCAAATAAAGGGTGTTACTTGAACAGTTACATAGTGTTTTTGTTTCTAAATATTACAACTTAAATTAATAGTTAAGCTTGAATTGAAATACCTTATTCACATTACCTGGTGGATCCCTCAGGATCTCTTATGCTTGTAATTGTGTTACCCCTGATATATTTTTTTAAGACTTAGCTCGTGTTGAATAAGACAAAAACAATTCTTAAAATTACACAATAGAGAAAGCATTTAAAACACAAGTTTTATTTACTAAACTCAAAATTTATGAAGTCTCTAAATTTAATATTTAAAATTCAATATTTTACATAAGCACGTTTTTATTATTTAAAAAAGAGTATAACACGTAGAATAATTTTATCGTCTTCCTGACTTTAATAACCATTTCTGTTATAAGCAGCCGTCATGTCTTTCTTCTTGCATATATATATATATATATATATATATATATATATATATACCAGCATTCGCATAAACAGTAACTTTTACTCTTGTACACTGTAAACACAACACAAGCTGTCCAGCATCTAGGCTACTGGATATCGTGACTGACAAGAAATCAACAAATACCCCCCTCCTATTTGTATTGTTTTGTTTAGAAGATTTACTTAATGCTGGTATATATTGTCATGTTACTTTGTATTTCTTTTAACAACTTTTTTCAAAATTTGATGATAAATAGTGTAGCGTGACAGATATAAGCATAATATTGAATGGCAATTGATCATTAGAATAATGAAGTTATAATATTTAAATTTGGAAGAAAGCATTAAATTTAATATAAATAGATTAATTCATAGCAACTGTGGAAAGAAATCATTATTATAAAGAAAATACAAGTTCAAATAAAAGGAGTTACTAGTGATGAGTCATCCAAAACCAGTCTCATAACCAAAGGTTTTCAAGGTATAACCCAGGAAGGTAAAATAGTAAATAACAAAGCAGTACACAATATGACCAAACCCACAACGAGGGAGAATAAATAAAAGAGAAACCCTAAAATAAGCCAAGATCAACCAATACAGGTTGTGTATTTCTGAATTAAAGAAGAAGATGGAGAAGATCCCAAGAAACCTGATGGCATCAAGAACAGATGGAGAAGATACCAGTCCCAGAAGGCAGGAGAAAAGAAGACTGAAGAAAGAAGAAGAGGGCAGCATCCTGAAGAAGACGTCATGCTCTTATAAAAGACACCCAAATCCCTATATCCCCAAAATAAATATCTAAAAAAACAAAAGTATAACGAAATAAAAACCACATGTATATAAATTTAAGAAAGAGAAGTGAACAAAGTAAAAGTTTCCTGTGAACTAAGATGAAACAATAATATAGTACCCATGGAACAAATCTCCATTGAAAAAACGCTAACCAATTTATTATGTTAATAAGACTATACGACCATTTAGCATTAACATAATATATAAGTGCAAAGTGAACCAGTGATAGTTTTGGGTATTATAAAAAATGAACCTTGTGTTTCATTCTTGGCAATCACAAACATTGGATGCAATGAAATATGCATTTTTCAATGACTTAAAATATGTACGGTGACAATATGTTGTTCATAAGACATGAATCTGTTTAAAATAACATTTTTGTTTTACATGAAAAAAGAAAAACAGATTTCATAGTGCTTTGTGAACGGTTCATACTATTTATTTGTTAATGACAGGGTACAATTCCCCAAAGACAAGGTATAAAAGACTGTATAAAAACTGTAGAATCCTACTTATAATAATAGTTAGAAATAAGAATATAAATATAAGGTTTTAATGTATATAGTACAAGAATGTTTAAAAATGTTTTAGATATAAGGCCATTTGTTTGGGTCTGAAACAACTAACATCAGAACTATAAAAATAATTACCACTTGTAAATAGTAGAGAGTAATTAAGATGTTAGTTAGTACAAAACCTTTGTTGTAAACCATATTTCCATGTTGGAAATGGGAATTTTGTTGCAAAATGTCTGATTTGAAGACAACCATTTATTAAAAAAAAAATGTTCTTTATTTTGTGTTAACTATTGTTTGTATTGTAACCAATACTAATTGTTTTTGTGTAATTTGAAAACATGTTTAATTTATAATACTATTTGTAAAAAGTCAGAGAGGGTATCACACATCATATATTGTTTGTAAATTATTTTGTAAGAAAAATTGTTAAAAAAAAATCATAGGCCAAAAGAATGGAAACCAAACTTCATCAAAACAGAGAAATTACTCATTTAAAAGCAAATAAACAAAAGGGGTTTAGACAAAATAAACTTGAGATCATGCCATATAATTGCACATACCATTTAGAGAGATTTTAATAAATTATATTCAGAATTATAAATGAAAATAAAATGACTAAACTCAGAAATTTAGACATGGGAGTCATATATTTCAGAATAATGTTTCAGAATACAACTAATTCAATTAATTACCAGAAAATAAGGAAATAGGAACCTTTTAATACAATATAGGATTATTAATATTAAATATAACTGATAAAATGGCTGAATTTATATAATGACAGGAAGTAAATTTTGATGTTTTGACTCTTCACAGTATACCAAACTGAAAGTGAAATTACTATTTTTTTGTACAGAAAACACTATAAAATGGCATTATTTAATCTGAAAATAACCAGAATGAACTGAAAGATTAATTTAAATCAAATCTAGTGAATAAAATTGACAAATAACCAAAGTTTAGGCATTCATATAGTGAAATAGTAAAATGTACACAGGATGTGAAAATATTTTTGAACAATGTTAAGGATAATATTATATGGGCTAAGAGTTTAATTGAAACTGAAGGAAACAGTTAGTTAATTATTGGTAGTTGAACGGTCAACATGACATACCTTTGAAAACGTGAATAACCTAACCTATAATCGTCATACAAAGCGAGTGTATAGTGAGTTATTGTGAAATCGCGAGTGACTTGTAAAATACTTCTGAAACTATCATATTATAACAGAAACGATCAAGTAACACTCCATAACACAGAACAATATAAATCTACTCTGAAAAACACCACAAAACACAAGAAAACTGTGTAATACATTAACCCAAATTAGTGATGGAACCGGGGAAAGTGTTTGAACTAATAATTATACGGATACACTAAATACAACTCAGAAACAGTACACTAGACACTACACAACATTTTACAAGAGATTCGCAGACATCAGAACAGGAATACTACAGGAAAATCTTTTATTTGGAACGTCCAATATACGAATGACATCTCACTAACTTCACGGCAGCCATTTGCAATATTGGTCTCATCATTGCCAGAACCCCGCCTTCTTGGTTCATCACAGCTGTTTGGTGAAAACAATTATTATATTTACAAATTATTATTCAATGTCTGTGTTTATTAATAACTATTAATTTGATTGTAACGTTATACTTTTTAAATATTAGCCCGATTTCTCTGACTTTGGTAATAACTGGCTGTTTAAAGAACCCTATATAATTTTTATATCATATACTTGTAACTTTTTTCGATATCCTGAGAATCGATACTAATCGATAAGAGTCAATATTGCTATTACTTAATAAAATATTAATACTTTTCAATACTTAATAGTTCTTTATTTCTTCAATAATACTAATTACCAATAATATAATTCTAATTGATAATCTACAAGGACTTTACCACCCGTAAGTGAAGATAGCCTAAAAAATAGAAAGGTAAACAAATATCGATTGGTTTACAGACAGTCTTATGAGTGGTGATAGATTATTTAAATTATACTAAAACTTTAATAAAAATTTTCAGAAGAGCATTACACTGTTTAAAACTTCACAGCCCTATATGCATTACACACCAATTAAACACCTTACAACTTACAGATTCACACATCAATCTTATTTATTTTATTACAAATTGGCTAGTCCAAACAGAGGGGCTTGATTACATCGGAGTCACATACTCCATAATAAGTATATTATCAACACACATCAATATTTATTTGTAATTTGATTTATTACAAATTGGCGCACAACTTTAGGGGCTTTAATTAGCGATTGGAAGGCCAATACATTCTGCACAATCACTAGTTGGAGCTAGGCAACAGCTACAAAGCCAGAGAATTTCAAGGGAAAATGCAACGACGTGCAACATCTAAGAAACGGGCGGCGGAGGCCGAAAAAGAAATAGAGTTGGAAATGGACAATAAGGAGGCAACGCCAGTAGATGCGGAGAGTTCATTGCCACCGGTGTTATCCAAACAAACTGAACAACAAGAGGAACAACCGGAAATACCCACGCAAACAGGGGAAGTAAATGTCCAGGAAAGACATATAGAAAAATCCAAAGTAACGGAAGAGAGTAAAATGGATAGGATAATGGAAATGTTCTTACAGTTAAGTAAGCAAATGGAATCCACAAAAGAAGAAAACAAATCAATGAACAAGAAAATGGACGAAAATAATAAGAAATTGGACTCCACTAAGGAAGAATTGAGTAAGAAAATGGGAAGTGATAACCAGTCTTTAAAAGAAGATTTGGGAAATAAAATAGAAAAAACAAAAGAAGAATTGAAGAAGGATAACCAATCCACAAAAGAAGAGTTGACTGGGATGAACAAGAACATGGAAGTATTGAAGGAAGACAACCAGTCCCTGGGTAAGAAGATTGATGAAACCAATAAGAAGATGGAAGAGAAGATGGAAGAAAACAGCAAGAAGATGGAAGAGAAGATGGAAGAAAACAACAGGAAGTTGGAAGAAGAGATGGGGAAGAAGTTAGAAGAATTGAAGGAAGACAACCAATTGTTCAAGGAAGAATTCAAGTCGACCAAAGAAGAATTGATTAATAAAATTGAAAATACTAATCAGAAAATCGATGAAACCAGGAAGAAGATAGAGAAGAACAACCGACAATTGAAGGAAGAATTGAAGGAAGACAACAGGAAGTTGGAAGAAAAGATGGGGGAGAAATTGGAAGAATTGAGAGAGGACAATCAAATTCTAAGAGAAGAGTTAAGGGAGGTAAATCAGGAGATAAGAGAGAACAGATTAAAAAGGGGAGAGGAGCATCAAAAATGGATTAAAGAAAGAAGAGAGGACAGATTAAAAAAGGAAGAATTAAGAAAGGAGAAGACCGAAGAAATAAAAAATGATAGCCAACCAGAACCAGAAGAAGTACTAAATGATAAAACGCAGGAAGATAGTCAACCAGAACCAGAAGAAGTAATAAATGACAAAACGCAGGAACTAGTAATGGTAGTACCTGAAATTGAAACTAACCGAAGCCAGGAAGATATTAAACCAAGGAAAAGGAAAATGTATCCAAGAAATTTGATAAAAACTAAGGAAGAGTTGGAGATGATGAAACATGGGTTAATTGATGGCAATAATATCCCAATTACCTATGACAAAGACATCATGAATTTTATGAATTATAGAAGGAGAATCGAAGTAATTTCAGAAATAATTTACCACAAGACAGTAGTTTACCACTGGGAAAGGACCAGAGGTAAACAGAATACGACATGTGGACAAGATCAATATCAGCGCAGAACTGGACAGTGGATGTCAGAAAGATGGAAATGTGATATCGTACCAGACTGTAATGACGGCACAGGTGAATCACCAGAATGTATTCCATTAGCGTGCCATCTAGGACAGTTCCAGGGTACGGTTAGACTAAAATATATTCCTTCAGAGTGGATATGTGATGGTAAACCAGCTTATGGTGTTTCAGATAAACAAATAATAAGTGATAACCCAGATGAAGATCCTCACAGATATTTGTCAAGTAACACAAAACATGGACCAGAAGAGTATTGGTGTATACAATATGATGATAGAGGGAACCAGCCCAACAATTACGATGGCCCTAACAACCCGCCGCATAATAACCAGTTTATCGGTAATTTTAACGGTGTTAGGAATAACAACCCCTATTCATACAATAGAAACAGTTTATACCAACATAATAACGTCCCATACAGTCAGAGAAATCCATATCCCAACAATAATGATGACAAACCTTACCAACCTAACCGAAAAGACTATCATGATAAATTTAGTAATAAAAATAATAACAGTAATAATAACCGAGTGTCGCGCCCTAGGGTAAATTTTATAAGAGCAACTGAGATGATGGACCCTGGTTGACACAAATACCACACGACATCAAGAAAAGGGACGGATCATGATAACCGACTACGGCGAAAAACAATGTTGAAGGAGACGAAATAAATATCATTGAAAGGAAATGATACGAAGAATAAACATAGAAACAAAACTGGGTTTTATGAGTGAAGACAATGTAAGAAAATGAACATGACCAATAAAAATATGAGCAATGCAGTGACATACGGAAAATCGTCCATCTTCCTGGGTATATATATAAAAGAAAAGAAAAAGTGGAGATCAACTTATTAAAGTATAAATGATATGGTCCAGTGTAGAGTACAATATAACCCCATATGTTGTGGTAAATGATAAGCATAACAACACATATGAGTTGAGGGAAATCGTTTCAGAAAAAATCAAAGGAGTGTACAATCAAGCTTCTATGAAGAAATATTATGAAGAATGAGTTATGAGTTTTAGAATTTTGAATTTATTTTAAAAATCCTAAAATAATGTAAGTACATCTTACAACCTAATATTTTGAGAAGAACATTTTGGAGAATTATAAGAAGAAGGAATTTAGAATTTTTAATTTTAGAAATTCAAAAATAATGTAAGTACATCTTACAACCTAATATTTTGAGAAGAACATTTTGGAGAATTAGAAGAAGAAGAATTTTTTCAATTTAATATTTTAAAAATCCGAAAATAATGTAAGTACATCTTACAACCTAATATTTTGAGAAGAACATTCTGGAGAATTAAAAGAATTTTTTAATTAATTTTAAAAAATTCGGAAATAATGTAAGTACATCTTACAACCTAATATTTTGAAAAGAACATTTTGGAGAATTATAAGAAGAAAGGAATTTTGAATTTATTTTTTTTAAAAATTTTAAAATAATGTAAGTACATCTTACAACCTAATATTTTGAGAACATTCTGGAGAATTAGGAGAACATAAGGAGAAGAATTTTTTAATTTTTATTTTAAAAAAATTTTAAAATAATGTAAGTACATCTTACAACCTAATAATTTTGGAACAAACTTTATGGAAGAAAGGAAAAGAAAGACTTTTGAATTGAAATATAATTATAAAAATTTAAAATTGAGTAAGTACTTCTTACTACAACCTGATAATTTAGAACAAAACTTTATGGAAGAAAGAGAAAGAGAGAGAATTTTGAACTTAATTTAAAAAATTTAAAATTAAGCAAGCACAGCTTACTACCACTGAATTATGAGGAAAACTTTATGGTAAATAATTAAGAAGAATTTGAATTTGGAGAAATACCAAAACATTCAGAAATAATAGTAAAATCACAGTACTATAAACAATTCTGAATGAAACAATTCTGGGAATAAATGAATTAAACAGAATTTGAATGTTGACAGAACGTCAGTACTTTGAAACAAGATAAGATCAACATATTACAAGGATTTATGAGAAATATTTTTCTATTAAATAAAAAGAATAGTTTGAATTTTACATTAAAACTAACCAAGTTCCAAAAAATAATTATGTGTCAATTATGATTGAATTGAGAAGAAAATAAAGTAATTAATTCAGAAAAGAGAATTAACGTTAATCCAGAATAAATGCTAGACATTCACAATAGCATTTGAAGGAGTAGAGAAGAATAACAAAAAAGAGTGTAATATGCCAGAGAAGGAAAAAATTTGGAAGCAAAGAGACTAATTACCTATGAAACGATAATGAAAACAGTTAATCAAGAGCGAAGAAGAACAACTCATACCAAACAGATGGAGAAGATGATTTTGAACAAATGATAATAATAAGACCTATATGAAATGCAAAGAGAATAAATATCACATGAAATATAATATAAATGAATTAATGCTAATGAATGCGAAGACGGATTAATAACTTTCTAAGAGAAAGGAAAGAACCAAAATGTTTAAATAAAATGATCAATATAACAACCTGTATATCTAATGTAAAGATACAATGTTAAAAAATTAAATATAATATATTAAGACCATTCAAATAATGAATACAAAAGACTATTTATAAAGACCATGCTAATACTATGAATAACCAGAAGAAAGTATAAAGAGAATTCAGATGAAGAAGAAAGAGAGTTACACTGTAAACAGTAACCAGAATTATTAAAAGAAAGGTTTTCAACCATAATTAAAATAAATATATCAGACAAGTTAAGAGTTTTGAAAAAATATATATATAATGAGTATAATAATAATTATGAAGATTTATTAAGATAGAAAGTGAGATAATCTGAGAGACTACGAAGTGGAGAATCCAAAGATATTTTTATTAGTCGAAAATGAGACTACTTTTTATTTATTTATTCGATGACTGACTGAAGATAATTCCAGCAGCATTATGTTTTTTGAGCAGGGATGGATATGCCCCTGTACTCAATTTATAGAAGTGGTGTATGGCCAGCAGAGAAGTAGCGTACAGTGCCCCTCTGATCTGCCCCAGCCCACGTGATAGGGAATGTTAGGGAATTAATATCCCAAGGATACAACACGAAGTTGATATAGAAAGAAAATGTATTACAATTATAATATATCTCAGAAGACACTAACTATCCAAAAAGGATCAGTAGTAAGACAAGTAACCATATATATAAAATAAATAAAACTCTAATATAAAAAAGTCGATATAAAAATGGAGAAGAAAATGAATTATAAGAAATGATGAAATTATAATAAGAAATTATTTCATCCATAAACATGTCTGAAATAATTACTTCTGGAGGAGAGCAATCTGTAGCGTGACAGATATAAGCATAATATTGAATGGCAATTGATCATTAGAATAATGAAGTTATAATATTTAAATTTGGAAGAAAGCATTAAATTTAATATAAATAGATTAATTCATAGCAACTGTGGAAAGAAATCATTATTATAAAGAAAATACAAGTTCAAATAAAAGGAGTTACTAGTGATGAGTCATCCAAAACCAGTCTCATAACCAAAGGTTTTCAAGGTATAACCCAGGAAGGTAAAATAGTAAATAACAAAGCAGTACACAATATGACCAAACCCACAACGAGGGAGAATAAATAAAAGAGAAACCCTAAAATAAGCCAAGATCAACCAATACAGGTTGTGTATTTCTGAATTAAAGAAGAAGATGGAGAAGATCCCAAGAAACCTGATGGCATCAAGAACAGATGGAGAAGATACCAGTCCCAGAAGGCAGGAGAAAAGAAGACTGAAGAAAGAAGAAGAGGGCAGCATCCTGAAGAAGACGTCATGCTCTTATAAAAGACACCCAAATCCCTATATCCCCAAAATAAATATCTAAAAAAACAAAAGTATAACGAAATAAAAACCACATGTATATAAATTTAAGAAAGAGAAGTGAACAAAGTAAAAGTTTCCTGTGAACTAAGATGAAACAATAATATAGTACCCACGGAACAAATCTCCATTGAAAAAACGCTAACCAATTTATTATGTTAATAAGACTATACGACCATTTAGCATTAACATAATATATAAGTGCAAAGTGAACCAGTGATAGTTTTGGGTATTATAAAAAATGAACCTTGTGTTTCATTCTTGGCAATCACAAACATTGGATGCAATGAAATATGCATTTTTCAATGACTTAAAATATGTACGGTGACAATATGTTGTTCATAAGACATGAATCTGTTTAAAATAACATTTTTGTTTTACATGAAAAAAGAAAAACAGATTTCATAGTGCTTTGTGAACGGTTCATACTATTTATTTGTTAATGACAGGGTACAATTCCCCAAAGACAAGGTATAAAAGACTGTATAAAAACTGTAGAATCCTACTTATAATAATAGTTAGAAATAAGAATATAAATATAAGGTTTTAATGTATATAGTACAAGAATGTTTAAAAATGTTTTAGATATAAGGCCATTTGTTTGGGTCTGAAACAACTAACATCAGAACTATAAAAATAATTACCACTTGTAAATAGTAGAGAGTAATTAAGATGTTAGTTAGTACAAAACCTTTGTTGTAAACCATATTTCCATGTTGGAAATGGGAATTTTGTTGCAAAATGTCTGATTTGAAGACAACCATTTATTTAAAAAAAAATGTTCTTTATTTTGTGTTAACTATTGTTTGTATTGTAACCAATACTAATTGTTTTTGTGTAATTTGAAAACATGTTTAATTTATAATACTATTTGTAAAAAGTCAGAGAGGGTATCACACATCATATATTGTTTGTAAATTATTTTGTAAGAAAAATTGTTAAAAAAAAATCATAGGCCAAAAGAATGGAAACCAAACTTCATCAAAACAGAGAAATTACTCATTTAAAAGCAAATAAACAAAAGGGGTTTAGACAAAATAAACTTGAGATCATGCCATATAATTGCACATACCATTTAGAGAGATTTTAATAAATTATATTCAGAATTATAAATGAAAATAAAATGACTAAACTCAGAAATTTAGACATGGGAGTCATATATTTCAGAATAATGTTTCAGAATACAACTAATTCAATTAATTACCAGAAAATAAGGAAATAGGAACCTTTTAATACAATATAGGATTATTAATATTAAATATAACTGATAAAATGGCTGAATTTATATAATGACAGGAAGTAAATTTTGATGTTTTGACTCTTCACAGTATACCAAACTGAAAGTGAAATTACTATTTTTTTGTACAGAAAACACTATAAAATGGCATTATTTAATCTGAAAATAACCAGAATGAACTGAAAGATTAATTTAAATCAAATCTAGTGAATAAAATTGACAAATAACCAAAGTTTAGGCATTCATATAGTGAAATAGTAAAATGTACACAGGATGTGAAAATATTTTTGAACAATGTTAAGGATAATATTATATGGGCTAAGAGTTTAATTGAAACTGAAGGAAACAGTTAGTTAATTATTGGTAGTTGAACGGTCAACATGACATACCTTTGAAAACGTGAATAACCTAACCTATAATCGTCATACAAAGCGAGTGTATAGTGAGTTATTGTGAAATCGCGAGTGACTTGTAAAATACTTCTGAAACTATCATATTATAACAGAAACGATCAAGTAACACTCCATAACACAGAACAATATAAATCTACTCTGAAAAACACCACAAAACACAAGAAAACTGTGTAATACATTAACCCAAATTAGTGATGGAACCGGGGAAAGTGTTTGAACTAATAATTATACGGATACACTAAATACAACTCAGAAACAGTACACTAGACACTACACAACATTTTACAAGAGATTCGCAGACATCAGAACAGGAATACTACAGGAAAATCTTTTATTTGGAACGTCCAATATACGAATGACATCTCACTAACTTCACGGCAGCCATTTGCAATATTGGTCTCATCATTGCCAGAACCCCGCCTTCTTGGTTCATCACAGCTGTTTGGTGAAAACAATTATTATATTTACAAATTATTATTCAATGTCTGTGTTTATTAATAACTATTAATTTGATTGTAACGTTATACTTTTTAAATATTAGCCCGATTTCTCTGACTTTGGTAATAACTGGCTGTTTAAAGAACCCTATATAATTTTTATATCATATACTTGTAACTTTTTTCGATATCCTGAGAATCGATACTAATCGATAAGAGTCAATATTGCTATTACTTAATAAAATATTAATACTTTTCAATACTTAATAGTTCTTTATTTCTTCAATAATACTAATTACCAATAATATAATTCTAATTGATAATCTACAAGGACTTTACCACCCGTAAGTGAAGATAACCTAAAAAATAGAAAGGTAAACAAATATCGATTGGTTTACAGACAGTCTTATGAGTGGTGATAGATTATTTAAATTATACTAAAACTTTAATAAAAATTTTCAGAAGAGCATTACACTGTTTAAAACTTCACAGCCCTATATGAATTACACACCAATTAAACACCTTACAACTTACAGATTCACACATCAATCTTATTTATTTTATTACAAATTGGCTAGTCCAAACAGAGGGGCTTGATTACATCGGAGTCACATACTCCATAATAAGTATATTATCAACACACATCAATATTTATTTGTAATTTGATTTATTACAATAGGGATATTTATATTTATCGCAATGTTATTGAAATGTCTAATTTTATTTGTGAATTTAGGATAATTGTAATGTTTTGTTGTATAAAAACTGTTAATTAATTACGTGAATAGATTATATAATTAAGACTTATTTTTTTACATGTTATAATAAACTCACTGTGCAATATAGCAAGTTAATTTAAACATTTTTAATAATATATTTAAACCATTTGGTACACATAAATATCGTACAATATAACGTAGTACTCACGGCTGAGTTCTCCACTTAGAAATTGCATTTTTTTGTGTTAGAAGATAGGTGGGTTAAATATTATTTGTATATGTACAGGTATCTAGGAGGCTTTCTCAGACATATCTACAGAATCACGACCACTTGCGTGTTTAGCAAAAAAAACGATATGTATATTGCGACAATACAAGCATATGCTGTAATGTGCATTTATTAAATAAAATAAATATTTAGAATAATTTTAGTAATATGTAATAGACAAGCAGGTGTGAAGTTGAAAGCTGAATTAGACGCAGGAATGAACATGCATGATCACGCGATTATTGCTGAGAGAGTGTACAGTAGTAAATAGTGAGTGTGCGTGGAGCCTGTTCAAGCCTGAAAGTTTGAAACCTCACCCCAAATAGATACTAAATTATAGTTTTATTTAATTATAAGCAAAACGTAAATGTTAGAAAGATTGCAAAAACTTCTAAATATGCATAAAAATCAGAAACATGTGCAGTGCGAAAACGGTGTGATTATGACGTTCAGTGCGATTTCTGTGCAATTTTAAGAGCATAGTAATTACAATAATAATGCGATCACTATGGTAATTACATATAATGTGTGTAATTAAATCAGACAATGTTAGATCACTTTGAAATCCGTATCAGACGTTGCAATTGGCAGAAATGTGCAAATATGTGAAATTGGACGATAATGGGGAACTAACGCCACGAACAGTTTCTGACATGCAGAATCCTGAGCCGACAGGTGTGGTTCTTTTGTTGAATATAAATACGGGCCCAGGAGAGCCAAATTTTACCTCAATCCGTCTTCAGAAACAGCGGGACGCTATGTCCGTTAGCTACGCGATTTTTGTTTAAATCAACTGTAAAGTCGGATGGACAATTCGTTCATCCGAGTATCAAACAGTAACTCTTAGTTTGATTATTTTAAATACAATTATCTAACATACACCACCAGTCTACAACCACAAATGTTCAGCACTCTAGACAACTGGCGAGGTCACATCAAGCAGAGGAACGATATGCAGAGCAATCAAGGCGTCTGCTAGGACAACAGCAGCTGATGCAGAGCGACATATCATTCTACAGCAACCAGAGAGGGCCAGAAGGAACGAGTAACTGAAGGATGACAATTGGAACCAGAGAACGTGTAGGAAAATCCATTAGAAGAGGACCTACCGATCACTGGAGGACAGGGGTACAATCTACAGAACTGAGGTGACAAATAACCAATCTATAATTAGTAAATGAAAGAACAAAGACATTGAAAAGAAATTTTAAAATTTTTAAATAAAGAAAATTTATGTCAAATGTAGATAGAAATAATAGAATATAATTTAAATTTAGTAAGAATTTTCTTTGATGATGAACAATTAATTTAAATCATTGCTTGATTGATAGACGAGTAATGTAATAAATTTAAATTTTCATTTAAAGCGTATAAAGTAATCAGTGAGTAATATTACACGCAATGTATAAAGTAACGTAGTTGGAAGTATAGAAGAAGACTAACCATTCTATTAGTCAATTTAAAATTTTATAAATTATTAAGATGTATGCAATGGATAGAGTAATATAATAAAGGAAAAATATATAAAGCAAAGAAAACTATACTGCAAATAAAGCACACAGTCAGACTGAGCGGTCGAGAAATTTTAGAGTAACAAATAAATGTTTAACATAGATTTTTCTGAATATAGTATATAAGATTTATTGTATGATGAATATACTGCAACAAAGAAACGTTTAATGTTGTATGAGTTATACCACTACACAATTTAGATTACATTTAATTAATACATTGTGTCATTGTATAATTTTGGCGCCCCAAGAACGTGGGGCTCCTCAAACACAAATAAATTTGTATTTGCAACCAGTACATACAAAACATATTGTTGTATAATTTTGTCTCCCAAAAGCGTGGGGCTATACAATTTAAAATACATTTAAATTGGTAATTTGTATTGTTATAATTTTGTCGCCCGTTAACGTGTGGCACGACACGCCTACATTTAATGAATATGCTCTATTGTTAAATGTGTGCGTAGGATTTTATGTATAATAATTGATGTTTATGTATGAATATTTTTGTATGTTGTTTATTTTGTTGTGTATAATGACACAACTGGCGCCCACCAATACATTGATGTATATGATAACAGGTGTAATTGTAACAAGAGTATAATAATAGTTACTAATATAAAATAAACAAATAAATCAATAAAAAAGTAGCGAACGGTTGTATAATATTAATAATTAAAAAAAAAATTTAAATACATCGTATTCATGATGGCACCACCAGAAAGCCTGAACATGGAAGTACTTCAAACTATGATGCGTGCTTGGGTAGATGAGATAAGCACAAAACAAACAGAAAATTTGAATGCGAGAATAGACGAATTAAAAGAATTTAATAAGAACCAAACAGAAAGTTTAGAAAATAAATTAGATCAACAGACTGAAAATTTTAAACAGCGCACTATAAAAGTAACGAAGAAGTTAAAAATGTTAACTGAAAATGTTGTTGATACCAAATCACATATTGACACTATTGGAGAAAATATATGTGGAATAATTGTTAAACAAACAGAAAAAATATGTGGAACAATGCTATGGAAACAAACCATAATAATTGAAAGGAATGAAGAACAGACGTTCGTAAGTAATAATGATAATGCTAGAGAAGTAATTAACACTAAGGAAGAATACAAAATAAAAATTAAACAATCATACCTTAGTGAGAGGAATATCCAATTCGCCTTTCAAACTCACAGTAAAGCAATTAAAAGAAAAATACGTGTAAAACAATTAACACACAATAATTATCACCTTAACTATAACTGTAGTAGTAAACCATCAATACGAAACACTACGCAAAATTTTGATTAATATAATATTAATTATATGCACGGTAAGTACCGAACGAGTGATAATTATAGTAACGATAATTATAACTGTAATTATAAAAGCTACAGAGGTTATCATAAACGACGCACAAAAGTATGTTCAACTGTGTATGTAAAACGCATACAACGGAATACTAGTGAGGGACAGGTGAGTTATGCCGTCACATCTGGTGATTGCAGAGTCGCAACGTTACAATGGAATGCAGACGTTGTTTACACGAGTGTGAGACAGGAATGCAAGACGTAAGTGGTACGCAAAGGCTACTATGGTCAAAGAACAATGCTAAACACGGCGGTGAATAGACTACAAAGGTACAATGAATTTCCAGTATACGACAAACAATTGTTAACTAAGGAGGGTGGAAAGAAAACCACACTCAATGCCCGAATTTGAATAATTACTTTTAAACGAAAAATATTACTGTTAATTATTAATAAGATAAAGAATTATTTAAGAAGGAATGTTAATGTTGGATGAGGAAATAAATAATAAGAAATAATAATATGTTTAAAAAAGATAGAATTTATATTTAATGAAATGTTATGATTGCTGAAAAATGGTAAAGAATTAAATAAAAAGAAATGCTAAATAAATATAAGAAATAAGAGGAATGTTAGTGTGTTAAAGAAATGTAAAGAATGTCGTTGTTAATATGAAGAAAGTGTTAGAAATGAAAAAGAAATGTTATAATTGTCAAGACGGCTGATCAAGCAAAAACTTCATACCTTAGTGGAAATGCAAGGACACAGAAGAAAGCGATAGTGGAAGTCAAAGGGCAGAGACTACTTAGGACTCAACTACTACCACGATCAAGTCGAGGAGTGAAACACATATTGGTATGTATCGATGTGTTTTCCAAGGCAGTCATCTGTAGGCGATCATGCGACCCACAACAAAGCTAGAAGAGTATTCTAAATATATTCTAATATAATATATATTTTAATATAATAGAATATATTAGAGATAATAAAATATAATTAAAAATTTAGTAAGAATTTTCTTTGATGATGAAAAATTAGTTTAATTAATACAGATTATTAAACTTTCACTTGTGAAACTTACTTTGTTTCTCCCGTACACGTTTCGGCGTGATGTGCGCCTTCGTCAGCGGTGTGAGACAGACTGCCAGTAACTTGTAACGGTTTTAGTTGGTAGGATGAGTGGGGGTGTTGTGTGGTGGAAGTGAATTGGCGCGGGGATCCGAATTATTGTTTGTTTTATGTATAATTGCGTCAAACAGTGTGTGTGATTTATAGTATAATTGGTCGTTAAGTATGCTGTTTGGTTGTGTTGTGTAGTATTTGTATATTTCATATTGTTCTGCTGTATCAAGTATATGTGTATTTTAGACTTTTATGTAAGTAGTGTAATATCTCAAGATTAGTATCTATGTTGGTGTAGCTGTGGTTTTGTGTGTGTATGTGTGTGTCGAACGCGGAATGTATGTTGTTGCTGGATAGAGCTTTTATGTGTTCAGAGTAACTTGATTAAAAAGAACTTCCCGTCTGGCCTATATAAAAACTATACAACATCCCCACTCAACCTACCAATTAAAACCGTTACAAGTTACTGGCAGTCTGTCTCACACCGCTGGCGAAGGCGCACATCACGCCGAAACGCGTACGGGAGAAACAAAGTAAGTTTCACAAGTAAAAGTTTAATAATCTATATTAATTTAGTGGTGTGAAAAAAGAAGATGAACTATCAAAACAATTAATTTAAAGTTAATTTAAATCATTGCTTGGATGATAGACGAGTAATGTAATAAATTTAAATTTTCATTTAAAGCGTGTAAAGTAATCAGTGAGTAATATTACACGCAATGTATAAAGTAACGTAGTTGGAAGTATAGAAGAAGACTAACCATTCTATTAGTCAACTTAAAATTTTATAAAGCATTAAGATATATGCAATGCATAGAGTAATATAATAAAGGAAAAATATATAAAGCAATAAAAACAAGATTGCAAATAAAGCACACAGTCAGACTGAGCGGTCGAGAAATTTTAGAGTAACAAATAAATGTTTAACATAGATTTTTGTAAATATAGTATATAAGATTTATTGTATGATGAATGTACTGCAACAAAGAAACCTTTAAACAAATGATAATGAATATTTTATGGGGAAGTAAATGCTATTTTAAAAACAGTTATAATTTATTTTGAATAAATTAAAGAAAACATGTTACAATTTAAAAATGATTACTCTTATTATGATTACACCCAAACTCCAATTATACATACACGTTATCAGTAATGTTGTATGAGTTATACCACTACACAATTTAGATTACATTTAATTAATACATTTAATTAATTAATTATGTCGTTGCATAATTTTGGAGTCCCAAGAACGTGGGGCTCCTCAAACACAAATAAATTTGTATTTGCAACCTGTATACACAAAATATACTGCTGTAATATATGTAGTTCCTGGTTCACTTTTGAGTTCCTTCAGAACGATAAAACGACGTTGTGTCCTCAGATTTTATTTCTCCTTTTAACTTTGACTTCCACTTACTCTTCCTTAAGGCATCAAAACTTACCCGTTCTCCTAAAACTATAGTTTGCAAGACGAATGTTTTACAAACGTTTCTTCTATTTCACTCTACATATGATAATTATAAATTATTTTGAAGCCTGAATATAGCCTGAAACCACAAGATGTTTCGGAATTGTGGTTTATCCTTTAGAATATATTAGCGTTTCCGTCAAAAAACGAGCAATCTAGAATAAAACGTTAAATAGGTTCCTACAAGAGCAGTTTATACTATTTCCCTTGAAGTTCGCGGTATAGTATTTACGACATCCTGAGTGAGGCCTTATTAAGTTCTAATACCCTTCTAAAGGTTAAAAATTTATATCTACTCTTATATGAAGACACACACACACACACACACACACACACACACACACACACACACACACACATATAAAACTGATACTTAAAATAATACACATAAACAAAAGAATAGAAGTTTTGTTTTAGTTTATTGTTTTATAAATCTTTGTCACCATATTATGCAGCTGAATATTTAATACTCTATGACTTTCTATGGTTGACGAAATATGCAAATACTCTTAAAATTTCTTAGGTTTACAGCAGCCCACTAGCACTGATAATTGTCGACTATGCCATATCTACAATTTTTTTCTGACACTTATTGTACATGGTTTTTGTAAAACCAGCAATTTAAATTGAATAATTAGACTATTCTGTTAAGTGCCATAAGTTACTGGAATGAGCATACGTTATTAGTGTGCTGACTCAAGTCGTACTTCATTTGAGTCCTACAGCAGTTTTTCTGTTTCACATATCCTACTTCATGTAACATTGTTATTTTCCGCATTGTTTGATAAACTGAATGAGGTGATTGTGCTCACAACACAAATTAATACCGTGAGAGTTTTCTAAGGCCCAATGGGCATGACCAAAACAAATGCAAGTCTTCCATCTTACAAATGTGAGACACGTTAACTTCATCTACCACCATGATTATGTGTTCAGATAATCACAACGGAAAGGTAATTTACTGAGAATGAGTGCCGGTTACCTTACATCTGGCAATATTGTTTGCTTATAATGAGCGTACATACGTACCTACGAGGGCATATAAATTCACAAACATACATATGATATGTTATCATATGCATCCGACGGCCGAAACGTTTGCTCAAAACAACTATGGACCACGACCTTACAGCCCGGCTAGACAAAGTACTCATATCATTGAAGCCGGGCGTCCTCTTTTGTATGTTAAGCCTTTTTTACCTTCCCTAGTTATGTGCACAAATTGGAACAGCAGTAGAGACGTTCCTGGTATGTACCATAATCTTACGGCGGTCTACGGAACAGCGTTTGTGAACAGTGACAGAAAATAACTGAATACAAAAAAATCGATAGTTACAACTTTAATGACAATTTACACAAGTAAAACAGCAATAAGTACACAAAGATTGTTTTGAAATTACAGTTGTCCGCAGACTATAACGTAACAATAATTATTATCACCTACTTAACAATGTCGCAATAAACACTACATTTCACCAATTACAGAAGTCCTCAGACAATAAATCACAATCACCGCTTTGCACTAAACTCTAGATAAAACACCACACATCCTTATCAGTGCGTTTAGCAAACTGAGATTGACTCGCTGCTTCCGAAACGAGTTTGCGTACTTGGTTCCTGTGCTTTAGTAGTGACAAGACTGATCTAGATTCCCGTAGAGCAATCAACCAACGACTGAAAAGGTCGCGTGCGTTGCGGAATCCTGTCTGTCACAAAAGTGTCCTAAGCGTAATGTAGCCCACGTTTTCTAATCCCCAGCGTAGCGATATAGTTTTTGTAGACAAACATAGTGTTGCCTTTAATCCACTGTATTTGAGACAGGCTTGTTTATGTTCAAAATGAAAGTGTATGGTTAAGGGTACTGAAACATAAATGTGTTAAAACTTGGTATCTTCTATTTACATTAGGTATATATAAACGTAATTTGAATAATACGTTTAAACATAATAATTATAATGGTTGATTATTGATTGAGTTTTGTTATGATAAACCGTTTAGCAAAGAAATTATAGCATTTAATACACACTGTCTTACAAAGTGTTAAAAATTTTGTCCTAGAACTCTTAATTAAATTACAAAATATCAGCTTTTTGAATAATATTTATGAGAAATACAAATTAATAACTTTTATTGCCTTATTGAAATGATTTATAATTGGACATTTCTTAAAGTACTTATGCTTAAAAAATCAGACTCGCTACAATCATTGAATATTTTAATAATAAAAGAAATACTAATTGATTAAAATTAAAAACAACTCGATATAAATAAATAAAAGTGAAGTTTCTATGTTGAACGCAAATAATAATTTTTCAAATGCACGATCTACGTATTTATATAGTAATTCAAAGGAAAAATAAATCACATAAATGCTAGTAGTAATGGAACAAATATATGATACTTTGTATCCTCGTTGTAGATTAAAAATAAGTATAAAACTTTGTTGTATAAATGAAATATATAAGCGTACGGCAACAAAGGAAAATAGAGCTTTAAAGCAGAAGAGCTAATTGGACGCGCTTTGAATAGGACTCAATGAACTCAAACGTATCTGAGATTATACAAAGAATTCTTAACAAATTTTTTATCAGTTCTTTGGTATCCTGATAATAACATCAGTTATTGTGACAGTATACAAAACAAGATTTTACAAGTTCTGGTCTACAGACAGGATTATTATCTTCTTTATAAAATGGATTATAATAATAAAACTCTTACCAACGTGATCTCAATGTCAAAGGTTGTTAATCTACTTTGTATTGTACAAAGTACTTTGTATTATTGTATTAAATTTTTACCAGTGATAATTCATTCTTCATTTTTAAGTTTTTAGTCAAATACGTATGCAGTACTTGCATTTGCTAGTTGTTTACTGTGTAATAAAAATGTCATATAAGTATTTTTTTAGAATAAAACTTCTATACGAGTTTCACAGAAATACTTATATATTTCGCCTTTTACTATAATATATCAGAAAGAAAATTGTGTTAGTGGTTACAATCACAAACAGAATTATCATTGTTGAATCCCACTATAGGAAAATTATTCCGATTAGCGCTTTCAAGCTTCACAGCCCATCGTCAGATCATCGTCGGATCGGAAGCTGATTTTTCGATCTGACGATGAGCTGTGAAGCTTGAAAGCACTAATCGGAATAATTTTTCTTTAGTGGTGTCCAAGAGTGATAATTCTGTTTAATATATTAATAATTTTCATACCTTATTCTTTACAACACCTTCTAAATGATACAGAAAATAATTTCATTTGTTAATATTTCTGAAATTTCTGAAAAATTGAGACCATGGAAATTGAAGAAATTATATTTTTGTCACTAAGTGAACGTTTAGAATTTTATAGAAATACATCAAGTATAAAAATGTATTAAGTACGTAATAATGTGTTTAAAATTGAAAATTAACGTCTTTTCTATGGACACCGTAATTTCAAGTCTCACTGAAAAAAAGTTCAGACAATATAAACAGATTTATAATACAACATATACTTTTGCACACCAAACCTATTGTGCTTTGGTTTCCTTCATTTGCAGTAATGACAGCAAATCCAGGGAAGACATCGTTATACATTATAATGTTCTTTGTATACATATCAAATCTAGTTGGATTTTATGATTTGGGATAAGAGATTTGTTACAGAAATAATCCCATCTATGAAATAAGTAGTCCAATATAATTATCCTGTAAAATATTATATCATTTTACGTGTTTGAAAGAGCAACGTAATTTATTAAATCAAACGTAATTTTATCAAAAGATATTTTATTCTTCATCGCTCAGAAGAAATTTATTTATTGTATCACAAATTGTGTACTGCGTGAAGGACGACGGTCTCGAAAATATTATAACTTGAACAAGGATGATAAAAATTGCCTGCTACTAACCATCCAACAAAGGCAAATATTTAGTTACCCAGAACACTTTACTAGACGTGATGATACTGGAAAACTAACTACGTCTTAGTGCATCCGTTCAGTATATTAACATGTACATAGACTGATAAATTTTGTTTCTTTACTATAATAAAGTACGAACATTTTTGTGTACTATGTAAACACAACTTAAAAATTGTAACTTTTGTATTTTGTAATTGTGTAAGTGTTAAATTATGGATAATTGGGAATTCGTGTAACATAATTTGATTTCTAAGTCTTACACAGAAGTTTCAAATTCACATAAATGACGTTTAAACATAATGGATTTAGAGTGTTGGGTTAGGTACAAAGGATAGCAGAATTATCGTGACCAGGAATCAGATTGGTAGAATCTTTTACACCACCTTGCATACAACAAGTTCAGAATAGGGGGTCAAACATGTAGCATCTGGCGCGCATGCAAATAGGAAGGCACTGCACTGTATTTGTAGTTATAAATACTTTAGAACTCGTTTGTTTGACCGGTTTTGTAAAATGGATATTTCCGACAAAAGTAAACAGAAATGGATCATGTACTTCAAATATTATTTTGTATTTAATTCTTTAATTTGATAATTTTAATTTGTATTTAAATGTATATTTTGTTGAATAATAAACAAAGTAGCATACTATAATTTATAAAATTATAAATAGCCACTTTAAATTTATTTATGGCATTTAATGCCAAAATATATGGGTGTATTGAATAAACCCTTTTATTCTTTATCCTTAATAATATTTCCTCAGTGGTTTTTCAGTCTGCCTAATTAGTCTTTGTCACTTGTCATTAGATCCACAGAATGTTTAGTTTGACCATAATCCAAATTTCTGTTTTTAAATATTAGTATATAGCTTTTTCTTAATTCCTCGTTTTCCCACGTATTAACCTAGTCCACTTTGTCTAATTTTTTTTTCATGCGTCTCTGGGCCGTACACGACAAGACAGATTTTAAATCCATTTGATGTTTTTATGACAAGCTTCCTTAATCTTGAACTGTGTAGAAGTTAGTGGAGACAGAAAGAGTAGTGCCCTGCACGGATGGTGTAGATATTAACTGGTGTTGTTTTTATTAACTGATTTTATATTTCACAAATAAATTGTAGATGACTTAACACAATATTAAAAGCCTTTCACTCACCCAGTGTAGAAAGTTTCTGCTGATATTACACTCCACAGTATTTCTCTAGGTCATCCCTTTACAGTCTCGTTGTCTCTTTATTTGGCTTAACTAAATAAGTATCCTCTATACAAATGAGGTCGTGGCATAGACCACCAGCAGCCTTGAGTCATTTACTGGATCTATGATGCTGAAGGATAACTTTACGTCAATGTTAACTCTGTGTATTTAAAAAAGGTAGTTTTATTAAAGCTGATCCTACTGATAAACTGCAACTGGCTAACTGCAGGACAAGTATTGGAGTTCCAATGTTAAAAGTCCGTCTTCACAAGTTTAGAAAGTCTTACAGGCACCTGGTTGAATTAGTGTTGGAGTGAAGCTGAATAAAAGTAGTAAGTAGTAGTGCTAGTAATAGTAGTAGTAGGCTGAAAGGTAGTAATAAATACGGAATCTGTGGGCCACAAAAGTTCTTATAAATAAAAATAAATGTAATTTATTGTAAATGACATATTGGTACATTTTTTGTTATAATTGCCATCAAGAATATTCGAAATCTGCTGTCTGTGTTCTTATAATAATTTTTATGTGTACCAATCTTATTTTCTCTGTGTACCAATTAGTTTTATTGGTACTATAAAACAGTATTCAGAAAACGTTTATTGAATGTTCTGTTCTTATAATGGAAAAAATTGCGTTTTACTACGATTTTAAGCTGTATACAAATAGCGGGTCTGTTTATAATGTGTGTAACGAACATGTGCTAAAATGTCAAACTTCCGGTGATCGAAAACATTCGATATCGTGTAGCTTATATTATTAACTATATCCAATAACAAATCCCAAAACCCATAATTAGAATTTATGTTCTTCTATTTTTACCGATACGCGCATAGGCTACATTCACTTGTGTTTTACTGAAAATTTTTTCACAAACACAACGTTGTAGTTTATGGCATTAAAGTGTGAACCCTATGTTAAAACAAAGTTAATAACAAGTAAGTTAGTAGTTTAAACAGCATGCGTCGCGTATGTATTGTGATGGTACATTTTATCACATACGTATAAGATATATTATAACAATAAAATATCAATAACAAGTACTAGCACAAGCCATGAAGGGGAAAAATCTTATTAAGAAATGAGTAATAAACATTAAAATATCAATTCCAACATCCAACAAAAGTAATTAGAGAAGATTAAATAAATATTTTGTAAGAAACCGTAGTTATAAAAAGAAATTCAGAAAGAACAAACAAAGAAATTTCTAATAACCTGACAAAACCCAATAGTTATGGTAGGTGAGGGGCATGAACAAATCCATCATAAACTAATCTAACATGAACTACAGATGTATTGATAATAAAAAATGAAACGTGCGACAATGTATACCACAAGAAGAATCAACATCTAATAGCAGAAATGAGAAGAGGCAAAGAGCTAGGATTAGAACTCGGTAAAAGAAGTTTGGACCAAGAGACATAACAAATAGACCCAATTTAATAAGTAAACTAATCCCATTCTTTTGAGTAAGAATAAAATTGGTAGGAGGACCCAATAAATATAACATAAAGTTAAGAATACAATGCAATAGAGTAAATAATAACAGAATATATACTAGTATAAGAAACCATGGTAAGTCAATGAGCTAAAACAAGTGAAGGTAGTGAGAGTGCACTCCCAAAATAATTGAGTGATGATCAAAAGATCATGATATAAACCAGTGGGGAGGTGAAAGTCAGGGGGGGAAGTTAAAGTGATAAAGGTCTTATGAACCACATATATGGAAGTAAGAACCAAAATAGAGTGACAAAGTGTTTTTTGTTAAGTGTTTTGTAAACTTCAATGTTCTATTTCATGACTAATTATTTATTCATAGGGGTTGAATACCTAATAATTTTAAAATAGTAAACAGTTATTGTTCGTTATGCTATAATTTAGATAACAGGCATAGTGATATACAAAAGAGTTAGGGTAATAAACACCCATGTTTAGTTGTGTTAGAAGTAGTTAATATGGGGAGCCTGTGTGCACCATTAATTTAAATGTTATAAATAGTTTTGTTGAAAAAATGTTAATTGTTTAGTAAACAGGATGTTCATAAACTATTCATAAATGTTAATCAGGTAATTGGGAAGGATTTAATTGCATAAAAAAGCTATTGTACAGAAATAACTAACTGCTAGACATATAGGCCCAAAGAATTGAGCCAGACTCAAGCAACATTTAATTATTTAGATAAACATTACCAAATTAAATAAAACAAAAAACAAAAGCTTGATTTTGATAAAATAGAAGTATGTTAATGGAGGGAGATGTATGAACCATCTATTACTGTCATAATATGGATAGGGAACATAATTGTAAAGTGTTTATAAAGTTTATTAATTGTAAAGTTTAATAAGTGTATAATTGTTATTGTCAGAAAAATAGGTATAGGTATTTAAATTAATGATATTGCATGTAAAGTAGGAATACTCAGAATTATGTTTAGCAGTAAGACTAACAATGTTGGAAAATATTAGATCTGTAAGACATACAATAGAAATTTCAAACAAGATCAGGTCAATACCTCAAAACACAAAATTATAAACCTGTCAAAACAGCCGATAAGAGGCCAAAATGGGGCGAGATTAGTATCAAAACGATTTAATTTTAATAAACAATAAAATGGTACTAATTAAAGATAAATTTAAGTCAAAATAAATGAAACGTAATCTGAGGTGACGGAATTAAAATCGCCAGTTTTCAAAATAGTTCAGTCACGTGTTGTAGGGTCAGAGATTTAGACCAATCAAACACCAAAAGCCAGGTCACCAACGAAATTTAAACATATTTTGAGGGACAGTTTATTGTGAGACATTAAACCATAAACTTCAACAGCGTATGCTGGCAGTAAAAATTAATATAAACTGAGAGAAAACTTACTCCAGGAGAGGCATTTCCAGTAAAACATAACACAGAAAAGATCGACAACACATGACGGGGCACCAGAACCAAGAAAACCAATACACTGATGAGAATTTAAGAAAGTATTTACTCAACCCAAGGTGTTCATCCCGATTGTACAACCAATTGGTGAGAAATTTTGGTTAAGTCCAGGAGATCACTACACAACATCACAACACAATTTCCACCAAAAAACATAGCTGTTCCAGATAAAGGAGGCTATATACAAACTATTACTATAAACTATTATAACTAAAACTTTATTTAAAGCACTCTATTTGGAATTTAAAAAACATATTTTTCCGAGACGCGAATCAGGCAGTCCGCCATGTTTTAATATAAAACACTAGTGCAACCTTTGAAACTGAACAATTTTGACAACTTTATTATATACATTTTGTTAGTTGATAAAAAGCAGATATATGTTTGTAATGCATTGTATTTTTAAGTGAAAGCATATCTCCTATCTTTCCTAGCAACTCCAAGTACCCATTACCTGAGAAATATAAAATATATATTGTGAATTTTTTGTTGTTGCGGACTATTTTTCACGGCGGATGAACTTATCCAACTGTAAATGTTCGACTAATAGAACGGTAATTTGATCAATGTTTTAAAGAGATAACGAATAAAAATATATAATTTGTCAATCATATCAGTTCTATTTTATTTCAGTAAAGTGATTATAAAGATGATTAATTACAGGAGACAGAAGAGAAAACTGGTAGTCGGCGCAAGGATATCTAGTTAACACGATCTGTTTAACAACTACAGAACAAATATTATTCACGCGCCGTTTTCAAACGAACGGTGGCGCGCTACATTCCCACTCCCGTAAAATCGTTGTTAATCAACGAATACTGAATAACAGCATAGTAAACGATAACCAAATAACTGATATAAATAATAATCACAAACATAAGAACATTTACAAATCGATTGACGATTACAACCAAGTTTTGAAAGGTAAATTTATTCGTTATCCGGGCATACAAGATACATCGCAAAAACATCTGGGTTTTTCTTAAACGACACACACGTATGTAACATTCTCTTGTTATAAATTGACGCCAACAACAGGGCTTTTAAAAGGGAGATAAATCTTCTCGTTATAGTATATATTCTGACAAAATCAATATTTTATTTTGATTACTGTACAATTTAATATATAGTGGTTAATAATTTTAAATTATTATATTAAATTATTACATTTATTAATATTGTATAATATTATACTTAAATTTTATATTTTAAAATATAATTTATAAATTTATTATATTATTACATTTGTCTACTTACAGTATTATGATGGGTAATAATTTAAAATTATTTAACCTTGTTTGTTGTTTTTTATTGTTGGTAAGTTAAGCCAACTGGCTTAAAATGCACTGTTGCCAGACTGTGAGCGTACAAACTACTGGCTCGGCGGAGACACATGCCGGTTGCTTCTCAAGCACGAACTTGTTCTTTTCTCTCTTGTTTTGTAGTAGTCATTAGTTTACTTTAAATAATTGTTGTAAGATAAAAGCTAATTTAATTACATATCTTTTTGTGTATATGACAACTATAAAAAAGTCTTACTTAAAATTTTAAAAGTGATTTTTTGTAAACTTTCAGTTACTTCAAAATAAAAAAGTAGTAAGCGTAGTATTTTTTTGTTAGTACGTTGCATCCTACAGGTCAGAAGCAGGTTTTTCTATTTTTTTTTCTTGTCATACTCCTGTAAATTACTGCTTCTCATATCTTTCCCCACACCTTATCAACATTTGCTATGTGACATAAAATTACCATTAGTAATGTGATAAATTACTGACATGTGTAGAAGTGTTGGTAAAGGGGAAATGACAAAGTTTCCTTTCCGTACTAAGTAGTGGTCAGGTAACCCCTTGGATGTAGCCTACCTGATTGTCCAGAATTTCATCAGTTAGGTGGTTTGTTTTTATCGGCGTACTAAGTAACAGAACCTCCCATTTCAATTATCCATTTTACATCATACATCGTTTCCAATTAATTAATAATATTTAATACTCAAATATATTATATTTTTTAATCAGTTGCAATTACAATTTATTATCCTCCACAAATAAGTTATCGGTAACACTTATTGCATTGTTCCCGTACAAATTAGTTAATATTTCATATTCAGTACATTTTATAATTTAGTTAAGTAATAAACGCAGCTAAAAAAAAACAAAATAATGAAATATGGTGCTTCTACTACTACCTGAAGGATATATTATTTTATCGTCTTATACGTCTCTCCTGTCCCATATATAATATTACATTATTCTTTTTTCTTAAATTTTGTTATAAATAGAAATAAGAAACGTATTTTCAAATCAACTTATGTGCGTCATTTCGTTAAGAATAATACTAGTTACAGTACATTGCTTGTATACTTGGAGAACGAATATCATTTTCATTATTATCGGAACACAATGTAATAATTTTAATTTTAATGATTTAAAATGATCTGCAGTAGCTGTACAATGGACTATAAATATACATAATAATTACTATTGACAAGATCTTTAACAATTTATAATAGAATACACTTGTCAATAATAATCTAAAAGAAACTATAATTATACATATTGTAGTACTTCTGTACAGTGTAACGGTACATAAACGCTATTTAAATAATAGAAATTTACAAAATTTGTGCACCTCTTAGACTGTGGAAAAGAAGAAGTCTTTCATTTATATTGGATTGGGTAAAAGCCAAACTTTAATGTAATTAGAGAAATTGGCAAGTGATATAAAATAATATTAATAAGTAATATTAATCAATGAACGTAAGAAACCCTAGAGAGTTGACATAAAATTACACATGTAATAGTGTAAATAATCAAAATTCAATTAATAATAATTCATTAAACGTTTAAGTAGTCTATATGAAATATAAATTAAAATAATACAATTGCTTAATTAAGGCAACACTAGCATTATGTAAAACTAGGTACCCATAACAATATAAGTTACAAATTATTTATTATATAAGTTACAAATTGTAATACATCAAAAGAGTGTATATCAATGAAAAATAATATTGTAACTATAAACAATTTTTTTTAAATCACTTTATATGGTTAGTCTAAAAAACTATGCAATTGACAAAGTAAAAATTAATAAAATACTGTAAAACTAGGCTAAAAGTAAGAAGGAGAAAAGTTAATTTGGAACAGTACTATACTTTAAGAAAGCAAAAACACTATTATTTGAACATTTGACAAGAAAACTTCAAACAAGATGATTCCTTAATTTTGAAAGAAAGAACTAAATAGTCAATGATAACTAGGAAAAATAATTGTTAGAATTAAATAACACCAGTAGCAGTAATTGAGAAGGGTGACGAAAAAACATGACTTTGCTAGTAAATTTTAATTATTACCATGAAGGGAATATAGTGGAAAAGAATACTAAAATTAAAATTAAAAGAATACGTAGCAAAAGCGAGTAACACATATGTAAACAGATACAAATTTCTTTTAATACTAACAGAATTAAAACCCATAGACTGAAAACTTACCCTTCGTCTGTAAAATTAAGTGACAGAATAGAATATATAAACATTATATGTTATTGTGTTACATAAATAATGTTCCATTCAAAATAACACATTCTTCAATTCAACTATGTACAAGAAACTTTAACACTTAGGTTATCATTAGACTGAAATATAAATCCGTGTTGGTTTTTTACATGGGTATGTTGTGCATTTGTTTACGTAATGGCAGTTTGCCTGGTGGCATGAGTTGGAAATACCCATTTGTTATGTTAATATAAGGAAGGATAATTGAATTGTAGTGTTTATTTGTAAAAATGTTCAATATATTTTTAACTTATTCTTGCCCTGAGATTAAAAAGCTGTATATTTACGCTTGAAAAATAGAAGCCTAACTTAGTTAGCGTTTTCTTTAATTTAAAGTAGTAACAGCTTCCATAAATACACACACACACACGTATGTATGTATGTATAATGTATGTGTTCTATATTTTCTATAATAATTTATAATGATCTGTAATGATTTTAATTATCAATCCGATTATTATGTACCTTGCGCTGTTCTACTAGGCCAAAGCCAAAGCAACGGCGATGATCAAGCATATATAGTGTGGCCGCGATTCGGTGATTGAGCATTTTGTCAGGTGGGAGAAGCATGGCCGGGTACTACGGTAGGCTAAGTGGGGGTAAACCAAACGGCTAGTACACATATTTTACCCTACCTCGCTTACAAGCGGGCGCGTGGTGGGGGAGAGCGGGCTCGATCATCCAGTCGTTACCAAGAAAGGCTACCGTATGACCTGGCGAGCTGACAGAGAAGTTTTATTGTGCCTTTACACCGCGCTGGTGCTATCCAAAAAGGATTACGGTTGCGCAGTGTACTCTTCAGCGTTTAAAAAACCTGGATCCTTTGCACTAACACGGGTTGCGATACGCCACAGGGGCGTACTGCGCAATCTCTGCACAATGCTTATATCGTGAACACAGGAATTACGTCCTTACATCTTCGATATATGTGGCAATAAGTTTAGCATTGCGGAGCCACGTAAACCACGTGCTGCTAGCAACAGACTTGCTAGGGTATATGACTGCTATTCGACGTTCACCACACCAGCAAACATTCGAGCCCTCGAAATAGCCTGTCGCTACAACATTCAGGCACCGATGCCCCAAGGGTACGTTTCGTGTGAAGTGCTCAACTGGCTGCTTCGCAAAACAAATTACCGGCTTAATGTCGCCAGTAGAACAAGAAATCCTGCCACCCAACTGAAATGAAACTGCTGTTTAGATCAGACGTTGGGAAATGCATTGAGGAACACACCATTATGTACTCTGAAAGGAAATTTTTTATCTGTAAGAATTCACTAAGTTTTGCTAACTCCCTTGGACAATCCGGGCATAGTGGATCCGTTATTACACTACTGTATTATCTTCATTATGCCGTTATACCATGCGTTACATGACCTTCGTTCATATTTTACTTTTGTTTTGTGTTTAGTGATGTAGGTATTCAAGGTAATGAAAACCCTGACAATGCAACGAGAAACGCTTCAGACAGCCTAGAAATCGATGCGATTGCTATGTGACCTGACGACGCAAAACTGGCTCCCACAACTACCATTATTAATTTTTAGCAGCAGCTGTGGGACGCCAGAGCAAACTTATTGCCATGAAGGAGAGCATCTATAAATGGCAAATAACAACAGTTTGCAGTCTTTGTAAACGTTTGCATCATCAGACTGTGAAGTTGGCACAGGAACTTGACGTTTTCATACCTCTTACAAAGACAAGCTCGATTCGACTGCACTTGTAAAGGATCGCGTACAGTGAAACACATAATCAAAACCTTTAGTGATCTTGGAAAACGGAGGCAAAAACATAGAGTAAAATAAACCTGAAAGAAAACTTCGGAAACGAACAGTTAGTGATAGATAGAACTTTGTCTTTCCTAAAAGCAACAAAATTACTGTATGGGCTTTGAAAATGTCGTTTCGCGTCTTAGTGTATACAAGTTCCCACTCTCATTGAGTCAGCTAAAATGTATAAGTGAAAACAAACATCCCGTAGAGCAACGCTCCTGGTAGACGTCGTTGGGATAAAGATCTTAATTATCTAACCCGAAAACATAAGGAATTAATGTACTCTGTAAACAAAACTACAATCTATGCAATCTATCTTTGCTTTGCTTTGTGTTTCCTTCATATTTCTCAATATTCTCGTTCTGTTTCCTTGAACCGTATTTTCATTTAACTTTTTATGTTTGTATTCCATCCAGTTTTTTTGCGTTATCTGTTTCTATGTTCATATTACTTCAATACTTTTACAGGATAAGAATTATTCTAATATTTTACATTTCCTTTTCCCTTATGTCACACTATGTACAATATCTGCTATACGCGGCACGTATAGGATCTTATTCTAATTTTCAAAAGATATTTCCAATGCCTTCGTTAGTTCTTCATTACGTACATTTTATTCTTCTTGAATTCCTGATTTAGTCATACGTTTATTTATCACGTTGCATTATCTTTCATATCTTTGAACAGCTGTTGGTCTTTTATTTATTACTTTTACCTGTTATTATATTATATTATATTACCTGTTACTTTTCATTTTCTCTACGTTCCACCAACTTGTTATTTGATGAATTAGTCATCTCTTGAATTGTAGCTGGTTTTGCACGGATACAAGGTTATTATTCAAGAATATGCCAACCCTGAGATGTTTTGGATGTGTTACCTGGTTTCTAAACATTTTTATTACCAATAGAATATATAGTGATCTTCATCACCTGGCATGACCTACGTGTACTTTCTTTTTTTTTTGTCTGTCTAAATAGTGTGCCGATAATACGTATTAAGGTTATGTGTTTTAAAGAACTCTACAAGATTAGTCCCTCTTTCATTCTCCATTCTAAGCAAATACCTCCTATAACAACCTCGTCACACCCTACGCAGACCACTGCTTTCCAACTTCCTACAGCCACTAGATTATCTCCTGTTCAGTTTACATTAGATCGTCTTCAATTTATGAAAGAACAATGAAACACAATTTTGCGTAGTAAAATACTGGATAAATGTGTATGTTGTTTTGTTTACGTTCGCGTGCCATGTTATAAAATTCTAGTGTTAATACATTAAATATTAATCAGGAAATTACGGCCAACGGACAAAATCCGTTTCTTCAGGTGATTCTACGCAGTCCACGACTTATTATTTCGGCAGTTTTAAAGTATGTCAGACAATTTGTAACAATTTAATTGCGTGATAGCGTATTCAGTGTTTGTGTATTTAAAAATTTACTTGAAAAATAAAGGATAATTTTTTGACGTTTTCTTTTATTGCTACAACCTCCAATTACAGTGTTACCTAAGGATTCACAAAACGTTTTATATTTGATGTAACTATTTTTCACTAAAAGTTATATTTCTCCTTTGATTTTACTAAACTATTTAATCTAATGTCTGGTCTTTTTAGGAAAACGTTTGCCGCGTTTACAAGTAGGCAGGCCTACATTGCTTTGTTACACAATAAAGATAAATTTCTTATTAAAATATTATTTTATAAATTTGTTAATTTAACGGTTAAACAGTGTAATAAAACAAAATATTAGATTTGTATGTGTAGTAAGAATTAGTAGTAATGTTCCACTTTGGAAACGTCAATTTGGTAACGTTCCTGGTCTTCGTGGTTACAAAATAAAATCTGTTTGAATGTTGTTATCACAATTTGAAATAAAAAAATTTTTAAATTTATTTCAAAAAAAAAATTTTTCTGAAAAAATGTTTTCTGAGTAATTTGGTTCTTAAAATTTAGGAACAAATCGAGTTTATTGGTTGTAATTAAAAATGTGATGGTATTGTGTTTATTTTGGTAATAGTGTCACTTTCAGTAAATTTGTTTAAAAGACAATCTGGTTAACTCCAAGTTTAGGCGAAAGACGGCTCTCTTCTTCTTATTCTTCTTGAAACGTTCGTCGTTTCGTATATACCGCCTTTCGGTTAGTTGGGTTTCTTGATTAATTTACCTGTTAAGCCTTTTTATAAGAAAAATCAAGTCCAAATTACCAAAACAGAACGTTTATTAATAAAAATAATGAATTTGTTCGATTAAAATCGATGTTACAATGTAGTATTGACTCACTCAGGGCCTGTCGATATAAACAGTTTACATTAGTATTATAAAAATATGGTTCTTTAAACGGTTATTTAAGATATAGCCAGAGAAGGTTATGGGCAGGAAAGTATAACACTTACAATTATAAAATGCCTTAATATTAAACAATACAATGATAATTAGAAATAATAAAAGTTTATATATGATTTTTATTCAAACCAATAGCTGCCAACTGTCGTTTTCCCACAGCAGAAAATGAGAAGAGCACTGAATCAAAATGGCCGACTGACGCATGCGCGATGAAGCCTCTAACATTGACGAAGTATTTGTTGAAATAAAGATGTCCTTTCTTCGTGTAAATGGTCTCAGCAATTGTATATGATAGTCCTGGATATATTTGAATGTCACTGGTGTATGATGGAATAGTTCACTTGGTGTAAAATGTTGTTATTGGATATATCTCATTGTGTCTATGTGTGTCGGTTTTAACCTCGAATTTTCAGTCTGTATATGGTGTGATATCAGTGTCATTCCGTTTAATTAGTTTTATGTGATTCAGTTTATTGGTGTTACACTGTTCATAGGTTAACTTCACCACTTCACAATAAATAAAATAGTTCAAAATAATTTTATACAAATTTTCACTGAACTCGGTTTATAACGTAACCGCCATTAAAGGTTATTTCTAGCAAACAGTCGCGTTAAGTGCACTCGTCAACGTATAATAATGAACTGTTCTGATTTCCTTCGTCTCCTGAAAATCTTAGCCTATTTAATATATCTTATACATTGTTTCAAATTATCTTGGCTTCCGATACATTTTATTTTGATACATTATGCTCAGAAAATAATTTCGTTATTAGTTAACTGTACGAAATATTAAATACATATTCGGTTTCATTATTCTATTCTGCTTATTTTGCTAGTAATTAATTTAGTGTTACAAAGTTTCATTAGAAAATTATATTTATTACGTTTTTGGAAGGTAGGCCTAAAATTATACTTCCTGTTGTCTAAGCAAATAATAGCCATTTTCCCTAATATAATTATTATTCTATTAAATCTGAAATTGATATAATTGTCTATTCTTACTTAATTTATTGCCATTTAGTTTATTAATGATGGTTTTTAAATACAATTCATTTGTCTATGACTCCTCCTATGATAATGTTAGTTAGTCCATTCCAGTTTTAATGGTAATTTTATTAGATAAATAAATAATTTTACTTATATAATGACCATATCTTTAGAAAGCCTTATTTACATGGTATACTATATGTTGAGTTTATCTTGCATAAATATTGTCAGTTTAACTGGCTTATAAGAGTAGATTTATTAATTATTCTGCAGTTTAAATTCATTATATGGCCTAGATTTGATGTGTTGCTATTTGCAAAATTTTTACCAATGTAGTTATTTTATACCCTTCTCTGACTTCTTATCCTTATATACTTTATTAACAATTAGTTCTTTGACTGGTATAACAGTGATTATTGATTGTACAATTAAAATATAACACCTATCTCTATCAAAACTGGTACCTTGAATAATACCTTTTATGTGTATTGATTACCTAGTAACATAATTAAAAATATTTTATAACATTGGGAATGATATCTACTTTTAGATAGGGTATTCCAAATTTAAATTGACAACAAAATAACAGCTTATAACAATAATATCTCTTACTAATAATTCTTATTTGTCTAATTATTATATGGAACAGGAACATAACATCTTGGTTCCGTATAATGGTTAACACTTCTTAAAACTAATTATTAACAGTCTGCTCTGTATTTCCCAATTTTAAAGGATTTATTCCCCCTCTCTAAGTATAACACTGGCTATCTCTTTCTTATTTCATTCTATGGAATGTTCATATAGCTTCAGTAGCATTTCATTAGTAATATTACTATTTCATATCAAAATAGATACTGTTCACAAAACACTTAAAGTTTATTACTTTGTACTGCAACTCATGCACCTTTTTAAAGTTTATCAGTTATAATTCGATAACTTACACTTGTCCATGGTGATTTATTAATATTATTACTAGTCCTTTTCTAGCTTTACAACATGAAATATTCAACCATGGGGGGACTGTGAAGATTTGTTCATACAAACTAAACAAGAACTTTTTGGATGCACTGTTATTTAATACTATTAACACTTTTGGTTTTTGTCAGTTTTACATTGTGATATGGTTTTTTGGGGTGTTATACTTTCTCTTTGGACATTCATTTATTTTTGGGGTTTTTGGGTTCTTTCCCTATGGGGTTTCTATTTTATATGGGTTGTCTCACTTCCTTTTTTCTTTCTTCAGTATTTTTGGTCATTCTTCTTTCTTCTTTCTTCAGTATTTTTGGTCATTCTTCTTTCTTTTTTCTTCAGTATTCTTGGTCATTCTTCCTTCTTCTTTCTTCAGTATTCTTGTTCATTTTATATTTCTTCTTCCTTCTTTCTTCTTTCTTCAGTAATTTTGTTCATTTTATATTTCTTCTTCCTCCTTTCTTCTTTCTTCAGTAATTTTGTTCATTTTATATTTCTTCTTCCTCCTTTCTTCTTTCTTCAGTACCATTTCGCTGTGTATGCTTTTGTTTCTTCTGGTCTGGTTTCTTTGTCGGGGTATCTTAATTGCCTGCTTCTATCTTACCTGGGTAATTTTGTTATTCACATTTTTAGTTTTCTGGATTTTTAAATTTGTAGTATTATATTATTTGCAGATTTTTCTTTATTTTAACTTTTCTTGTGAGTATATTAATTAATAGTGCCTTTTAATTGATTCTCATCTGGATATTCCATATATTAGAGCTTTATCAATGATCCTTGAGTAATTTATTTATGTGGATTATCTGTCATGCTACAACAGTTATAACATTTTACTTCAGTAAAATAAAAAACCTTCTAAGTTAACACTTTCTGGAAAAGGAAAATTTTAATGTATTTCTCTCATGGAAGTATGAAATGAGCGACAAAGAACAATTTTGCAATATGTTGTACTATTTCAAAAATAACAAATTTCAGCGAACTATTCATAATATACGTATTTTATTATTTATCGTTTGGTATAACATTTGAAATACTCTTATTTATGACGTTGTAAATAGTATTATTACATTATTACCGTACCCCCGTTGTAAGCACCATAATCAAACACTGCAAATGTTGTATACTATCATCTTTCATTAAGATATATTATGTAGAAAACGATTAGGACTATTTCTAACACAGTCTGTATCCACAAAACTGTAATGTGACTTTTACATTTGACTTTATAATATAATCGATATGTGACTATTGGTTGTGTTTGTGTAACGTTAGATGGAGAAAATTAGAGAAAGTTATGTATGTATTCTAACAGTCTATATACTATTTAGACATTAGAGGTTTATTAAAATCAATGGTATAAGCCTACTACCTTATAATTAATTTGTTGCAATGTTTCTGCGGCCTTCTTGTTGAGAGCCTTCTATAGTTGAGTTGCTATTAAGCCTTCTTTATATTTTTAGCATGCTGGGAATGTTTTAAGGAAAAGATGAATTTATTTTTTATAATATGGAAAGACGTAATTTCAGCTTTAGTAATAATACCCAAACGGACTAAACTTCAATAATAAATTAATTCCTTAAGAAGAAAAATTAAGTTAGATTTAAAATTTAAAATTGCCTAAAACGTTTTCAATATAAAATTAGTTAAATAAATGTACAATATATGACAACATTGTTATGTATTGCTAAATATATTGTTATGTTACAATAACTTGACATAATTTTGAATGAAACCTGTTGTAATATACGGACGGATTTGCAAAGTATTCTTTTCCGATATCTATTCCCCTGATGCGTATCAATGACTATGCTTGCGAGTCGCTCGTACTTAATCTCTTACCACTAACACACGAAAATTAATTAATAATCACAAGCGGCCTATTTTAACCCTAGTGTACTTTAACATCATATTAAATAATTGTATTTACATTTATTTGTAAAACACAGTTCTAGTTAATGAAATAATAAACCATTTCTTTGGGTTTTAACAATTATGTAGCTTATTATTATTAATGCTTCGCTCAGATGACTCATTTCAAAATAATTTAAATAATTATACAGTGACATTCTGAATTCATTTTTACATTAACGTATAATTCGTAGGCAATTAAATGTATGACCCAATGGTATATCATGCTAGTTTCAAAAAAGACATCGATTTGAAACGCTCAAAGTCAGTCAGTTTATTATAGCATTTGGAAAAATAGCCTTTAGGAGTGAAAATTTGTTTGTAATCTCTGAATCTTATAAACGTCATTGCAGGATCCAGTGTTTAGTCGCATTGAGTGTAAAATGATAAATTTCCGTTCTTAATTAATTTATTTTTAGCCTATTTGATATTGATACTCTTTCGGAATACGGAAATAGACTTCAGGGATATACAAGTGTTGTTATTTTATACGTTGCAATGTAAAATAATTCCACTGCCGTATTCACTCGTTAATCTGTACACTTGTTGTGTGTATTAACCGTAAGGTGACTATAGATTTACTAACTTTAGAACTGGATTACTGGTAAACACGTTAGACATGTTAGAGTGGTAAACTGGTAAACATATTATATGTCTCTACACTTCAATTACGTTATCCTCATTATATCTTCGAGTATTTTATCAGACAGCATACAATGTTATCAGACGGCTTTGATCGTCTTTGCTAATTTATTATTAACAACATGTAACAAAGGGAAAATTAACAAAGTAGTAAGTTATAAATGTATATTATATATAAATAGTATTCGAAATGTAAACTAACAGAGTTGAGTACGTAACAGCCCACCAGTAGACATTATGCAAACTGATTATATACTTCAAATTTATAGCCTATTCGTTTATTACCATTTTTTGTATTCTTTGTATTCCCTGAATTTTCCAAGTCTAAATTTTATTAAGAAGAATTTGCTACTTAAAAATATTGTTTTGGTTCCTTCCATATTTTAGTAAAAACAATTGGTTAAAAACATCGAAATTAATACATTTTTGTTTTGTCAAAGTAATCAAATTATCTCTTTTTTCCTATCCTAATTTATTCTGTAACTGTCTTATTCATTCTTCCTGTCTCTTCCGTAACACCTTTCTATATGCTAAAAGTTAGTAAAGGGCTGAGAGCAGTTATTACTTAAAATATCACAACAATTTATTGATCAGTAATATTGATGAGTAATATCACAAGAATTGTAAAATTGTAGTCTCATAACAATAACAATTATATATTAAGTTGAAACGAAAGAAGTACACGTTCTTATCACAAATTTGATATTATATTAATTGTCGTTATTATAAGTAGTATGACAGTTGCGTTGAAGCATATATTTTCAAAGATATGAGATTGGGTTAGAGTCTACGCTGCTAACATCTACGAGGATGTTAAACCTAATGTTACTGTCGAGCTGTAAAAGTTTCTCCAGGGCAATTTATAATATTCTCACAGATATAACTAAAAGATAACCGGCAAAAAATTTTATAAAATTTAATTGGTTCCAATGGTTCTTCATGTTAGAAAAATCTGGAGCTTTAATGAATTAGGGAGATAGAAATTTCAGACTGTTGCATTAATTTTTTTTTAAATAATCTAAACTACTCGCTTGTAGATGGGAAAGGGAACAGGGGAATCGTGCTCGTATTAGCAGTCAAGTTTACAATGGGATAGTTCAGGAGAATGCGATAAGAGTCTGTTGATTTCTGAGCCGAAAACCAGGTGATGGCGCAACCAGAGACTACATTTCCCGTGGTTCACCTATCACAGTAGAAAAGGTGTGGTCCACGTCAGTGTCTGGTTCAATATACCTGTTCAGTACAGAAAGTCTACAGACGAAGCCCTACCTATTTTATGGCGATAGGATTGGAAACATCCATGACCGATCAGAAGTTGCGCCAGGTAGAAACCGACATCTCCATGCTTTCTCACAATCCACGGCCACATATGTTTAATGATCACCACGGTACAGCGTACTCTCGTCTTTTCGTTTCAAGCTTTTTGCCATCTCTCAAGGATGCGGTGCCGCTCACGGTGTTTTTCTATCTTCTTATCGACCTCAGCTTCTCGGCAAGAAGGGATGACCCCAGCGATCACCACAACAGCTGATACAGAGACAGCGCGGTAAGAAAAGGCTACCGCCACCGCTCCCCTCCTTTGCACCTGGGCCAACCTTTTCCGGCAAATATTCATATTCAGAGTAGACTGTCATTTTATAACTTATATTCCAGACGTCCGGCTTTAGAACTGATCCCTCGTTTGCCCTAAACGTGACCGCCATTTCCCATTGCCCTTCTCCATTTACATAGAGTAAAGCAGAACTCTTCAGATAGTCGTCCAGCATCGGCAAAAGAAACTCAGATATGTCAGATAACTAAGCAAGTGCCACTAACATGTTGCACCATCTCGCTAATTTAAAGGCTTTTCTCACGTCGAGCGTGAAGCGTAGCAGTACTCGACGACAGCAATTAGCCTACTGTTGTCTTTTGCTCTTCTCACCGCTTTGAATTTCTTTCCAAACACCTTCTCTGCTGTGTTCAATATGCACAGATACGACAAAGGACTGTCTGTGTCACTCTTTCGTTTTCTGACAACTTCGAAGCGTACAACCTCTCATCAGGAAGGAAAACCCAAAGAATTCAGGCATAGGATATACATGTTCAGCAGCAGGGTTAGACTGTGTTAAAAGGCTCCTCTTATCACCACACTTGTAATCCCGTCTGGACTTGTTATGTAGCAGGAAAACATCAATTTCAATTTTACTTTCAGGGAGGAAGCTGAACTGGCCGAGATACTGGTTGAAATCCGCTCCGCAAGGGGTGAATGGGAAAGAGAGTCGATTCGACTCCATGGTGACTTCTTACATGCGGTTAGATAACTGTAATAACAACCAATGTCTGCTTCACCAGCTTGACTATCTTAAATGTCAGCGCCCAGAGGTTTCAGTTAATGTACCCCCACCTAAATGTCTCTAGAAGCGGGACGTGCTTTATGGCCCATAGGAGTGCTTTCGTCGCATTTTGTGCTATGAAGATTTTACGTTTGCTTTAGATTGACTCTTAGTACGTTGTCTAAGCCATCCATGCGTCCAGCAGAAACCAAGACGGCTCCCGTGACGAGGCGTCATGTGGGGTATGGAGGTTTCATAGGTTGCTGTGATCTGCGACGTAGGAATGGGAACAAGCGCCTCAGTTGCAGTAATTGACCACCGGTGACCCCTCCATAACATCCGGGCCGTTTACTAGAAGCACTGTTCATTTTCTTAGCTTTCTATATGTGCAGCCTCTCCTGATACTCTAACTGCCATTTAGATCCATCAAGGACTCCAAAGGTAACATACTGGTTATTAATGCCAGAGTAATCCTCAGTGGAAGCACACATCATTCAGGGGTTGACCAAATAGAAATCTTTGCCTTCTGCTCGGAACCTTCGCATTTGTAGCATAGGTTACTTCTATCAAGGCCGCCGCAACTCTTAGCTGCGTGCATCGAACCCCTGAAGCCTCTCTGGTACACAAATCTCCTTAACCTACAGAACAACTAGCCGGTCTTTATCTTGCCTTGATTAAGAAGTGCACATGCTGTTTTCTCTCCAAGGTCCACAATAGCGAATCGCTGACCCATATGGTTTTCTTCATCTCTAATAATGTTAGGGCTGCTTTGATCTCTCTAAAGTCTAGAAGGTAAGGTTTGAACCCCTCTTCAACTTTTTACCTGCTATTTAGCAAACTAGGTCTTACATTTCTATCCTGCAACTCAGTTCTAGAGTAAAAGCAACCGCCTTCTTCTTAACATGCCTCTGTTTGGCTCACAGTAGACCCATTTATTTTTAGTTTTGGCGTCTAGCTCTAGCAGGACGTTACGCGACTTGGTCTGCCGGATAGGCTGGATTGTATTCCCCGATTTCTTAGTCTTCTTACGGATTTTACTCAGAATCTATGCGTAAGACAGGCCTTATGTAGGCTTTATCAAAAGTGGTTGTAATTGTATATTCATATTGTTATTATCAGTTTAACTTTTTTAATAAATAATATTACTTTTAATACAATAAAATGCGTCTAATTTATTATTATAAACTGAAAAGCAATTGATCTTTTATTCATATTTTAGTTACTTTCGATAGTGTCATATTATCACCATATTACTTGCCTTGACATTTGCTGTAAATAATACTGTACTAGTTAAGCACCCTTACTGGGTTTGCTGACCAACTTTCTAACCCGTAATTTATTGTACGCTACTCACGCTAATTCAATTTTTTTATGTAACAGAATTTTTTCTATATTTATAACATTACAGTTCTTCATAAAAAAAATGTTAATCTTACTTGATCGGTAATTGATGGAATTTTATCTCCTTTGTTTGTTGTTATATCACTGAAATATTTCTTTGGTTTGAAGTTCTAAAACTTTTTAATTTAAATTATTTTAGTAGAATATGTTAATTGTCTGTTGTACTTATTAAACTATTTAATAATATCAGTAAACTTAATTCTCCTAAGTTTGATATAAATAAGAACTCCATCAGTTTTGTTTTAGAAACTATTTGTTTAGAAACTAGTAAGTGAATGTTCTATTTCGTTGGTGGAGACCACAATAATTTTTTCATATGAAAGTAAACGTATGAAATAGAGAAAAAGCATTCACGTTTTTTGACAAGTAGTTTGAAGGAAAACGTTGCATCAACTTATATCCAGAAAGATTCAGTATAGTAGGCCAGAATAGAGGTTTGTATTAGAGGTTCGTGCGTTGCACAAGCAGAATATACAGTGGAACTTGGATATAACGTCATTGAAGGGACCAAAAAAATAATGACGTTATGTCCGGGTGACGTTATAAAAGAGTCGTTATAAAAGACCCTTTTAATCACTAGTAAGGAAGGAGAAATAAAAAAAAAAGTTCTTTGCATTATTAACATTATTCGTGATATTTATTCTAAAGTTTACAAACTGCATTTCATTTATAAAAACAGCATGAAGAATATTTTAAAAGATCAAAAAGAAAGTACATGTAACTTACATTTAGGCTTACTGTCGAAAGTAATCCGTAATTTTCTTTTGAACGCTCCTTTCTGAAAAATAAATTCTTTCTGTTGTGCTGTGGAGATGCTGCGCTGCATTGAACGTGTCGTCAGACGTCTCTCTAAAGCAGTAAAATCGTGAAAGAGTTTCGGCGGCTCTCATTGCTTCCTGTACTGTCGGACAAACGATGTCGGCATCCTCCTCTTGCTCAGCATCTTCTTCAACACTATCTTCTGCTTCTATGTTTTTTACTTCCGCGATAATTTCTGCGTCACTCAACACTTGGAATGTTTCTACTTGGTCATCCACTGATGCATAGGAATCAAGTTCATTTCCAAATTCTTTTACGTCGAATTTCTTAATCCACTCCGAGAGCGGCAAGCCGTCGTCTTCGTCATCATCGGGTAAATTTTCATGTACGAGTTGTGCTTTACTAAACCATTTTGATATCGTCTTCTGTGTTACACTCTTCCAAGAGTCGTCTAGGAATTGTATTGCATCTTAGAGTGAAATTGTGGCAGGTTGCGCCGTGTCCATACAGAAAATAATTTTTTGTCTGTATACAGAAAATAATAATGTATGTCTGTAGCCATGGGCGTAGCGCGCGCACACATATATACGTTTATATGAAATTTAGAGTAAAATATCTGAGAAATTTTTGACGCTATAACAGAGTAGTACAATATTTAGTGACGTTAAAACCGGGAATTTTTATAATGTTAAAGATATCAGTTTGACCGGACTTATGACAAAATAACGCTACACCCGAGTTGACGTAACAGCCGAGGCCGTAATAACCAAGTTCCACTGTATAGGTAGAGTGAAATGGCAATCACTATAAACTTAATTTATATTTAATAATTAATACTGACTAATTAAAATTTTGTTAGCACAATATATTTGTATTATTTTTGAAAGATACAATTTATGTTTACACAATATCAACTGCGTAGTGTCAAAAAAATATCTAATGCATCAATTCATATTTCTTTGTAGTTACAATTGTATAATAATACTCGACAACTGGTATAAGCAAATGCCAAATGTCTCTAGATTTGTTTCAGTAAAGGAAAAATACGTATACTGTATAAAAACCAGATTTTCTGCTATATAGATAAATTTTACTCGGTTTTAAGTAGTTGTTCGGTGATTTGAACGATAAAGAAATTATAGAACTGTACCTTTAAGCGTACCCACAGTACATTTTTGATGTTTTTAATATGCGATTGTATCAATATATTACGATGTAGAAAAGAAGAATTGTACTAATTGCAAATTTTTCAATTTCTTAATCTAAAGCGAAAATACGTGTTGTTTTCATTTGGGAGTTTAGGTAACAATGGTTTTGAGTTTAGTTTAATGCTGAAATCAATAAAAGCTATATTTGAGAGAAACATAACGTTTAATGTGCATATACAATGCTTATAACAGAGTAACACTTAAAAAACCTAATGTATTTTAGTTAAAAAATTGGCAAAATTACAACGGTAAACTTCAACTGAAAAACACAAATATTTATAGTTAATGGGATAAAAAAAAACAAAAAGCAAACCTTAGGAACAAAAGCAAGCATTAGGAATGACAACATATTCTCTACATATTGCACATAACGGACGTTTCTTTTTGTTACCTACACACCGAGTACTTGTTGGAAAACAAATATTACCGAAAACCAGTTCGACTCAGGGTTACTTTCGAGTAATAGGCAACTCGTTATTTTCGAGTTGCGTTTTTTCGTGGTTTTTGAAAAAAACAAGTTTCACATTACAGACATATCGGTTTTCACGTGTAATTTCAGTTTCCATGTTAACCTAACATCAACTTTCGGCGTCACAGGCACGGACCGCTGATATATTACTGCCACAAACATTTTGTATTAAAAAAATGTGAAACAAAACCAACTTCAATCGCTACCGAACAATTTTGCAACATACAAAATTAAAAGTTGTATAATTTTGTCACCTACATAAAATTATGTGCGATATTTACTATATATCGAAGCCAAAAATCGCGTAATCAAAATATCAAAAATGATTGTAGGTACGCATAAAGTTAAGTACCAAAGTTATAAAGAACGATAAAAATAAAATAAAATAGTTATGCATTTCTCAGCAGCAGTGGGGATTAAGGATGCTGAAGGGAAGATTATATAGTAGTAGACGTAGAGGCAGACTGAGGATGATTTGGTTGCATAAAAGAAGATCTCCCTAACAAGGGCGGAGAACAGGGAAGCATGGAGGCGTACTTTTGAGGAGGCTAAAGCCAACAAAGGCTGTAACGCCAGATAAGAGAGAGAAGAGAATATGGATTAAGGATCGTGTAAAATGAAATTAGATTACAGAATAGTATATACTGGGATAATAAACAGTAATGAAAAATATATTTAAAAATGCAAATGTTTGATACGAGCATGCCATAAGTTATAAAAAGTAACAAATATAAAAGCTATTAACAGAATTCAGAAAGGCGGGAAAGAAAAAAAATTCATTGGCTTTCTAAATAAATGTACAATCACAAAACATTAACTTAAATACGCAAATTAAAGCAAAGCAGTATAAATAGGAGTAGTACAGATATGTGTAAGAACATCAAAAAATATAAAGGAAATACTACTCGTTCGTTTTCATTTGTCTTTGGCTTCAGCCATAATTTGAAAAAGTTTACACTGCACATTCTACTAATTCAACAGAAGAAATGTCCGCTCAGTCGAATGAACAGACAACGGACGAGAGTTAATTTATGCCTCAGGTTTTCGGTAACTCTCGACTTGCTTTTTCAGCGTGCGGGTTGCAATTGTTCGACAAACAGTAGACTATATAGTTCTCTGCACACTGATATTTTTCCGTTGATAGATTTCTCTTTGATCGTATTTATTCATGCGTATAAATTCACGTCTTGCTGCAGATTGATGTATGCATATCATTTCGTTTTAATATACTACATGCAAAAAAACTTCAACAGAAAAAAAAAAGTATTAGCATTTATACTTAACAATTTTAACTAGTCTTTGAAATCTATATATAAAACGAGATGTTAATTTCAAACCTAATCAAATAATTTGTTAAATATATACTTACAACACATAGTCAAATAAATTCATAACATCCGTGTAACAAATTATTATTTTCCAGAATTATCTATTATAAATGATACCTCTTAGACTCATATCTCAAATATCCACAATAAAATACTGGCTTGAAAGTAATTTAAAAGCTTTTTACACAGGAAATTGATAACTTATGTAAAATTTAACTTTACATATTTGTAAAATGATATATTAAGTGTACTTGAGTATAAACTTGTAATAAAATTAAATTTGTGCCTGTCGTATTAATATAGTGATAATATGTCGGTCAAGTACAGTATGTGCAGGAGATTATATTTTTACTAGTATGTTCTAATTTTTCTGAAACAAAATATTTTTGTTAAATACATCTGTATTAATAAAACTTAAAACAACTGCAATTAAGTGCATATTTATACCTTCACCGTTTAGTTTTGATTAAGATATATTTATAGCAAACACCCGTATAAAACCAAATAAAGCAGGTCAGCAGAATGTCATTACATGACGTTAATATGCCGAAAATAAATCAGCAAAGCTCTGTGAATAACGGCGACGGCGGTTACGTAATTAAAATCAACAGCAATCCTGTGGAAAACGCTGACTTAATCTCTATTTAGTAATGGTTTTGAATAAATTTTAAACAAATGGCTTGACACGAGTCTTTCGTTTCGTTGAAACTAATGGTATCAATTTCATTTCAGAAAATCCAATCGTGAAAATTAGGTTCTAAAAGATTATCGTTATTATACTCATGTTGTAGGTGTTTCAATTTATCATTTATTTATTAACAATTGAATATTTTTATGCTATTATTTGTTTTTACGACCTACTCAAGCTTATGAAATATCACCCAGTGTTATACTTCTATTATAGGCATCTAACATGGTTGTTTGATCCTGACAGAAGACACCGTCTACATAAATACTTCCTATAACATACAAAGTCGAGTAGACGTGGCCTATGCTATCGCACACAGGATATCAGTTCTAAAGATTACTCTACATTTTAAAATAGGAACGTGACATGATAAGTAACTAACGATGATATTAATTTAGGAAATTTGAAATTATGATGGTTAAATGTAACAGAAACGATACAGTCAAATTTCTCTACCTAACTTAATATCAAGTTAATAATCAAGTAAAAATTTTAGACTATTATACTTTCCTGAAAACGTTTTATACAACCTTTTTTAGACGAAAATTAATTATAATCTTATAGTACATTAATATTATAAACTTTTAGAACATTAACAAATTATGAGTATTGGTTAATGGTGGTTAAGCACACATAAAACAGTGTTTGAGGTAGTGGTAAGGAAAGTGTGTTTCTGTGTGTGCGTGCGTGTGTTATGTGCGCGCGCGGTAAAGGCACAATTTTGTACATATATAGAGTATGTGAGCGGCAGTTATTGATAATTTCAATGCAGAGTCTGCTAGTACTGTAGACGTAGTTATGATACTGTAGTCATAGTCAAATTAACATTCGGAGAGAGTAGATTCAGTACGGGCTGTATCCCAACAACAAATCACACACACATTCGCGCGCGCACTCACATATATGCACAGTAACTATAAAGAAATACAACAACCCCTTCTTAGCGGCTTTCATGTTTTGGTACGGAATGATAAAACTTACCTATAAGTGCAGTGTTACACTTGCGCCCTTATGCAGACAAAGTCTGTTATCAAGTAACAATAATTTACTCTTTAAAAAAAACCTATTAATTTATGAATCATGCTTCGTAACGCAAAACTTCTTTGAGTCTTGAAACAATCATCAAGTTTTTAAGTATATGAAGCCATGTGACCTCGTCGGTTGTCTTGAGTGCTGAACGTTTGTGGTTGTAGACTTGTAGAGTATGTTCGATAATCGTATTTAAAATCAAACTAAGAGTTACTGTTTGATACTTGGATGAACGTATCGTCCATCCGACTTTACAGTTTATTTAAAAATCGCGTCAATATTGAACATAGCGTCCCGCCGCTTCTGAAGACTGATTGAAAGTAAAATTGGCTCCACTGTGCCCGTATTTATATTTAACCAAGAAACCACACCTGTCGGAACAGAATTCTGATTGTCAGAAATTGTTCGTGGCGTCAGTTCTCTCAGTATCGTCCTATTTCATATTTTCGCACATTTCTGCCAGTTGCAAAGTCTAATACGGATTTCAAGGTGTTCTAACATTGTCTGATTCAATTACACATATTCTGTGTAATTACCATTGGACTCGCATAATTCGTGTAATTACTACGCTCTTAAAATCGCACAGAATTCACACCGTTTTCGCACTGCACATGTGTGTTATGTTTATGCATATTTAGAAGTCTTTGCAATTTTTCTACCCTTTGTGGTTTGCTTATAATTAAATAAAACTATAATTTAGCATCTATTTGGGGTGAGCTTGCAAACTTTTAGGTTTGAACAGGTCTCACGCACACACTATTTCACTATTTACTAGAGTACACACTCTCAGCGACAATCGCGTGATCGTGCATGTTGATTCCTGCGTATAAACTCAGCTTTCAATCTCGCACCTGCTTATTTATCACATATTTCTAAAATTAATCTAAATATTTATTTTATTTAATAAATGCACAGTACAGCCTATGCTTGTATTGTCGCAATATATATATTTTTTTATTTTATTATTATTTATGTGTTGCCCATTTTGATTAAATGTTAATTGTTCAGTTTTTATTTTCTATTTGATTTTATTTTATATTTTGTTTGTAGTATTTTTATTGTATCCATTTTCATAAGCAATTTCATAAAAAGTGGGCCACATTCACATACATAAATAATAAAATGACAAAGCTAACAAAACTAAACTATTTAAAACACAGATATCAAAATAGCACACAAAACTAATAAAAATAATTTACAAAACTAAATAACCTACACAACAAAGATGATACAACAACCAATGGTATATACAAAATTGAATACCGAGATTGCAATAAATGTTACATAGGTCAAACAAAAAACAGCTGAAAAAACGTTATTTTGAATACCTAAATGCATATAAAAAACCAGAAATATATAAATCTAATTTGGCCACACATGCAATAAACACTGGATATGAATTCCCAGACATAACCAATGTGACACTAATAAAACAGATACCACACAAAGGGACCATAATGAACATTTGGGAAAATTTACAAATAATTAACATAAAACACAAAACAAACAAACTAATACCTGAAGAAATACTGTACAAATCAATAGAAAACATGACACAATTTTCAAAGCACTCAACATAGAAAATACTAATATATACACCACAATCACACACAATAATACAAATTTAAAGCACCAGAGACCACCAGGAAACCAAACCAACAACCAGCCAACACACAAATACCTCACAAAGTTCAAAATCAGGAAGGCTGAGGATGGGAACATAAGGCTTCCCGAAACATGTTCCAAATAGGGAGAAAAGATCTTGAGGTAAAGTCATTATGAAACATATATTACATACATCAATAAACGGACTCCGCATACATACATATATATATATATATATATATATATATATTATAACAGCACCAAATATTAACTATTTGGGGTTATATGTTTACCGCATACTGAAAGCATCTTTAAATAAAATGTAAGTCAAAACTCCAGTTGAATGTAGAGCATTGAAAATAATGCTTTGTAAAGCAACGCACACGTGGTCATTATGTAATCAGTTCGCTGTACAAGGAAGCGACCACACCCAAACTGTTAATTATTAATATCTCGGAAACTAATAAATAAAAGCGAAATCCAACATAGCCAAAATGTTTGCCGAAATATTAATAATGACGTGTGCAAATTTTACGCGATATAATTAACAAATGAAAGAGTTAATTAAATATAATTGAATAACTTTTGTAAAAATAGAGTTACAGTAATGAGATTTTAATATGTTATAAAGATAATAATTTCTGACAGATTGTATATTTTAGATTTCACACAACTTGGTTTGCAACCAAGTTATTGCAAAATTAAATAAGCACAGGATATCCGGAGCGACAAATTGGTTCCGCTGATAGTAATATTAGAAATAATATAAATTCTCCGTCTGTGGGAACCTAACTTCATTCTCACGGACCAAGGGAATTCAAAATTTATGTAGTAGGGAGAGTGTGTCAGCCAATGAAATCACTTGACGCGAGCCCCGGCAAGCGAGGTGTTTTCACGCTGAAAGATCACTCTTTTGCCAGTACTCACGAAGTTAGGACGTAGTCCTTCGATCGTCTAGTAACCAAAGTGGTGAAGATCAACAAGAAGACTCTACGTGGTCAACACACACGCAATTACGAACACACTAAGTACAGATCATCTGTATAGCTCGTAATTGTTGCGTAAAGGCGAGATACTCTTCAGTACATCAACCAAGCTTATTGTGTACTACCAGTAGTCATAAGCACGCAAGAGATCCGCCAGACTTCAAGACCAGACTTCAAGAATACAGCAGAGAGGCCGTCTAAATCATTGGTGAACAGCTGACGAGCAGAGCGACCACCCGAACGAAGCACACACACACACACGCTGACGTGCAACGTGCGAATCGACGAGGGACAGGAACCAGTTCCAGCGGACAGCAGCAGACGTTAAAAGATTCACAAACAGCAAGGAAGCAGAGTGTTGCCGAATTTTGAACTCCACGACCGAATCCAGCAGTTCTAAGCAGATTACTTTCTCTAACCAAGGACTCGAATCGACGAGGGACAAATCGGGACGACATCCTCTTCAGTAACAGGAAAGCAAAATCCACTTATTTATTTTTCAGATAAAATTTTCTATTTTTCAATTAAAACATTGTAATTCAAATAATTCAGGTGCCAAACAAAAAGCAAAGACTCTAGTAATTAAAAAGTAAATTCATTGTGATAACCTGTATAGCAGTTTAAGGCATTAGTAAGTTATAGTTAAGAAATAGAAGTAGTATAAAAGCGCTATACAAATCTTAACTGACAATCTAATTATTAGATCATACTGCAGTATATCAGAAGTAGAATCACTAGAAATGAAATAACGTGAACTAGACTGTCACGTCAAATTCATTTTAATTAATTATTCTAATTAATTTCAGAGTTTTATATTTTGTTTCATGAACATTTAAATTCAATTTAATTAAAGAAATTTAATTAGATTAAATCAACTAATAAATTAAAATTTAAATTGCAATTAACTCGCCAAAGAACGAGTTCAGTTTCTTTCAACTATTGACCAATCGAAAAACATTGATTCATTGTTTAGACTGTAAGAAATCCATAATATAATAACCATTCTATTCTTGTGTGTTGTTGGTGTAATAAACAACGTTTTATTACCCCATATAACAGTGTTTTATTGTTGTACGATAAAGCCTACCAGTCTCACAAAACTCTCCCCCTTTAAAGTAACCTATTTTGTGTGTTGTTGTAATAAATTTGAGATTACTAGCTTGCGAACTTCAAATCCAAAATCCACACGCCCTAGTCGGAAGAATCTGCAAGATCAGACAGCAGGTAGGTACTCACACACAACACAACATAACAATAACGCATAGAAGTAGAGTTATAAATGTCGCCCTGCACGTGGGGCCAGAAATTCAATTCAATTTAAATTTAATTTTCACGCGTAAAACAAACTTTGCTGTTTTAATTCGTAAAACAGCTGGCGTCCAACTAAACAATCCCCAAAGAGTTTTGTGACTGGTGTTCGTACAGCAGTAAAGTTATTGTGTGTATTTGAAACTGTTCTGTGTATTTTAAATTGTTTTATATTTGTAATTGTTGTGTATTTAAAATGGATATGGATAAAATACTTAAACAAATACAACAAATGAACGCGGAAATGAAACGCGATTTAACGGAAAATATGAACGCGAAGTTTGAACAAATAACAGCCAATGCTGAAATGAATATCGCGGAATTAAAATCTAACATCGAAGCACAAAGAGTTAGTCTAACCGAAGCATTAAAACACAGTAACGCTGACATAAACGCTGAGATTAAGCAAAGTAATAAAGAAAGTAGTAAAGAATTAACTGCGAAAATAGACGAAAGCGTAAACGAGTTGACCGCTAAAGTCACCGAAATCGCGGAAAGCAATGCAAAAATCGCGGAGAGTAATAAAGAGCTAACCGCGAGAGTCGCAGAGATCGGTGAAAGAGTAAATACGGTCGATACTAAAATCAATGAACGGTTTAAGGTTTTTGAGACCACTTTGCAAAAATCGTTTATTGAACAAGTAACACGTATGGAGGGCCGGTTCAAGGACCATATAAGCCGTTGCGAGAAGCAAACCCAAGACGTCTCAAGGAAGGTCGAATCCCTAGAGGTAAAGATTCACGCGGACGTGACCGAAACGCAACGACGAGTAGATAAATTAGACGCTTCAATTGTAGAGACGCGATCTAACATTGACTCTAATAAAGAGAGTGTTTTACAAACGTTAAACGACGAGATTTTGAAAGTACGACAGGAGGTACGGAGGAGATCTGCTCCTAATATTTTGGTACAAGGTCCTGTCGACGAGAAAAATAGCGTGTATTTTACGGGGGAAAATAACGAAAACCCCATTGAATTTTTATTAGCGTGTGAGAGTGAAATGGCTAGAGTAGGTTCCCGACTAGAAGATCAAGACAAAATACAGTGGGTGGTTAACGCGATGCGTGATTCGGCGCGTAAGTGGTATAACATTGTACGCGATAGAGTGTCCACATACGCGGAGTTCAAACAAAAATTTGAAAGCCGGTACTGGAACTCGCATACCCAACGGCTTCTGCGCAATGAACTGGAATATGGCAGATTTGATAAGAAAATGGGTATTACCGCCGAAAATTATATAATCCAACAGGTCGAACGCGCGAAGCATTTAACCCCAGCATTTGCGGAGATTGACATAGTCACGAAGCTTGCCTACCATTTTAATCATAATATTAGAGTAGCTGTATTTACGCAGGGTATTCGCACGGTAGACGAACTCCTCATTCTAGTGTCCCAAAGTGAGACGGTTTTTGATTTTGGTGGGTGGCGTTATAATCCCGATTTTTGCCGAAATAATGAAGGGCAGAATACGCGACTACAGTACCATCAGCAAACGGATCAAAGACCGAGTACCAGTTCTACTCCACCCCAAACATCGTCAAAACCCCCAGATATGACCTTTGAATACAAAGGCAAACAAAATATTGCTAGATGGAAAGGGCAATATAAGGGTAACGACGGGGCCCCGATTAGAGCTATGCAAACGGTTGAGATAGCTAGAACTGATACAATAGAGCAAGACAGCGATACTCCAAGTAATAAAGACCCCAACGAGAGGAAAACGAATCGTAAGTTTCCAAAAAACTTGGAAACGGGCGCCTCCAGGGTGGAAGCGCCATAAATCATGCTAAAACGTATCGCAATAAAGTAGGTAAAAATAAAAAAAATGTTAGATTTAAGAAAAGTGATTTTTCTACAGAAATTTGTACGCCAGTTGACAAAGTATTTCAACCGGAAGGGAAGGAACCGTGGTTGGCCGTCAACACAATGCAACAATGGGCACCGACAATTGTACGTCCGGTGGAGCAGGAAAGTGACGACGACGTTCCCACACAGGCAGCGTGGGAAGACGTAGACGACGAATCCGGTGACGAAAATGACCGATGGTTAACGAAATACTGTAGGACCGTTCGTAAAAATGGTTACGAAATATTACAGTTAAAAGATAATGTAATTGTATTATAATAATTAAATTTAAAATAAATAATTTGTGTTTTATAAAAGTATTAATAATAATTGTAGATAGCTTGTGTAATAATAATAATGTTTTTCTATCGCGGTAAACAGCGGGCGTGTAGAACCGAACGAACACACAGCAGGAAATAGTTACGTCACGCGATAACTACCTGACCGACATTTGAAAGTAAGTCAAGCAATTAGCCAGCAGCAGGCGATAACGGTTGTAAATAAACTGTCAGCAAATTCTTTCGTGCACACGCGCCACTGTTTACAAACAAAGATATCAGCCGTTCTAAAAACATTAATACACAAATGATTGCAAATGTAATATTATTAATAAGTGTATTTAGAATTAAGTTGTATGTAATGAAATAACATTAACACACATGTATGTTTTTCTTTTGAATAAGTAATACAATGTATAGATAATAAGTATAGTGATTACAGAATATGTGTGTAATGATTAAGAAAAAAAAATAACTGTAATTATTACATTCATTTTTTTTTTAAAGCGGGTGTGGGAATATATAACAGCACCAAATATTAACTATTTGGGGTTATATGTTTACCGCATACTGAAAGCATCTTTAAATAAAATGTAAGAGTCAAAACTCCAGTTGAATGTAGAGCATTGAAAATAAAGCTTTGTAAAGCAACGCACACGTGGTCATTATGTAATCAGTTCGCTGTACAAGGAAGCGACCACACCCAAACTGTTAATTATTAATATCTCGGAAACTAATAAATAAAGGCGAAATCCAACATAGCCAAAATGTTTGCCGAAATATTAATAATGACGTGTGCAAATTTTACGCGATATAATTAACAAATGAAAGAGTTAATTAAATATAATTGAATAACTTCTGTAAAAATAGAGTTACAGTAATGAGATTTTAATATGTTATAAAGATAATAATTTCTGACAGATTGTATATTTTAGATTTCACACAACTTGGTTTGCAACCAAGTTATTGCAAAATTAAATAAGCACAGGATATCCGGAGCGACAAATTGGTTCCGCTGATAGTAATATTAGAAATAATATAAATTCTCCGTCTGTGGGAACCTAACTTTATTCTCACGGACCAAGGAAATTCAAAATTTATGTAGTAGGGAGAGTGTGTCAGCCAATGAAATCACTTGACGCGAGCCCCGGCAAGCGAGGTGTTTTCACGCTGAAAGATCACTCTTTTGCCAGTACTCACGAAGTTAAGACGTAGTCCTTCGATCGTCTAGTAACCAAAGTGGTGAAGATCAACAAGAAGACTCTACGTGGTCAACACACACGCAATTACGAACACACTAAGTACAGATCATCTGTATAGCTCGTAATTGTTGCGTAAAGGCGAGATACTCTTCAGTACATCAACCAAGCTTATTGTGTACTACCAGTAGTCATAAGCACGCAAGAGATCCGCCAGACTTCAAGACCAGACTTCAAGAATACAGCAGAGAGGCCGTCTAAATCATTGGTGAACAGCTGACGAGCAGAGCGACCACCCGAACGAAGCACACACACACACGCTGACGTGCAACGTGCGAATCGACGAGGGACAGGAACCAGTTCCAGCGGACAGCAGCAGACGTTAAAAGATTCACAAACAGCAAGGAAGCAGAGTGTTGCCGAATTTTGAACTCCACGACCGAATCCAGCAGTTCCAAGCAGATTACATTCTCTAACCAAGGACTCGAATCGACGAGGGACAAATCGGGACGACATCCTCTTCAGTAACAGGAAAGCAAAATCCACTTATTTATTTTTCAGATCAAATTTTCTATTTTTCAATTAAAACATTGTAATTCAAATAATTCAGGTGCCAAACAAAAAGCAAAGACTCTAGTAATTAAAAAGTAAATTCATTGTGATAATCTGTATAGCAGTTTAAGTCATTAGTAAGTTATAGTTAAGAAATAGAAGTAGTATAAAAGCGCTATACAAATCTTAACTGACAATCTAATTATTAGATCATACTGCAGTATATCAGAAGTAGAATCACTAGAAATGAAATAACGTGAACTAGACTGTCACGTCAAATTCATTTTAATTAATTATTCTAATTAATTTCAGAGTTTTATATTTTGTTTCATGAACATTTAAATTCAATTTAATTAAAGAAATTTAATTAGATTAAATCAATTAATAAATTAAAATTTAAATTGCAATTAACTCGCCAAAAACGAGTTCAGTTTCTTTCAACTATTGACCAATCGAAAAACATTGATTCATTGTTTAGACTGTAAGAAATCCATAATATAATAACCATTCTATTCTTGTGTGTTGTTGGTGTAATAAACAACGTTTTATTACCCCATATAACAGTGTTTTATTGTTGTACGATAAAGCCTACCAGTCTCACAAAACTCTCCCCCTTTAAAGTAACCTATTTTGTGTGTTGTTGTAATAAATTTGAGATTACTAGCTTGCGAACTTCAAATCCAAAATCCACACGCCCTAGTCGGAAGAATCTGCAAGATCAGACAGCAGGTAGGTACTCACACACAACACAACGTAACAATAACGCATAGAAGTAGAGTTATAATATATATATATATATATATATATAATTTGTGATGTTTTCAATTTGTTTCTTCTGCAAGTAGATAATATTGTATATTCTTTTTAACACCTGACGCACGTTTCACTGAAAAATATCAGTATCATCAGAGGTTTCTAAGTGAATTAATAACAATCGAAATAATTCTATTAATACAAACTTAACGAATAATCGAATTTGTATCGATTTTAGTGTAAAATAAAATAACTGATAATCGATTTAGGTCGATTAGTTAACGATTGTTTTAATGTTTGTTTTCTTCAGCAGCAGCATACATTAGAAAAAACAATTATGGAACTACTGTTTGCTGCACTGTTCTATTGCAAACAAACATAAAATTAGTGGTCTAAAATATAAATAATAGAGCAAAAAAGAGAGCATCAATATCATCTTTAAGCTTAAAGACATGCTGCCAGAGCAGTGCACGCAAACGCATACTTAGAGAGGGAACTAAATAAACCGATTTTGAAAATAGGAGCAAGGAAAATTCAAAAATGAAATAAAAAGGCGCATTTTGTTCCAATTACTTAACAAAACTTCAATGTAAGGAGAATGTGGAAGTAAGTGCAAGAAACAATATATGCCTACATACCAGGTCAGTATTTGTATTGTAGTTTGCTGTTTTGCTAACTTAAACTGTGTTATGTCGCCTGGAAAACTCAAATCATAAAATTTTCTACTTACATTAGTAACTTACTAACTTCGTGCAAACATACGTTTTCTTATGTTGAAATTAAACACCAAACCATAATAGAATAATCTGATTTATTACGCTCCTTTAGAAGTCTTGTTAAAGTCTGTTATGATATTACGAAAAATTGATAATCACTATAAACTCAGATGTATAAATTTTACTAAATACAAGAGAAGATGCATAACTACAGTAGGAATCGCTAATACTCATGCTTAGGTGTGGTAGAAATTTTTATTGTTTTATCTAACATATTATTCTATCTGCCAATTATAAGTAACCCAATTGGTCTGTGACCTAGAACGTACAACGTTAAAAGTCAAATATTTTAAAACGTAAATATAGATATACGATTTAGTCCAGGCAATGGGTGAATGAACGTGGGCAAATTTGCAACAGAAGCTTTTTGAATTGATTTTTAATCAGTAATCATTGCTGAACAACATATCCAAAATCAGACAAAATCCGACTACGGGAACACCCCGAAATACGGATTTCAAAATGGCGGAGTAGTTTTTCTCAAATTAAGGCAAAGGGAATATAATGCACGTTTTTGTGTGGAAATATAGTTTTATTTTCACAATATTTTAAACATATTTAAACAGTGCACATCTCAAACAGCACATTTTAAAGAGTGCACACTTATACAGGACGTATCTTAAAGAGTATAAATACATATCTTAAACAGTACATATCTTAAATTGTTGCTTAAAAGTTCGTTTAATTTCAGAAGTGTTTTAGAAAAAAAACTTTTAGTTAATCGTTTTCATCACTTTCATCACATTCATAGCTGTTGTTGTTTTCACATCCATTGATTTGGCACGTTCCACAAGCTGTTGAACAGGGCAGGCCATTACGCTTGCATCCGCATCGTAATGTAGCGCAGTTTTTTGTGCAGGAACATCGTATCATATTGAGTAAATAATCTGGAGCTGGTGGTAAGTCGCAGAGTATTGGGTAGTACGAGTTATTTTTTACATACCAACCCCATTCTTCTGGCTTGATTCTTTCTTTAGTATCTTTCCAGATATATATTTGTAAGTACGTTCGATAGCTATGATATTTTGTTGAAGAATCGGTCGGAGGCAGACGTACCAGTGTAACAAATGATTTTGCTGTAGTTACCTTCACTACTAACATTTGGTGGCGCAGTTTGTCTGTGCATTCCAGTGACCGGCAGTCGTACCCAAGAAGCATTGCTTTTCTACCAGCGACAGTGATATCTGAATGTAGGCATGAATCAGAACAAAATATTTTTGCAACAGAGCGGAGCTCTGTCTCCTTCATCAGTTTGACAAATGCTGAGGATTTCCCAATTGAAAAAATTCTGGATGTGGTATCGCAGCCCGTGAAAGCATGCAGAAACATAAGCAAGTTGCACCTTTCACGACCTAATAGAGATTGCATGTTGAGGATATCATACACTGGATTTGGAGTTAATCCACGTCTTACGTCACTACGATAGTACAGCTTGAACCCATTATCCTTTGCGTGGTAAAGAAGCAGATCGGTGTCTTCCCCTATCACAGTGGTATGAACACGTTCTGAAGATGAAACTGCGGCACGAACAATGTCCACGTCAGCATCCCCGTCTGCGTTATGAGCATCCTTGTTTCTTCAGCAAGTCACCAATGAGGGCAATTATGGCTTGCTTGTTCTTTCCATTGGCTAGGAACTGTTCCTTTTTGCCGAAAAACTTCATGCATGGGCTAAAATTAACATCTCTACTGGTCTTTGTGTACCGTCGTCTGTGAGCCGCATCCTTGATTGTAGGGGACCCAATGTAGCCATCAAAAACAACGACAGCTTTTCCATATGTTTTAAGGCTAAAATCAACGTACGATATCGCAATGTTTTCGTATGTGTCATTGTTGTCCCACGAAATTCGATGTAAGAGAGATCCTCCATCCAAAATGTACCTTTCCGTACTTTCCATGTTGTCAGATTCTTCATTATTAAAATGTTTGGTGTATGTATTTGACTATTGCTTCTGCTAACTGCGATTTGTCTGCTTTCCTCATCAGGCTTTGTGATTCAAATAATGCTGCAGGGTACGTACAAAGTTCATAACGCATGATATCAACAAGATTCATATCAGCACAAGTGGCAACAGTCATCATTCTTTGGAAAAGTAGTGCTGGATCCACTTGTATATCTAAATCATCTTTACTACAGACAGCGCCAGCAGATCCTAGAGTTTTCACTTTATCCGACCTTTTAGCATAATACCTAAATACATCCTTCCCTATCATTTCTGAGATGATGTTCGTACCAAATAAGTGCAACTCGTCAACATTAACTTCTTCTTCAGCTGTTACGCCTGTAACAATATTACGTAGAGTACAGTCAGAATTAAACGGGGATATGGATTCTAGTACATTGGCCAGCTTTTTTATGTCATTGCTGTCCCTCTTTTGTCTGCTGTCTCTCATTTCTTTGTGTTGTTCACTGGTTCGCATAAAAACCCCAGCATACTCCTGCATAGCTAAGTTGTAAATTGAACAAACGGGCATAGAAAACAGCCATGTAGCCCTCTGATTTTCGGTAAGTCCACTTCATATAGTTAGTCCGCCTCTGATTTTCAGGGAACGCATAAGCACTTGTTCTATTACAAGATCTGATCCAAGTCCACCCCATAATCTGTCACTTCTTCTTATCACAAATTTACCTTCCACAAACATTTTATGCACCTTAGCATTTTCAGATGCCAATCACAACGTAATAAAAATAACAACCTAATACGACACATCACTCAATCCGCCATTTTGAAATCCGTTTTTCGGGGTGTTCCCGTACTCGGATTTTGTCCGATTTTGGGTATGTTGTTCAGTAATGATTGCTGATTAAAAATCCATTTAAAAAGCTTCTGTTGCAATTTTGCCCACGTTCACGGTATTTCTAATTTAGTTTGCCTGGACTAATTGTTTTCTACTTAGCTGTAAAGTGTGTATCTGTATAATCTTTATACAGACCCTTATATCTTTAGGTTTTAGTTAATAATAAAATTACGAAAACCACACATCACATTGCGCATCTGTGTAGATTATAATTTATTTTGTGTTAATTTATTTACATAATTAACACAGTAATTTTCAATGGACGTTTCACAAATGAAGTACAATACTATTATACAAAATGTAATGAAATATAAATTTCTATTTTTCCAACGTGTTTAAAAATTTATCTTATATTAGAACTTTTATGAAATAAAGTTCAAAGTATGTCTTTCAAGATATAAGTATTTTTTATCAACAAATAAAACAAACATCACGAACCATTATTAACACTGTCAAATCAGTAATGTGTTGGCTGCTGAAAAATTGACAATTCAATTACTAATGCGTATTCAATTTAATGAAGATTTTCATTATATTTTTAAGTCTACTAACCGAAACAATGAATGTTTTAATTAATATTTATTTAACATATTGCGTTACACGATATTGTGGATATAATTAAAACAATTAATTTCATCTAGGTTGATGTGAATCACGATGTGTAACAGTAGCATATATACCCCATTGTTTTCAATAAGTTTATTTTCAATGGAGTAAATTGATTTCTGGTTAGTGACTTCTAACAATTGAACATCTATAACAATTTAAAACTTTAAAATCCATTTATATTTTAAGTACCTACGGTTGTTTTATTAAATCGTTTTAGCAATCACTGTTAATCTCGTGAAACTGTAGCAAAAATTTAATTATGTAATTTAATTTAAATCAATTAAGGCATGTTTAAAAGCGTTACCCCCAGAGTAAATAATTCTGTTTGAATTAATTGAAAAGTGTGATTCTCTAATTCCTGTTATCAGGATTTATATGAACATTATTATTGTAAGTACGATGAAAGAAATGTATTATTTTAGTAGATCCTACTATTAGTTTTTAATTACAGATTATGATATTATTCTAATACTCTATTTCAAAATTCTATTCGAATATTAAAAATTTGTTTTGGAGTCATCACAAGACGCCTATATAGCGAATGTACTTTTATATATTCAAAACATTATTATCACAAAGCGATCTTTAACAGTGAGACAATTATGTTAACAATATCTATGTTAACAAGAGACATACATGTCTATACTGTAAAAAGTAAATTAAAAAGCTTTTAATTTAGTCTAATTTACACAGACTTTAAGAGTTTTTCTTACAAACTTATGATTCTACTTAGGAGTATAACGACATTCAAAATAACGCCTGCATTTATTGAATTACAGTTTACGAAATCACTTATCTCCGGCGGATCACCAAAAGACACACTAACGTCGCGTCGATCGACAGACGCCAATACAACTACTGGTTATACACTGGCTGTGTTTTCATTTATGCCGGTTACCACTTGCGTCGCATCAAAATCATAATTTCAACGGTAGTAACATATTTTCGTTTTATCTACGTTCTGTCCTTTGTCTCATCTTATTCCGACAATCACGTAACTCTCCTATGCGAAGTATAATCTGCTTTTGCAATAAACAAGACTCCTATATCGCATACTACCAGGATCAAAAATACCGTCGAAGCAAAATACAAAAATCTGTGTTCATGAAAATTGAAATCCAACTACTTACATATATAAGCATTTGTTTTATATTACAAAATGTACGCAGTATACTCGTATTTGCCATACATGTGCCTGTCTGTAGACCTATACGTTTTACATGGGTGATCCTTATTGTAATTGTTATATCATGTAATGTTCCATACTACATAGGCTACTTCCTTAAAAGGAATCTCTTAGGATTATACGGCTTAAAAATTTGTATCTTTCTTTGATTATAATTTGATGAGGTGATTGTACATTGTTAATTTATTTCAGAAATTGTTATTTCTCACAGCTACTTTAGATCCATATGCTAAATAAAATATATATTGGTTATTCCATAATAATTATATTTATACTTTATCCTAATATTACACATTGTATTCGATACAAACTATGATCCATTATAAACGTTTTAGTTATCAAATAAAATATTTTTACACGACGCAGTTAATTCACAGGGCAACTGAAATTATGTTAACTATATGAATATAATTAAAAAAAAAAATTAAGTAAAATATAGAATATAAGGTATATTTAATTTGTATAGTACACATTACATATTATATGCAAATAAAATATAATTAAAGTATTAATAAATAGAATACAATGGAATCAGTGTTATATTCATCAATTTAAAATGTTAGTTATTCTGAGAAAAATGTTTGAAAGCAAACGCAACTGAATAATTCTGCACGGGGTGACATGAAACTCAGTAGAAATAATAAATTTCTGCATAATATTAAAAGTTTAATATTTGGATAATGACGTAACAAACGATTATAATAATTATGTATAGAAATACATAGTCATTCACTAAGATTCCCTGTGTGGTTCACTGGACCGAAAAGAAGAGAAACTGTCGGGAAGGATAAACAAATTAAACAATCGTGGTTGAATTAACATGGCATGTCGGTTGAACTAACATTGGGATATGAGTACTTTGTACACCACATTTCAATAAATAACGTTTTATAAAGGCAAGCATCCCAAAATGCGTTGGACTGAATAGATAACTGTAAAGAAGTAAGGTCAAACACCGTTTGATACAAAGCGACGTTACATGATTAAGATTTTAATACCCTTAATAAATAATTAATACAAATAAAAGCATAATTTATTTAAATCTTCCGTTAATTTACAAGAATCAAATTCTCTGTTGTGGTAAACTTTAAGTTAATAACTTTTTGAGATGTGTCCATAAGTTTTGGAAAAAATATTAACTATAACATAATCTGTGTACTACAGATATAGACTTTAAACATAACTTACATGTTCTAGCCTAGATTAAATATCCTACACCTTAATTACGTACCTTCGGATTTTTTTCTTGGAATATTATTTTTTTAAATAGTGTGCAAATTTATGCGAGGAAGGTTGGATTATAGCTCAAAGGTAGCTGGAACGTTTTATTCTCCGAACAAAAGTTGTTAATCGGGGCTAATACTGTCTTTGCACAACAAACAATAAACACAAGCGCGAGCGCGGGCGCATTAATATTGTAGTGTAAAAACGATATGTTATATCCGCACTACTTTTTGCAATATACAGTTTAATAATATAAAAATCAGTTATAATTAAGACATATTGATCTATAAAGAAACACAGGCATACAACGGGGAAATTAAGATTAGAATCCATTTATTATTATAAAAAATAACTTTTATAGAAAAAGATAAAGTACTGAAAGAAATAAGTACTACAATATGAAAAAAAAGAATTTTTCCATAATAAAATAGGCAATGACCCTATCTGAAGGGCAACTAAGATAAATAGTCATTTGAATTAAGGTACTTTTAAGAAATTAGTAGTCATGGGCTACTTAAGAAGTAACTTAGAAGAATTATGAAAATACAAATGAGGAGAAATAGCAACTATTACGTTTTGTATGCCTCGTGAAGTGGATGTGTTAAGTGTTAAGTTAAGTATCGTTCAAAAAATGTAGGAGTTTTCTAAAGAGTATTAACAGAAGCAGACATAAGTGGAAAAAAAAGAGTATATTTGAAATAACTAGAATAACAAAGGGCGGGAGGTAATGAAAATAATTTATAAAATACCCGTATTCAGTTTAAAAAATTACTCTAAATGAAATGGCAAACGATAAGAAAGATTAAACAAACAAGGAAGTTCACAGATCATGGAATGAAAATTATATCAGCTACCAGTAATGGGGTGTTATGTTGAACAAATTACCATTTTAATCTTTGGGTTGGAGATGATTAAAAAACTATTAAGTTCGAAAAAAACATCAAATTATTCTATTAATTTTACTGAAGTTAAAAATGTAGAAAACAAAACCACCATCTTCAGCAACTCTGAAACGGTGTTTTGGATTGAATATAAACTTGAAACGTGACACAAGTGACGAGTGTCGTTTTTGAAGTAATGTAACTCTTTGTCAGTACTGTCACGATAAACTCATAAGATGGTTTCATTTAGGTATGCAGTAACTTGTTTGTTTTACGATGTTTCATTTAGATACTGAGTTTATAAGCGAGAAAGATATTGATTTTGTTCATCACAGCCAAGTGTAAGGTTCTCTGTAGCGATCATAAAACACAGGAGACTATCTTTGCAAGACACTCTTTATTAAATATTCTTATCAGGAGTGATATTCTCTAAGCCATTCATCTTCAGCTTGTAAATTATGTTGTCTACTAAACTTTCTTATTCAATTATATTTCTAGTTGGCTTTGTTAAAATTATTTGCTTGTAATTGCTCACATCCATAACTTACTGAAAGATAAATTTTAATTATATATGAACTCGTTTGCTAACTGTTGCTATGTTAGACACTAGACAAGTAAAACGGAAAAACTAATTCGCTGACGCCTTTTTGATCTAAAATAACTACGTAACAAGATAAGTAAAAACTCTTGAATATGACCTTATTGCAACATATTGTGAAGCACAAGTCAAAAGATTAGTGATTATAAGAAAACACTCTGTACTTTCGAAAGTATAAAAGAAATAAAGTTGAATAATACAGAGAACATCAAAGATTTTTAAAAACTTAACAGGAATAAAATGAAAAAATTTCTGCAAGTACAAAGAATAAGACTTAAGCTACAAAAAGAAAATAATAAAATTTGTTAGGCAATTAAATTATTGAAAAATTAAAGATTTTTGGCAAACTTACAATAAGAGATAGAATTTTCTAGAAGAAGGAGAACGAAGAGAGCGATGGTGAAGCACCAATAGGAAGAAGACGACTGGAGACGTATACACAATTTAAAGTCGGGATGCGATAAACGAGGACAGTGTAACTATCTTTATAACAAACCGTGTGCGTGCGTGCGTGAAGCAGGTTTACCCTAAGTCAGAGAAGAAGAAATAAAAAAAAGAAAAGGGAAAGGTATTAGAGAAATATAGATTTTTTTAAACCTTGATCTATCCTATAATGTGCACGTGTGTGTGTGTGTGTGTGTGTGTGTGTGTGTGTGTGTGTGTGTGTGTGTGTGTGTGTGTGTGTGTGTGTGTGTGTGTGTGTGTGTGTGTGTGTGTGTGTGTGTGTGTGTGTGTGTGTGTGTGTGTGTGTGTGTGTGTGTGTGTGTGGACGTGCGCGTGTGTTCAAAAATGGAGAAACAAGAAGGAATAGACGAAAAAGCAAACAAAAAGGAGATGGAGACTGGAAGAAAGAAAGGTGAATAGAATGTGACAGCTTTCACTTACTGGAGATATTTAGTGCAGGAAAGATGCATAATTATAAAATGCAATTAGGAAACGGTTTACTAGAATTATTGCGTAATTTTGTTGTTGTTTTACATATAGCAAGTATACTAAGCAAATTATGTTGTTTATTTACATGTCTGTGTATGACACTACGTGTGATTACGGTAGAGATCTTCACATCGTTTTAAAGCTCAGGAAAGTGCACGTTACATCTATCTTGCTCATATGGTAAGTTTTTCATCACACATTTTTACTAAAATATGCATGAACTTGTAAGCTGCGGAAAATATTTTTGTTTCAGTGAAGGCTACCGGGTCGCCTGCTAACATCTGTACTACAGCATAAACTGCCAGCACAGCTTCCATCTGACAGTGCATTTTGCTATAAATATTTATAATACGGAGCCATGAAAAATTGTTTACTGATTGGAGATGTTATACAAGGTACAAAAAAAGCATAAACACTAGGTTATACAAGGTTATCAGACAGAAAAAGACAATTAAATATCATAAAATTTAAATAAATTATTATTATCGTAGGCGTAATAATAAACTATAATATTATGGCAGTTTACTATAAACTACAATAACAATTATTTATTTGATTATAATAACCAGGGTTCCCGTTATTAATTCTTCCTTATAATATATATGTACACGATCGATGTCATAAGTAACTGGAAGATGAATCTTCCGGAACATTACATGACTGGTCAGTCTGTGACTTTCAATACGAAAAGACTCATATATATAATAACTTACTTGCGAAATAGTCCAAGAGCTACAGGGAACGGACTGTGTGCACTGAAAGTGCGAGTATATTGTTTGCTGGACACAATTATTTACTTTGTAAATCTTACTCACTTATATATTTAATTAATTCTACTTATTATACAATTAGTTATTTAAGTTATTTAAGTAGTATTATTCAGCCACCATTTTTTCGGCATACCACAATGGATCGTGGATTTTCACGTAGAGAGTTTCTGGCTACAGTGAATTTCTGGCTCCTTACTGAGCTCGACTCCTCAGAATCTAAACAATTTCTTGAGCGAATCGTGTGTAAGAAAACACAGAAAAGATTCCGTCTTTGAGATTAGGTAAGCGAGTGCCTTGTTTGAAGACATTTTGTATCTGATTACGTTACTTGATCATTTCACACGAAAGTGTTACTAAAAATGAACAATTGCAGTGATATAGCAAAAACAGTTTTCATTAGTTAAAATTTGTAATAATTTAATAAGGTTTATCTAGCCCAAAAATTATTTAATAAATTCAATACTAAATAACACAAAGTAATTGTGTTTCAAATTAAAATGTATTTTGACTAGAATTATTCTATAGATCATTAATCTATCGTCAAGCTTGTAACGGTGTCCATGTGAAAACTTAATAAAACGTAGATGACCAAGTGATGCTGTCCAAGAAATGATTTTGACACTAATTAGCGTAAATGTGGGTAGCTAAAGTATAGCGGATAATGTTTTTACGTAAACAGCGGTTTCTTTTGAGCTGAAATTAGCCTACATGCACTAGGGGAACAATCACGCATTTTATTTAAGTTGCTTTCATCTAAGTTGCTCTAATTATAAAAGTATCCTTCAAAAATACTGCCATCTTTAAAAATCTTGCAAGGCTTACAACACCTTCCTTAATATTACGCTTACTGATTACAACTAACAACTCAGTAGCCACAATGTCACTAGACAGCTGAATTCATTGTGCCTCCCAAGTTTGCACTTAGAGTTTGCCGTAAACAATCGGAAAGAATCTAAGGCACTACCATTTTTTCTATGTTCCGACAAAACATTTATTTTACGAGGAAAGTTATACAACACTATTCTTTGAGTAGTTCATTGCGCAACACATTGTTATTTAATGAATTATCATTACTAACGTTTACGCAATCTACCGTTGTCCTGTTCGCCTTTCTGCGTGGCTGTAACAACATTATTACGGTGACTAATTAATTATTATAATGTTATTAATTAATATTATTAAGAGGTTACATTTGTTTGTTGTCAAGCACGAGATATTCAGATAATTGTTTGTAGTAGGCATAATTGTTTATAGTTACACACACACACACACACACACACACACACATGTAATCAAAACATACACAGTAGAAATTATATATAAATTTACTCACATTATTTTTGTTTATTAAACATATTAAATAATAAATAATATTTTTTCATACTGCAATTGAAATTGTATAGAGTGCAAAAGTAGGAATTAAATTGCGAGGTAAGATCGGATTGTTACTCCGAAATGATTGTTTTTCGTGGTTTACTCCACTAGGTTCTTCCGCTCACTCTGCCGTTGGGAACAGAGGTGCCTCATCCGCCTTTGAGACCGTTGACCGGGTTTCACCTGTAACCCTAGGTAGGGGCTCTTACTAAGTGCTATCATCCGGAGCCAGATGAACCCAAGGTCTGCTCCTCTAAGACTCTTCCGCACGTACTGCTGATGGATGCACGTGTGCACGTGTGCTCCAAGAAGAGGAGACACAGTGAGAAAATAAAAGAGTATTGGAAAAAAAAGGAAAGAACAAGAGTAAATAATTGAAAATGGCATGTGGTCCCTAGATGCCCGATACGGAAAAAATATACTGTATATAATATAATATAAAGTTTATGCTTTACATTTATTTGTACGTATGGCAGAGTTTTGACAGGTTTACTTTTTTGTATTGTCATTTTAAGATTTACAAACAAATAATAAAAAAGGAAACTGACGAGATGCCATAACATACAAGTGATAAAAAAAAATTATTTTTTAAATGTATTATTTATTATTTAATACTCTTAATAGAAATTATGTAGAGGAAAAGAATGTAGATATTTATGTATGCTGTAAATGGGACAAGTTTTGTGAATTAATTACTCTCGTACTTGCATAAATTGTTTACAGCACTCTTTTGCTTGTAATCGCACTAATTATGTTAGAAGCGGTTTAAAAAGTTTGGACTTCTTATCTCTCTCATTTCCTTATTTTTTAAAGTAGTGACAAAGCCGTACACTTCAATTCTCGTTTAAGCCGCTTGATAGAGTGACTTGTTTCACATTCAGAATTTCGCTTTGCAAGTGAGTATTTATTTTATACATGTCTATACTACTATCATAAACAGGTAAAGTTTGTTTGCTTGTTTGACTGTTTGGGCTAATCTCAAAGACTACTGACCCGATTACTTTAAAAAAATCTTTTAGTACCTTGTTCCTTGATATTAGAGGATAGTTTTAGAAGTAAATTTTAATTGATAATTTTAACAATTTTAAGAACAAAGGCTTAAAACGGTCGCATGTCATGAACGTTCTCTTTTAATTTGCGTGTAGTAAAATTTTGGCATGCGGCAAACATCTGTTATATAAGAGGTAATTGTTACTGTATGGTGTCACAGTAAAATTTAGAGAAAATTGCAAATTTAATTTTTTTGTATTTCGGTACAATTTTTCTTTTTTTTAGACACTTCTGGTTTTGTAAAAAACTTTTATATATTGTTTATACAGGTGCTGTTCTGTTAATGCATTCTACTTTATATTATTTACTGCATGTCTGTGCACACTTTCCATCCCATCACCTTGTTCACTTCATAAAAACGCACAATCTCTCTCTCTCTCTATCTTTGCAAACGTAAGCTCAGTTCGTCCGCAATCGCGTCAGTTCAAACGAATATGTATACTACGACTTCCTGTTGTCGTATTACACGGTATCAAGAACAGACACCATAATGTTTGATGCCAAGAATAGGTTTATAGGACTATCAGACCAACTTCCTCCCAGAGTCATCATTCTAATTCACATGCTGATTTTTAAGCCGTGAATTTTTATTTCCATGTTCCATAAGGAATGGAGGTATGGTGATCGCAAAAAAAATCGTGTTCGAGATTATTGCAGATTCTGATTGTACTACACTCAAAACATGAAAAAAAGTCGTTTTTCGAAAAGTGTCTGTGTGTGTCTGTGTGTCTATCTGTAGATTTTTTTTATGGCAAACGATAACAGCCGCAAATTCAAACAGAATTAAATAATTGTTTGCATACAGCCCTGATTTGTAGAGTACTCACGACATATTGTTTTTGGTGAAGATCGGTAAAGGCAAAGGGGTAGTTAACCTTCAACGTTTTTTTCAAGGGTAATTTTTTTGTATGGCAAACGATAACAGCCGCAAATTCAAACAGAATCAAATAATCTTTCGCATACAGGCCTGAATTATAGAGTTCTCAAGACCTATTGTTTGTGCCGAAGATCGGTTAAGGGAAAGGGGTAGTTTACCAGCAACGTTTTATGTTTTAACAAGGGTAATTTTTACTTCCCCGTTCCTTTAGGAAATGGAAGTATGGTGATGGCAAAGAAAATCGTGTTCGAGATTATTGCAGATTCTGATTGTACAACACTCAAAAGATGAAAAAAAAATCATTTTTCGAAAAGTGTCTGTGTGTGTGTTTGGTGTCTATAGATTTTTTTTTTGGCAAACGATAACAGCCGCAAATTCAAACAGAATCAAATAATTTTTTACATACAGTCCTGATTTGTAGAGTACTCACGATATATTGTTTTTGGTGAAGATCGGTTGAGGGAAAGGGGTAGTTTACCAACTACTTTTTTTTCAAGGTAATTTTTTTGTATGGCATACGATAACAGCCACAAATTCAAACAGAATCAAATAATGTTTCGCATACAGCCCTGAATTGTAGAGTTCTCAAGACCTATTGTTTTTGGTGAAGATCGGTTAAGGGAAAGGGGTAGTTTACCGGCAACGTTTTTTTAACAAGGGTATTTTCTATGGCAAACGATAACAGCCGCAAATTCAAACAGAATCAAATAATTTTTTGATTCATGACGTATGGTTCTCCATACCGATATTTTATATGGCAAACGATAACAGCCGCAAATTAAAACAGATTCAACTAATCTTTTGCATACCGCCCTGAATTGTAGAGTTTTCAAGACCTGTTGATTTTGGTAAAGATCGGTTAAGGGAAAGGGGTAGTTTACCGTCAACATTTTATGTTTTAACAAGGGTATTTTATATGGCAAACGATAACAGCCGCAAATTCAAACATAATCAAATAATTTTTTGCATACTGCCCTGAATTATAGAGTTCTCAAGACCTACTGTTTTTGGTGAAGATAGGTTAAGAGGAAGGGGTAGTGTACTTGCAACTTATTATGTTTGAAAAGGGTATTTTCTATGGAAAACGATAAGAGCCGCACATTCAAACAGAATCAAATACGTTTTTGCATACAGCCCTGATTTGTAGAGTACTCAAGACCTATTGTTTTTGGTGAAGATCGGATAAGGGAAAGGGGTAGATTACCAGCCACGTTTTTTGTTTTAACAAGGGTATTTCATATGGCAAACGATAACAGCCGCAAATTCAAACATAATCACATAATATTTTGCATACATTCCTGAATTGTAGAGTTCTCAAGACCTGTTGGTTTTGGTGAAGATCGGTTAAGGGAAAGGGGTAGTTTACCGGCAACGGTTTTTTATCAAGTGTAATTTTACTTCCATGTTCCTTAAGGAAATGGAAGTATGGTGATGGCAAAAAAAAATCGTGTTCGAGATTATTGCAGATTCTGATTGTAAAGTACTTAATTTTTATAAATAAAGTATCCTGATAAGAAGCTCATAATAATCCACTGTAGAAACGTAGATGAAATATCTATAAATGAAGAGGTTAAGTGAACGGGTTGGGGGTAATTTTCTATTATTAAAATTATAGTTGAAGGTGGAGGGGAGAATTTTTTATGTGTACTACGTTATCGGCAACAAAGAAGTAGTTTTTTGTTAAAATTGCTTCCCGGGCTGTTTAGCCGTAGTCCAAAGTTTTCTGTAAAACCAGACTTTTCTGCAGTGCCATCGACTGCCATCATCAGTGAAAATCGAGTGCGAAAACGTGAGGTGGTATACGTTTGTGACCACAGTACTGTGGTTAATGCTGAAGCAATATGTAGAAAGACGTAGTTTCTATGGAAATATTTCATTTCGAATATGAGTTTAAATATAAATCTTAGAACATGGAAGTCATGTATGGTTCTCCATACCGATATTTACTTCCCTGTTCCTTTAGGAAATGGAAGTATGGTTTTGGCAAAAAAAATCGTGTTCGAGATTATTGCAGATTCTGATTGTACAACACTCAAAACATGAAAAAAAGTCATTTTGCGAAAAGTGTGTGTGTGTGTGTGTGTGTGTGTGTGTGTGTGTGTGTGTGTGTGTGTGTGTGTGTGTGTGTGTGTGTGTGTGTGTGTGTGTGTGTGTGTGTGTGTGTGTGTGTGTGACTGTAGATTTTTTTATATGGCAAAAGATAACAGCTGCAAATTCAAACAGAATCAAATAATTTTTTGCATACAGTCGTGATTTGTAGAGTACTCAAGACCTATTGTTTTTGGTGAAGATCGGTTAAGGGAAAGGTGTAGTTTACCAGCAACATTTTATATTTTAACAATGGTTTTTTTTCTATGGGAAACGATAAAAACCGCAAATTTAAACAGAATCAAATAATTGTTTGCATACAGCCCTGTATTTTACAGTTCTCGGGACCTATTGTTTTTGGTGAAAATCGGTTAAGGCAAATGGGTAGTTTACCAGCAACGTTTTATGTTTTAAAAGGGTATTTTCTATGGCAAACGATAAGAGCCGCAAATTCAAATAGAGTCAAATAAGTTTTTGCATACACCTCTGATTTGTAGAGTTTTCAAGACCTTTGTTTTTGGTGAAGATCGGTTAACGGAAAGGGGTAGTTTACCAACAACGTTTTTCTTATCAAGGGTAATTTTTTCTATGGCAAACGATAACAGCCGCAAATTCGAACAGAATCAAAAAATGTTTTGCATACAGTCCTGAATTGTAGAGTTCTCAAGACCTGCTGGTTTTGGTGTAGATCGGTTAAGGAAATAGGGTAGTTTACCAGCAACATTTTATGTTTTAACAAGGGTAATTTTTTCTATGACGAACGATAACTGCCGTAAATTCAAACCGAATCAACTACTCTTTTGCATACCTTTTTGGGTTATACAGTACTCAAGGTGTGTTGATTTTGTTGAAGATCTGTTAATTGGAAGGGGTAGTTTACCAGGAACGTTATATATTTTAACAAGGGTATTTAGTATGACAAACAATAAGAGCCGCAAATTCAAACAGAATCAAATAATGTTTTGCATACAGACCTGAATTTTAGAGGACTAAAGGTCTATTGATTTTGGTGAAGATCGGTTTAGAGAAACGGGTAGTTTACCTGCAACCTTTTACTTTTTAACAAGAGTAAAATACTTGAAAATTCATTTAAACTTTTTGAAACAATGGTAATTGTCAAAAATAAAAAAAATTTGTTGCCAGGAAATAAAATTGTAATTTTTCATTTTAATGTAAATCATGTATGTATGAGTTTATAGTATAATGGATTAATTTACACTCAAAATGTACAAACAGAAAATTTTGTTATAAACATCAATATCGTTCGTCGCAGGCAAGCATACCTCAGTTATGTAATGTTTACGTTTCCATTTTATTATTATGACTACCGCAATAAAAAGGCAGGAAAGGCACACACACACACACACACACACACACACACACACACACACACACACAAAATTCGCGTTATTTCTGGCCTCACTCATGTTTATTTTCTTACATTTGCACGCTTTTTAAATGGTAAGTGCCGAAGCCCTTATCAACATAACGCGTGCAAGCCGAAAAAGTGTCCAGAGTGGATAGCGATTTGCTTCCTGTGGATCGCTGGGCAGTGTAACTGCACGTGTTTACAGAGGAACGATTCATAGACAGACTTTTCGTCTTTAGGGAATGAACGCTCTGCAAGATGCTGAGGGTCCATGAGTGACTTCGGAGCGCTCCTTCTTTTTAGCGTGTTTGTTCTGTGAAACATACACTGTAGATTCGCAGCTTTACTCTAAGCAACGCTCAATAGGAAATGTTGAAAATTTTTGTCCACGGTGTACCCTCATACACACTAAACCTGCTCTGATGTTTTAATTACGGACATCATAATATTAAAACTTTGGAAACTTGAGCACTACTTAATGGAGATCAATCATTAACTTATAAAAGCCATTAATTTTATGCATATTTTTTATATATATGTGTACAACGTAATCGGCAACAAAAAAGTAGCTTTTGTTAAAATTCCTTCCCGCGATATTTGGCCGTAGTCCAATGTTTTCTACAAAACCAGATGTTTCGGCAATGCCATCGACTTCCATCATCAGTGAAAATCGAGTGCGATAACGTGAGGTGGTATACGTTAGTGACCACTGTACTGTGGTTAAGGCTGAAGCAGTAAGTAGAGAGAAGTAGTTTCTATGGTAATATTTCATTTCGAAAATGATTTTAAATATAAATCTTAGACTATGGAAGTCATGTATGGTTCTCCATACCGATATTTTCTATGGCAAACGATAACAGCCGCAAATTAAAACAGATTCAACTAATCTTCTGCATACAGCCCTGAATTGTAGAGTTTTCAAGTCCTATTGATTTTGGTAAAGATCGGTTAAGGGGAAGGGGTAGTTTACCGGCAACATTTTATGTTTTAACAAGGGTATTTTCTATGGCAAACGATAACAGCCGCAAATTCAAACATAATCAAATAATTTTTTGCATACTGCCCTGAATTATAGAGTTCTCAAGACCTATTGTTTTTGGTGAAGATAGGTTAAGGGGAAGGGGTAGTTTACTTGCAACTTATTATGTTTGAAAAGGGTATTTTCTATGGAAAACGATAAGAGCCGCACATTCAAACAGAATCAAATACGTTTTTGCATACAGCCCTGATTTGTAGAGTACTCAAGACCTATTGTTTTTGGTGAAGATCGGATAAGGGAAAGGGGTAGATTACCAGCCACGTTTTTTGTTTTAACAAGGGTATTTCATATGGCAAACGATAACAGCCGCAAATTCAAACATAATCACATAATATTTTGTATACATTCCTGAATTGTAGAGTTCTCAAGACCTGTTGGTTTTGGTGAAGATCGGTTAAGGGAAAGGGGTAGTTTACCGGCAACGGTTTTTTATCAAGTGTAATTTTACTTCCATGTTCCTTAAGAAAATGGAAGTATGGTGATGGCAAAAAAAATCGTGTTCGAGATTATTGCAGATTCTGATTGTAAAGTACTTAATTTTTATAATTAACGTATCCTGATAAGAAGCTCATAATAATCCACTGTAGAAACGTAGATGAAATATCTAGAAATGAAGAGGTTAAGTGAACGGGTTGGGGGTAATTTTCTATTATTAAAATTATAGTTGAAGGTGGAGGGGAGAATTTTTTATGTGTACTACGTTATCGGCAACAAAGTAGTAGTTTTTTGTTAAAATTGCTTCCCGGGCTGTTTAGCTGTAGTCCAATGTTTTCTGTAAAACCAGACTTTTCTGCAGTGCCATCGACTGCCAACATCAGTGAAAATCGAGTGCGAAAACGTGAGGTGGTATACGTTTGTGACCACAGTACTGTGGTTAATGCTGAAGCAATATGTAGAAAGACGTAGTTTCTATGGAAATATTTCATTTCGAATATGAGTTTAAATATAAATCTTAGAACATGGAAGTCATGTATGGTTCTCCATACCGATATTTACTTCCCTGTTCCTTTAGGAAATGGAAGTATGGTTTTGGCAAAAAAAAATCGTGTTCGAGATTATTGCAGATTCTGATTGTACAACACTCAAAACATGAAAAAAAGTCATTTTGCGAAAAGTGTGTGTGTGTGTGTGTGTGTGTGTGTGTGTGTGTGTGTGTGTGTGTGTGTGTGTAGATTTTTTTCTATGGCAAAAGATAACAGCTGCAAATTCAATCAGAATCAAATAATTTTTTGCATACAGTCGTGATGTGTAGAGTACTCAAGACCTATTGTTTTTGGTAAAGATCGGTTAAGGGAAAGGGGTAGTTTACCAGCAACGGTTTTTTTTTTAATCAAGGGTAATTTTTTTCTATGGCAAACGATAACAGCCGCAAATTCAAACAGAATCAACTTCTCTTTTGCATACAGCCCTGAATTATAGAGTTCTCAAGTCCTACTGTTTCTGGTGACGATCGGTTAAGGGAAAGGTGTAGTTTACCAGCAACATTTTATATTTTAACAATGGTTTTTTTCTATGGAAAACGATAAAAACCGCAAATTTAAACAGAATCAAATAATTGTTTGCATACAGCCCTGAATTGTACAGTTCTCGGGAGCTATTGTTTTTGGTGAAGTTCGGTTAAGGCAAATGGGTAGTTTACCAGCAACGTTTTATGTTTTAAAAGGGTATTTTCTATGGCAAACGATAAGAGCCGCAAATTCAAATAGAATCAAATAAGTTTTTGCATACACCTCTGATTTGTAGAGTTTTCAAGACTATTGTTTTTAGTGAAGTTCGGTTAACGGAAAGGGGTAGTTTACCAACAACGTTTTTCTTATCAAGGGTAATTTTTTCTATGGCAAACGATAACAGCCGCAAATTCGAACAGAATCAAAAAATGTTTTGCATACAGTCCTGAATTGTAGAGTTCTCAAGACCTGCTGGTTTTGGTGTAGATCGGTTAAGGAAATAGGGTAGTTTACCAGCAACATTTTATGTTTTAACAAGGGTAATTTTTTCTATGACGAACGATAACTGCCGTAAATTCAAACCGAATCAACTACTCTTTTGCATACCTTCTTGGGTTATACAGTACTCAAGGTGTGTTGATTTTGTTGAAGATCTGTTAATTGAAAGGGGTAGTTTACCAGCAACGTTTTATATATTAACAAGGGTATTTAGTGTGGCAAACAATAAGAGCCGCAAATTCAAACAGAATCAAATAATGTTTTGCATACAGACCTGAATTGTAGAGGACTAAAGGTCTGTTGATTTTGGTGAAGATCGGTTTAGAGAAAGGGGTAGTTTACCTGCAACTTTTTATGTTTTAACAAGGGTAATTTGTTCTATGACGAACGATAACTGCCATAAATTCTAAGAAAATCAAATAATGTTTTGTATACGTTCCTTATTTGTAGAGTACTCACGATATATTGTTTTTGGTGAAGATCGGTAAAGGGAAAGGGGTAGTTTACCGGAAACATGTTATGTTGTAACAAGATAAATGTTTCCGTGACGAACGATAAGAGCCGAAAATTGAAACAGAATCAAATATTTTTTTGCATGCATCCCTGCATTGTAGAGGACTGAAGGTCTATTGATTTTGGTGAAGATCGGTTTAGAGAAAGGGGTAGTTTACCTGCAACGTTTTATGTTTTAACAAGAGTAAAGTACTTAATTTTGATAAATAAAGTATCTTGTTAAGAAGCTCTTAATAATCCACTGTAGAAACGTAGATGAAATATCTATAAATGAAGAGGCTAGTTGAACGTGGTGTGGGTAATTTTCTATTAATGAAAATTATAGTTGAAGAGAGAGGGGAGAATTTTTTTATATGTGTACTATGTTATCGGCAAGAAAGAAGTAGTTCTTTTTTTAAAATTCCTTCCCGGGCTGTTTAGCCGTAGTCCTATGTTTTCTGCAAAACCAGACTTTTCGGCAGTGCCATCGACTTCCATCTCAGTGAAAACCGAGTACGAAAACGTGAGGTGGTATACGTTAGTGACCACAGTACTGTTGTTTAAGGCTGAAGCAATAAGTAGAAAGAAGTAGTTTCTATAGAAATATTTCATTTCAAATATGATTTCAAATATAAATTCTTAGAACATGGAAGTCATGTATGGTTCTCCATACCGATATTTTCTATGACGAACGATAAGTGCTGCATATTCAAACAGAATCAAATAATTTTTTGCATACATCCCTGAATTGTAGAGGTCTCAAGGCCTTTCGATTTTGGTGAAGATCGGTTAACGGAAAGGGGTAGTGTACCTGCAACCTTTTACGTTTAACAATAGTAAAGTACTTGAAAATTCATTTAAACTTTTTCAAACAATGGTAATTGTTAAAAATAAAATAATTTTGTTGCCAGGCAATAAAATTATAATTTTTTCATTTTAATGTAAATCATGTATGAGAGAAAATATATCGTTCATGGCAGGCAAGCATATCTCAATTATGTAATATTTAGGTTTCCATTTTATTATTATGATTACTGCAATAAAAAGGCAAGGAAGACAAACACACACAAAATTCGCGTTATTTCTAGCCTCACTCATGTTTATTTTCTTACATTTGCACGCTTTTTAAATGGTAAGTGCCGAAACCCATACCAACATAACGCGTGCAAGCCGAAAAAGTGTCCAGCGTGGACAGCGATTTGCTTCCAGTGGTTCGCTGGGCAGTGTAACTGCACGTGTTTACAGCGGAACGACAGACTTTTCGTCTTTAGGAAATGAAACCTCTGCAAGATGCTGAGGGTCCATGAGTGACTTCGGAGCGCTCCTTCTTTTCCGCGTGTTTGTTCTGTGAAACATACACTGTAGATTCGCAGCTTTACTCTAAGCAACGCTCAATAGGAAATGTTGAAAATTTTTGTCCACGGTGTACCCTCATACACACTTAACCTGCTCTGATGTTTTAATTACGGACATCATAATATTAACACTTTGGAAACTTGAGCACTACTTAATGGAGATCAAACATTAGCTTATACAAGCCATTAATTTTATGCATATTTTTTATATATATGTGTACAACGTTATCGGCAACAAAGAAGTAGTTTTTGTTAAAATTCCTTCCCGGGATGTTTGGCCGTAGTCCAATGTTTTCTACAAAACCAGACGTTTCGGCAATGCCATCGACTTCCATTATCAGTGAAAATCGAGTGCGATAACGTGAGGTGGTATACGTTAGTGACCACAGTACTGTGGTTAAGGCTGAAGCAGTAAGTAGAAAGAAGTAGTTTCTACGGTAATATTTCATTTCGGAAATGATTTTAAATATACATCTTAGAACATGGAAGTCATGTACGGTTCTCCATACCGATATTTAAAACCGTGTTAGTAACGTTTCTAATTTTCTTAATTTTTAGTTCTCCTAAAAAGCAGTACAACGTAACCTTCTTATTACCGCAATATTTCATTTTTACTCTACTATTTTCACAGAATCGATAAAATCTCTATCCGACTATTAGGCCTATCAAATTCTGCATATTGTATTCTGCTTCTTCGTATTATTTCACTTCCCTGTAACTTTTTAATATCTCTGTTTTGTCTTTTAAGATTTATATATTAATTAATTTATTCATTTTACATTTGCCAACCGTTTATTTTTAGATGTTTAAATATTAGTTTAATCTTTTTAATAGTAGTATAGACAGTATATTTTATATAAAACGGGCTACCACTTGCACGTGCCCGAGATGCACAGGGGTATCGCTAATGATTATAACAAAATAAGGCAATAAATTTGATAAACTACAAATCGTTTAATAGGATGAATAGTGGCAAGATCAATGGACACTCCTCTTAATTCTAAATGATACAGTATATCCTGTATGATCTTTACCACTCTGTATTGAATTAAGGTCTGACGTAAAAATCTATTTTATGGATTTTGAAAAACCCATCACTGTAATCTAAATTATGATGTTATATTAAGCAACTACTCGCTCTTACGCTTTACAATTGCTGAAAACGTTAGGACTAAGTACAATTTGTTTCGATCAATATATAAGGCGCAAACTGTGCCTTAAGCTGTGCTATTTACGAGAAAAAAGGCCATGGGCAATAATTGTACGACGCTGTATAATAAGCGGAAGAAGGTATAAATTAACGTAATAAAAATTAATTATTTATTTAAGTTATATAATTTCTCACTATAAATTAAATATGCAGATTACGTTATAGTTACCAGTAAAAGTATGAGCAGTACAACCATAAGAAATAATCACTTATATTATTTGATCAGTAAAATAATGACCTTTTGAAGTTGTAAAATTAAAAGTTAATCGAAGTTTCAGCTGAGCACAAAATAATATTCTTTTTATTCTCTAGCTGTCAAAGAATGTTAAGAATTTTATGAAGAATGTATAAGATTTATTCAGAAACATAAATGCGATTTTCACGTTTGTGGAATTCACCCGATCAAAAAGCCAACGAATACGATATTTATGGAGTCCGATATATTTACTGTTAAGTGTCTTGGTTTGACTACTGATAAAAAAATATGGTGCTAATATTACTGTAAGTAATAACAACTTATCAGGTAAACAAAGAACACTGTTTTATGACTAACATGCTATTATAAAGTGATCAGTTAAATCTTCTCAGAATATAACTAAATAACGTCGGTGCATATTTCTTATACTCAGTTGGTCCTTGTTGTTCTGCTCCTGATGTACGATTATATACGTATATAAAACTAGCCAGCTTTATTTACAAAAATTTTTTTAAGTGGAAAATATCTGTTCAGGAGTCCGAGCGGTAAATGATTAGCCCACTCGTTAACAAGACGGGGTTTCCTGAGTTCAAAATCTTTTGTAGTAAACCGTTTATAGGCGAGGCACTATCCTAATATCTTTACTAGTGAAGGCAGAACTGAAACAATGTAGCCTCATGTACATTAATCCCAAATCCTTTTCTCGGTACGAAGGTGTACGCAATGAATTAATAAAGCTACTATATAAAGGTATAAAATTGTATAATACTAATGTTAACTGAAAAAATTCATTCCGATTTATTACATAAATTCTATCCATACATAATACTGTACATAATACACATAATACAAAAATGTAATACAATATTCGATTATATCTCTTCGTCAGTCCCTCGTAACATTTGTTTTTAAAAGTTAACAATATTGTCAGCTTCTACACTATCATTTTGAACACAAACATAACAAACTTCAGTAGTACTAATATTATAAATATTATTGGTTTTACAGTATCATTAAGTTGTAACACTATAATAACACAGTTATGCAAAAGCTCTAGTTTATATCTGTTGCTGAAGTGGAGGTATAATTCTGTACCTACTGCCAACATACAAAAATTTTGACGACTCGTATTTCGTAATGTATTTCTCGGTATACGATTCTACTGTACTGAAGAAATTTAAATGCTTCGCAAAACGTTGCTTCTGCACTGATGACACTATCTCGGGAAGCAGTAGTCTCTATGAATAATACATAGCAGTGAGGTTGCTTCTTCACTCTCTGACTCACCACCCTCTTACTATACTTCCGTATCCTCTTGTTCTGCCAGTCCCTCATTCTCATTCCTTACCTTACACACCTTTCTGTTACATGAAATTACTTGTTACTTGTTATTTCTGTTACATGAAGTTACTTGTTACTTGTTTCTGTCTCCCAAACTCTCTCATCTTCTATGTTTATGTCTCTATGTCTTTATGTAAGCCAATTATCTAATTCCCAAATAAATTTTCAATTACAAATTGAAGCTAATATTAAAGGGCAGGATGACTAAAACAAAGGTGACTAGAGTCATAGATGTTTTAATTAACCGTGGCGGTGTGCGACTCAGAGATTTTGTGTGTTATAATAAAATGACAATACTGCATCTTAGTGCAACCAATCCCAGTCACCAACACTACAATGGTAATTGGGATTGATTAAATCGAATACTTTTTAATCAACTTGTACTAGCTTTCTACCGTCCAGAAATATCTCAACCTTTTGTTGAAAAGAAAAATTTTAAGATTTTCTTCCATATTTTACCGTGATGAAGATGATGATAAATTTACAGACTTAATTTAGCGATATTCTACAACCTCTAAATTAAAGAGAGAAGTACTAACAAGAAAGGTACTACAGCTTATTTTAGTTATTCGTTATTAATCATTACATTGTTTATTAGTCACATTACAACAAAAATTTATATAATAGAAAAATAAAATGTGTTTTGTGTAATAAATTTATCATAAATAAAGCTTCAGCGATTATCATTTTGCCATTTTTCTAAGAATAAAATTTAGCGAAATGCTGGAGTAATTTCAATATTTAAAACCTAGAGAACCAACTGAGATCTTTTACCACACTTATTAAGAAGCAAAGTAATTTAAACTCGTGTAAAATTTGATTAAAAATTAATAAAAATATATACTACTTGTTTACATAGAATCCAAGCACTCTGCATGTACAACTATATTATATTAGAAATCACTGCGTACTCTAGTCATCCTGATTGGTACTAAATATACAAACTGCCGTATATCTGAAACAACGATTTAAAAATAGGGCCTTGACTCAGTAATCATAATTATAAGCTGCTAGTTTTGATTGAACTTGACATATATATTCCGGAAATTATCAAGATAATAATACAGCACCCAGTAATTTGAACAACGTACATATGGATTGACGTTGGATTGACCAATATGGCGTATCTAGAATTATTCGATAAAACTAAGTGGTTTGTATACACAAATGAAGCATGTTATTATTAAACATAAAAAGTGGTATATTATACGAAAATAAATATAGATATGCATAAGGGCTTGCACACAATTTTACGCTGGATAGATACTTGTATATATTGGTGACTAAACATGTAACGGAATAAGTTACAAGAGAGGTGTATGAAAGGAGAAGAGTCTAAAACACAAACAGAATGCAAAAGTGCTTACGGACTAAGAACTAGATTTTATGAATGAAAAGATTCATAATGGACACACACAAAAATTGTTTGAGGTTTTATATTTAAAAAATAAATTTTACTTCAGTAAAAAACCGGCCACTTTTGATGTATTTGATGTATATCATTGGCCATTAGATATAATTTTTTGTAAATGTCTTATGTATAAAATTCAAAAAACTGTAAACAAACTCATATACCACAAAAGGGAATTAGGTTGGAACACAGAATTTCACAACGTCGTATTTTTAAGTAATTGTTAAGGTGAGGACTCGTAAGTTGGAAATAGACTGAGACCCCAAGAATGAAAAAAATCTGTAGGAATTAGAAAGTTATGACTGCAAGTGGTTTATGACTAAAAATTATCAAGACACAAGTTGACTGGATATCGGAGAATGCAGAATAACATTTGCACTCTGAGATGGAGCCGGAAGTGTGTAATAATTTAAAAATATGTTACTGTGTTTACTTTTTACACCCCTCCACTTCGACAACAAACACACACAAATATGTGTAATACACATATCTAATATGTAATTGTGTCTTTGGGATTTATTGGTAAAAATATTACTTATTTATTGATGTTATTACTGTTACTAATATCATTATTACACACACACACACACATTCGCGCGCGCGGGCACATATACATAATTTCTTTATAAGTAACTTTTTGAGTTTCTTGCAGGTTATATTAAATTTAACAAATTTAATTACTTCCGCAAGTAGGTTGTACTTTTTATCGTTTTAGTTAATAAAACAAATAAACTAAAAATAAAAAAACGATACGGCGCCCAACGTGGGGCAAATTCTATACGTTGTACAAGCTTGCACAGAATAAATAGTCGATATCTAGATATGCAAGTGTTTGCCTTTAATTAATGATTTTCTTAATTTTAGACTGCACAGAATTTACTACTACAGCACAACAAAATTGATAGACAGTTATTAATACAAAATAAAAGAAATTAATAGTTTTGTTTAAACAAATAAATTAATAATTCTTTTGAAAATAAAATTAATAAACAGTTTCTGTTGACCTTTAGTTTATACTTAAAAATAATCCCTACTCTCTAATAACATATATCTTAATTCCTATACGTTTCTCTGTCTTTTTAGTTTATTTGTTTTATTGGTTTATTTAGTTTTTATATAACTGGTTAAAATTCGTGATGTAATGAATGACGCTGTGTTTATCCTCATTCCTGATGAGTGTTGAAAGCTACTTCTTTCAGGTAGTCGTCAGGATACCGCCGCTCGTCCTGTGGTTCTTCTTCAAGATCCTCCTGTTTTCAAGCTCTCACAGTCGTTTTACGGGTTGTGTACTTCTACGAACAATTATTAATTGTAAATTAATTATACATATATCTCCGGCACCTTGATCTGTTCATAAACCTAATCGGGCGATCTTGAACTGTACCGAATTAGCACTCGATTATTCAGTCACGCACTTTACAACTAGCGTTCGAAAACTACTGATAGACCTTACTTCCTGAATACTACCTGTAGAGTTAACGATTACAGGTTAAAGAGAGTAGCGAGACTGCTTCTTCTGAGTTCTACGGTAGACTGCCTTGCATCTCGTCATAAATTTTATTTTTATGAAAATGTCAAAGTGATAATAGCTGAATCTTTATTTATAAAAATTTATTACAGAAAACATATTTTATTTTTTCTATTATGTTAAATTTTTGTTTTACTGTAATTAATAAACGATATAATGATTATTAACTAACAACTGATAACTAATAACTAAAATAGGCTGTAATGCCTTTCTTGTTAGTACTTCTGTCTTTAATTTAGAGATTGTAGAATATCGCTAAATTAGCTCTGTAAATTTATCATCTTTATAACGGTAAATTAAGGAAAAAACTTTGAAGTGTTCCAGAACTGAAACACGATAGGCTGAGATATTTCTGGACGGTAGAAAGCTGGTACAAGTCGTGTATAAAGTATACAAATTAATCAATCCTAATTACCGTTGTACTGTTGGTGACTGGAATGGGTTGCACTAACATGCAGTATTATCATTTTATTATAACACACAGGATCTCTGAGTCGCACACCGCCACGGTTAATTGAAATATATACGACCCTAGTCATCTATGTTTTAATATCATCTTCAATATGAAATTGAAAATTTATTTGGGAATTAGATAATTAGCTTTGGTAGATAAGTGAAAACGTATTATCAAAAGAGCAACAAGTGTTTACCGATGTGTTAGGGAGTAAAGTACATCACGTAGGTCGATGTCGGTGAGATAAAAGTGGGAAACATTACACCTGTTGTTTTTGTACGTTGTTTGCAAGCAAGCCTGTGTTATCCATCAGCAAACAACGTTACACGACGTGTATCGGTTGTAGTCGAAAACTGTACTATACCTGTAATAATGATAACAATGTAAATTAATAATCACTTTTATTTTAAATATACGTTTTCACTGAAAAAGAAAATAGTGAAGAAATAATTTTAATAAAAAGTATAATGAACGTTTTAAAAGTAATAAAGTAGCAGGACAGATACTAGAAATGTATCAAATCTGTAAGAATTATGAAATAAGATGAAAAAATTTTGTGAATAAACACAGCAAAAAATTTAAAAGTTAAAAATCAGAAAAGGTTAATTTGGAAACTACATAAAAAATACAGTACTTTGGCAGTGTGCGTCAACACTTACTAATAAACCATGGCGGCAGTGATTTTCGCTTCATTTTTTTTTTCAATTTAATAATTTTTTTATGGTATTCATATTTATATATTTTTGAAATACCGTAAAAGTGTTTTGTGCTATTAACGACGTAAAATAGTATAAACAATATTCTAAAAATTAATCAAAAATATTAAGATGCTAAGAAAAATCTATAGGCCTATGTATGTAAAATTTAGATCAGTCAGAAAAAGCACAACACATTATTTACTCGCATTTTTTTAAAGAAATTGAGAATACGTTCAAGTACACTTTTTGACGTGGTACGGTTAATCGTCTGTTCTCTTTTTTCGTGTTTTCTATTGTATTGTGATGGAATAGAGAAACACTATTTTTATTAGACTTTACTAACGTAAGACAATTAAATCACGCGCGCGCCTGTGTGTATGTATATACAGTAATGTAACATAACACTGCATGTGAAAGCCAGTTAATTAAAAAAGGGAATTCTTCCTCATCAATTTAAGAAAGTAATCATGTGTAAAATAGAATACCATAGCTAACGTGTTAATATATTGTAAACATAATGAATGTAATATAATTTAGAAACATTATACAGTGTCAAAAGTACCAATCTAACTAAAGAACTGTAAGTTTGGGTTTAACTAAGATATATCCCAAAATAATAACAGTGTTATGTCATTGTATAACTACATAATAACACTGAGTCTTTTAAAAATTTGGACTATAAATAGTAAAATGTCATTCAGCTATATATTGGATTTTCATGTTAAATAAATTGTAAACCGAAATCTTGTAAAACTAGACAGCAAATTTCAATAATTAGGCAATATTGTTTTGTGTTTTGTTTTGCTAGATAGTAAAACTGTTAAAACATAACGTAAAACTAAATAGGTTATATAAAAATGAAGAAATAAGTATATGTATTGTAAATTAGCTAGAATGGTAACTTTAGGCCTATGCTGAAGATTATAACATGTAAAATTATACCAGATTGAAAAATAAACAATATGTGGGCTATAGGTTAATAGAAACCATGAAAAGTGATGTAAAATGTATTTTCAAAACGTAATATGTAGTTAAACAGTTAAAAAGTTATGTATTATACAACTAAATACAAAACGTTTAATATTAGACCTAGAAACGTCATCAACATTTTGTTTTAACCAAAATTTCATGGGAAATTCAGAACTGGACTTAAGTTTTTGATTAAGGGGCAAAATATATAACAACTCGGAATTTTGGGAAAAAATTTAAATTTTTATATGTTTATTGCTCATACTTGTTTTTGTAGACTGAAATTTTAACCGATCACATTCGTAATCAAAACATAAAATGACGTTTTGTTTCGGCTACCAGAATATTTGTGAATATTGTTGAACAGCTCTTGTCCAGAGTAGACGTATTTGAATTTGCTCTCTTGTAAAACCAAGAAATAATAGAAAAATTACAAAAAGTGAATAAAATTGAAAGAAATACCAAAGAACAATTAAGGTTATCACCAAGACAAACAATACGCAGAATTAATTCCACAACAAAATTATCTGTATTGCAGTAAATAATGTGTCGACGAATTACGGCGACCGAGACCACTTTTTGGTGAGATCTAACCAGATTTTCACTTTGAAACAACATTCAAATATTATAAATGAAATAACTAACTAGTTAAAAGAACCAAATTAACATCATAACCTCAACACATAGAACACTGAATCACATAACCCTTTGTGAAAAACTAAAAACAGTGACTATTAGTGTTAAACGTAATAAACTGAACACTTGATATTATTCAAAACACGTTGGGTTTACTGAATATAAACTAAATAGTAAAAATAATTTAAAACCTAATGAAAAACGTAGGTATTCATCAGTGAGTGTTTACATACTAATGTGAACCCCGTTTCTGTAATAAAGTAAAAGATACAAAAGTTCTACAACCTCTAAATTAAAGACAGAAGTACTAACAAGAAAGTCATTACAGCTTATTTTAGTTATTAGTTATCAGTTATTACTTATTAATCTTTATTAATCAAAATACACGTTCCTCGATGTTTATTCTATAATGTTAGCAAATCCTCTGATTCTCTAAAACACTCTAAACATAACTTACACAATAGTTGTCAAGTCTACAGTAGATGCATCTAATATGGGCCACAAACTGTCTGACGATTGTTCAGACAAGTGTGCCAACACAGAAAAAAAACAGATTTTAAATCGAACATTTGCAGCGTAAAAACTCAAAAATTGAACAAACGTTTGATCACACATCCTAAATTAAAATAGCATATAACAGATACACATAATATCAAAAAGTGTATCCTTCGTGTAACATATTATCTAATATTTTGTACACGCGCGTTTGTGTGTGTGTGTGTGTGTGTGTGTGTGTGTGTGTGTGTGTGTGTGTGTGTGTGTGTGTGTGTGTGTGTGTGTGTGTGCACGCGTGCGCATCTGTTTACTCGCGTTTTATTATGATGCTTTGATTAAAGTTATGACAATGTATTTAATATTTATAGATTATTATCAGAAGATATAAACAGAATAATATCAGTAAACGTCACATCATGCACACAAGGCGCTATTTTAATTTTATGGTCCCTTTCAACTGTCTTTTAGTTTGGAAAAACTATTTACCAAAAAGCAATGTTTGGGTCGAGGATGCCCTTTGTCCTCTGCCCCATAAAATAAAATAAGAAAACAAAACTATGGAATCAAAAAGATATAAACCAAACGAAGGAAAGACTCGAAGACTTTATCACAGTATACACAATGACAAGAAAGTACTTTCCTTAAAATTCAAAATGAGAAAAACCGGTTACGCTCAGAAGCCTCAATGTTAGACGGATTACTGTATATAGTGTCAATTTCATTTTCTGAATCCCTTTTGGACTGCCTTATTCTCGTGCTTTTGTGTCATGAATTTTGTCATCTGTTTCAAAATCGAGTATTTCAATAATTATCTTATAATAGTTTCGATAATTTCAATCGAGTATAAAAAATCTAAAATTACTTTTTGTTTAGTAGTTAGTAGTTAGCTATTTAAATAACAAAAAAAAGGTTCAAATTTTTAATATTTAATTGTTTGTAACAATACACTGTTCGTATCTAGTCAATCGGTTGCAATTAACATACATTAATAAATAAATTTTATTTTATTTTAGTAGCCATTGAAGACGTATCCTGTAGTGTTTCTGTACATAAATTCATGTCGTGGCTCGTTTTCCCAGTGACAATAGTCAAGGTACGTGGAATTTTTGCAGTTACAATTGTCTCTGCTAAAGTACGGGCAACACACTCACACACACCCGTTTGGCGGACACATGTCCTCCGTGCAGTTTGGGTGTTGGTGTGAGTGCAAGGCGCGCGTTTGCATCGACTCTATCACGGACAGTCGCACGCACACACATGTAACGCCCGCCCGTACAGACTCACACCGCATCGCTTGAGCCAAAGATGTCTAGCGTGCAGTTTGCGTGTTGGGATCAGTGTAAGGCGCGCGTTTGCATCGACTTCAGCACCCATTCTGGCACGCGCACACATGTAGCGCTCAGGGTGTACTCACTTGCTTTGTTGTTTTATTCGTGGCAATCGTAGCAGTAAAATTGTCCAACTTGAGTACTTTTACTGTGGACAAATAGAGCCAGGGACGAATTTATTGCAGCGACACAAAACATAACAAAACAAACGTATCTAAATTTGTATTTTTTGATAGACAGATACTGACACACGCAAAAGTTTCAATAAATATTATTGTCACGAAAATTACGTAACGCTCTCGAAACATTGAGAGCGTCCTTCCACCCGTTTCTCGAGTCTCAGTCAATGCCGCACTAAAGTACCTTCCAGACTGTTGGAAAGGATTTCTAAATACCCAAATTATGCTGGAAGGCCGCCAAAAGGATGGAAAGTTATTCTATAGCCTCTGTGGAACCCATATAAGCAACAGCGGCTGGCATTGTCAGTCAGTTACAGCGGGTGAATCATTCAAATGCGGATCCAAATATTGTAGTGAAGTGTTGATTGACTTATAATTAGTGCGGAAATCTATTACTTTACATTATTATTGCATGTGCACAAATTTCACTTGAATTATTGTACGAGAGTACCATGTTGACTACAAATTGATATTTGTGATTAATTAAAGCTGGTAATTAGTGACTTCATTGGTGATGTATTTTCTTTAAACTGTGCCATACGACGATCCGTGCAATCGTCTTAACAATATGTTAACAAAAATAACAAGTTTGAGTTTCTTTATTGTTCTACTTTTATTTTATTTTAACTATTGTCTTTATAATTTGTTTATAAATTTTTAAATTTCGGTTGTTTGTATTGTTTGCTGCTGTTAAGCCAGTTGAAACTCTTGGCTTCTAAGTCAAAATTGTAGTACTTTAAAACTAATTTAGATTATCACGGATTTTGCTTTCTACAAACATGATAAAGAATATAATACTGTGTAAAAAAAGGGGAATTTGTAGGAGTCTCACATCGCATACCTATCATTTAAAGCAAAAATAAAACGCCTCAGTTTTAATTATTAAACGTCTGTACAACTACATATGTCGTGTTTCATGTAATGAATCTCATACTAGGTTATGGGTTTTCAACCTCCCTCTTTGTTTGTTTATATAAAAACCGTAAGTAGCATGTAAGGTATTCTGTTGTTTATCGGTTTATCGGACCACGACACGAAGCTTATTTGTTTACACATATTTTTTCCAAAACCAGTAAAGAAAAAATGTAAATAGAGTACCATTATTGTTTAGTTGACGTATGTCAGTAAGCCGTTCATCAGTTTTCTCTTGTTTTACTATACTACAACTTTATAACTTATATATACATTTACTGTAGCATAAGAAGTATTGTAAATCTGTCTACTTCAGTTTCTGATGTCATCAAGCTCTCCAACCTTTCTTCTTCTCTGACCTCATTTTCCTTCTACATTTCCCTCTGTGATTCTTAGTTTCTCAAAAAAAAGTACATGCCCTAACTAAGATGTTTCTCTTTAATATTACTTTTGGCAGATTTCTTTCCTCTACTTCTTTTGTCAGTACATCGTCGTTTCTCATTCTATCAGTCCATATTAGCATAATCATTCTTCACTATAACCACATTTCCAGCTTATACCTGTATCTTTCTTCTATCTTTTCGATTGTCCAACTTTCACTGCCATATAAAACTGCACTTCAAATAAAACATTTAGCAAATCTCACATCCTAATCCGAATCCTTTTTACTGTCAGCAAACTTTTTCAAAACATCTGTTAAACATAGGGACGACATACTATTCTTTATAATTTTTTGTAATAATTTCTCAGGTAAAACTTTCCGTCCTACAGCTATTCTACCTACAATTACCGCATGTCATTACAATTGGTTGATAGTACTTTACCCAAGTATGGCACATCAGTACAAGTTACCCAAAATTTCACCGTCAACTTTCACGTCACCTGGTTGCACCAGCATAAACATTAAATTTTATTATTTTCATACCACTATTTGAGAGCATTTCTCATTTAAATTGATTTTAATTTTCACGTCCATATTTTCTGAACAGCATTGTATCACCTACAAATCTCAGAGTAAGAGGTATTTCAAATGCGTTTCAAATTATCTATTTTAATTCCTCTATTTTCCCTATTCTGTTATCGTTTTACGATAATTTCTATTCTAAATACCTGGACACAGCTATCACCAATATGCGAAGAGGGACACTAACAGTGCAATTAGACGTAATTTCATTCCTATGGGCTCATTAGTTGATGTTAATTGATAATGCCTGTATGATACTTGAGCTATTGAGTTTCCATATTAATAGTGAAAGTAAATTTAATATGCGTTGCGCGTTTATTGTTCTCATACGCTTCTGCAACTTTTAGACTGAATTGTAAGCTTTAGGACTTTTATATTCGACAAACGCCATGCAAAGTAGTTTTCTACACCAATTGCAGAGTTCTTGCGGTGTAATTATTGATTTTTAAGGTCTAACTAATTAAATATTCTGAATGTTTATGTCACTGTTGAGTGTCCATTATTCCATTATTTCATCTGGTAATGAGATTCTTGAAATGAAATTTCAATAGCAATAGAAATTGTTGTACAATTTTCAACCATGCCTCCCATGGCGTTTTTATTCTTTTTCCATTGGCTTTTAAAAGCTCCAGAGCCAACCGGGCCCCGTTTTCAGAAAAATGGATTTTCGACCTTCTGATGTTATTAAATTTAATAACAATATTTAATTGACGTCTCGTTCTGCAGCGAAATTTACCTTCCTCGTCAAACAGCGTTTCATGGGAGACTTTCCTCACCTGCCATGTCTCAATGGTACACCATATGAGGCCGTGCCATTTTATTCTCTATATTCGTATAGTAAGCCTATGTGAAGCTTATATCTAATTCTTAATTATTCACAATCACATAATTTTAGAGTATTTCTTTGGTGCTACTTTTGATCCTACATTTTCTTCCTAAGGGCCTATGCTTACAATTTTTTTATATTCAGCAAATACCATTTATAATAATTTTTCATAAGAATTGAAGAGTTCTTGAAGGAGAATTATTGTTTTTCACGGCCTACCTAATTAAATATTCTCCCTGCTTATTTTACTGTTAGCTGTCTAGTACTGTCTAGTACTCTATTACTACACCTGGCAATGAGATTTGTGATAACAAATTTCTGTAGCAGAGGAAATTGGTCTACAATTTTCAAACCATGCCTACCCATATTTCTGGGCTTTTCTTAGAACAGACAAATGTGGTCCTTGGCTGTCACTAGCGCCAGAGCGAACTGGATCCTGTTTTCAAAAAAATTTTTGTCCGACGATGTGATGTTTTCCTAATACCAACATTCCGTTTAGTTTTGCGGAGACAGTTTTCTCTCTACCCAAAACTCTACTACTTTGAAACTCTATAAGCGACGCATAACAGCTCTGCTAATACTACAAGTAAAGAAGTTTCTAGAATTTTTATTAAAATTGTAACGTACCAAAATAGCAGTTACATAAAAAAAATGTCTAATACGTCAAGTAGAAGAATAACATGAACATGTTTCATCAAGCATAGAAGAAGGAACAGGAGAATAAAAATAAAATGTGTATCTACGAATAAATAATATTGAAACAACCCAACGAAGAAGAAGGAAGAGTAATAAGAATATCATCGAGTATAAAAAAGAAAGAGAAAATACCATGAGTCAATATATAATACGTTAGCATCCAGGCCCAATCGATCAAAATAGTGAGGGGATATGCCGAAAATGATTATCATCGTAAGAAGGAGACGAATCAAATACAATCACCATAGTGATAAAACAAACTAATTTGTTATAAGAATGAAATAAATATAGGACAATGACTATCATAATAATGAATGAAAATGTGGAAGAATATGACTATATTCAGTAAACATGAATTATTACAAATAATGTGTAACCAAGAAAAGCAACAAAAGTGACAAACAACTAACCAGAAGAAGAAGAAGAAGAAGAAGAAGAAGAAGAAGAAGAAGAAGACGAGGAAGAAATGTACCATGAAGAATGAAGATTATGTATGACCAGTACAAGACATCAACATTCACAAAATATGCAAAGCATCAAAATCAATGTAGTGACCAGAATAAGTGTAATGATTATTAGACTATCAATAATAAAGAAACCAAGTGTTGAGCATCAATAAGTGATCGCAAACAATGACAGTGAATACCTAATATAAGTGTAACAACTTATGATATAATAACATTTTACCCCAAGTAAACAGCACAAACAATGTCAGCGAAAGTGTTTATAACGGAGGGAAGTGAATGACCATTTGTAAGTGAAAGAATCAACGATTAACAAGTGAAATGCACAGACAATTAGTGTACCAAGTTTAATCCAAGATTGTAAAACCACATATATAATCAATAAGACCACCAAATATATAATACAGAAAAGTGAAATAATTGTTCATAGAGATCAATAATAAAAGCTTTATAATCCTTGATATGAAATGTGCCTGAATGTCATAGCAACACAGGACAAACTGTAGATGAATGTCCAGACAAATAGTAGTGAATAAACTAATTTGTTGAGTATAAACAAGTCAATGTACCAAAGCCTAGATACAATCCACCAAAATATGTAACATAATTAGACTAGGAAACCCAGTATTATTGTTTCAACAGATAGTGTAAAAATGTGTACAAAATGTGTAAAACATAATAATAAACCATTGTAGTAACATGCCATAATGAGATGACAGTAGTTGAGATGAATACTGTAAAAAACTATGAAGCACATTGTTGTCAAACAAATGACACATAACCTCACATGAATTGGACCTACAACATAAAATCATATACATTAATTAAACAAAGTAATTATCCATAATTGGTTCAAATAGAGACTAAATAAGAATAAAAATACAAAACAATGAATACCATATGAACTGAAGGACACAACAAAAACAAATGAGTCAGATTAAGTACAATAACAATAAACCAAATAGACAGAACCCCAATGTGACAAGAGAGTTAGTCAAAAAACATTATCAAAACTTATAAAGAGAATGTAAGAAATGTTACCAGCAGTTAGAGAAATGTTCAATACTACTATGAGAACACCTCACAAATATTACACTAGTAATTTAATATTTGAAATTTAATAAACTAACTAACTGCAATCATAGAACTAGGTGTAAATAACCACCATACAATAACTTAGAGAGATTTCAGATAACAAAAAGTTAGTGGATACACTAAACTAACCATGTACAACAATTGTACAAAATTTTAATTGTTAACAATATATCCAATGTGTAGTAAAATAACTAAATAAGAGTGACAAAATGGCGAGATGAGAGCATAATGTATTTTGAACTATACTATATATGTAAACAAAATAGCATTTTACCAAAATAAAGTATGAACAAATGTATATAGATATACCTATTAATGTTATAATACAAAAAATATGTAGTAGAGTAAGGGATAATAGCGATATAAGTAAATGTAAACAATCGGACATAGTTGGCTTATACGCCATTAGCAAATTTTGTTTAAACTGTAAATATGGCAATATTATGTATTAGCATATGTATGAATGAGAAATGGGCTCAAAATGTTTAGTCATATGTATTAACATGTAATTACAACAAAATATAGTGAAAAAAACTTATTTGTGTTAAGAAACGCTATATGAGTTTTGAAGAAGGTAAAGTGAATTATTAATGGACGGAATTATTACTTGTTTGGACTTAAAATAAAGACGCAAGTGTCCGCAATTTAATGCCACTATCCAAATGACGATCTGACAATAAATAAGAAACTTATAGCCATTATAAGATTTTCGATCATTTTCGAATGTCCATGTACACGTCACAGATAGTCTCTAACCCGAAGTTAGTAACGCTAAAAATTAAAATATTTATTTAACCAAGGCGTTTGGGGTAGAGAGTATGGCTTTCAAAACCAATCGAATGACTCAATTTCACCAGACGAAAAGAGACGCTTTAGCGAGATGAATTAATTGTCTTCCAACACTCGAAGCGAGAGGAGCGTGTCACAGTCGTCAAGACATATTTTAAAATGTGCGCGTCACCCCCAGTAGCGTGGTCAAATATTAACCTATACTGAACACCCTATTATCGAGTGACAGTGTAATAAGTGTATAGTGAACAAAAGACATGACCAGTGTATAATAAGGGTCATGTCATGTGAAAGGAAACAGGGAGTATAATACTTTAACAATTTTAAAAAATAGTAATGAAATAATTCTCGTTGGTTGAACGAAAATTATTATTTGACTGCACTAGTCAAGTAAACACGCTTGAGTGCATCTACCGATAACGATGAATAATTATCAGAATGAGATGAACAAAGTTATTGTCCAAGGTGATGGTGATAATTAATTAAAAGATGTTATATTTTTATATTTAAAGAATAATTAATAAAAGCGGAATCAATATTAAATACCGCACACAATTACTTGTAAATATAGTCGCTTAATTGACTATGAATTTAGTCTTGATAAATAATAACTTTCTTTTGTGGATGCTATCATTACTGATAATTCTACATCCTATTGCTAATAAATAAAGTGTTTGTAAAAATAGTATTAAGAGTTTTATATGATATTACTTATTATACGTTATAACTTACTCTCATCTAGGTAAACTAACCTAGAACCAAAACGTATATTTTGTCACAGAGAAACACTTCTGTCATAAATGATTTTTATAAGTGGAATCGATAATAAGAGTTTTTTCAATTTTGTTCTCTTTCTAGTTCATAATAGTAATAACTAATAAATCAATAATATTATTTTAATAGTGCAACGTTAAAAGCACGTGTTTACAATCTTAGCTTCACTAGGCACCAGAGTACCGTACGATAGTACGATAGTATTGACTATCGTATTGAGGTTAATAATTTTAAATTTTGTTCTTTTTAATCATAATAAATAAGTAAACATTGTTATTTATTAACACATCTTTATATCTAGTATCATGTATATTAAAAGAATTCACGAAAATTGGTAATACAAATGACCAAAGTGAACATAACCTAAAGTACCATATTATCGTACATTGTAATAGTGTTACCAGCCTTGAGCTGAAGAAGTCTCAATATTCATTTAATTTGTTGTTGTTTGTTTTAAAAAAAATCAATATTAATTGTTTTAAAGGAGTTTTTGCTAAATTTCTCTAATGTCAATAAAAAACCTCAATTTATTACCAGTGGATATAGAGTCTTCATTTCTATAAAATAGAAGTAAAAAACTTATTTTTTTTTTAGAAACAATTATTTCACAAGGGGGCGGCAATATTCGAATCATTGATATTGGAATATTCAATTTACCGTTGAATATCAGTGTTGTTTCATGTAATGTGCATTTATCGATATTCAAAAGAAATATCTGTGTATTGTAAATGTATTTACAGTGAGAGAGAGTCACCCATCGAGAAGATTGAAGACCTCCACGGATGGTAAGTGGGGAGGTGAATACAGCGAATTATTAGTGATTTTAATACTCTTTTAAACACAAACTTTAACTTCAAATTACCCATTACTAATTAGTTATATTAAATACTAAACAAGCCATATAACGACGTGAGAATCTACAACTACAACAACAACACTGCTAGTAAATAAAAACATTCTATAATTTAAACGAATTAATAAAACAACCACCCAATAAAAATATATCATGGATTGGCGCCCAACGTCTGAGCGCGAATTACGACGACGATACCTAATAAAATAACTAAATAAATAAACAATCTTTAAACCTAATTCGACGGCAAGTACATTACATAGATATAAAGATGTATCGCAGATCAACGTCAAAGAAGCGAGCGGCAGAGGCCGAAAAAGAGGCTAGAATGGAGTTGAAGGAAGCAACGTCGGCAGAAGACGTAGAAGAAATGTTACTGGCAATCGAAGACAGACAACCTGAACCGGCGGAGGACGTTCAGCAACTAGAAGGTGAACCGGAGATTACGCAACAGGAAACCCAACCGGAAATGAGCCGACCTGAAAAACCAATGTTACCAGGAGGTATAGACTTCATGGAAATGATAAGGCAAATGATGGAGGCAAATAAAAGAATAGAGGAAGGCCAGAGATCATTGAAGGAGGATACACGATCGTTCAAGGAGGACAATCGATCCACGAAGGAGGAATTAAGCAGGAAAATAGAATATAGCCAGAAAAAGATGGAAGATGGACAGAGGAAGACGAAAGAGTTGTTGGAGAAAAATGTGGAAATAATGAAAGAAAATCTATCTGCAGAATTGGGAGCCAAAATCAATGAAATCAATGAGAAATTAGACCAAATGAATCAGAAAACTGAAGGAAGGAAGGTAACTGCTATTTTGGTACGTTACAATTTTAATAAAAATTCTAGAAACTTCTTTACTTGTAGTATTAGCAGAGCTGTTATGCGTCGCTTATAGAGTTTCAAAGTACTAGAGTTTTGGGTAGAGAGAAAACTGTCTCCGCAAAACTAAACGGAATGTTGGTATTAGGAAAACATCACATCGTCGGACAAAAATTTTTTTGAAAACAGGATCCAGTTCGCTCTGGCGCTAGTGACAGCCAAGGACCACATTTGTCTGTTCTAAGAAAAGCCCAGAAATATGGGTAGGCATGGTTTGAAAATTGTAGACCAATTTCCTCTGCTACAGAAATTTGTTATCACAAATCTCATTGCCAGGTGTAGTAATAGAGTACTAGACAGTACTAGACAGCTAACAGTAAAATAAGCAGGGAGAATATTTAATTAGGTAGGCCGTGAAAAACAATAATTCTCCTTCAAGAACTCTTCAATTCTTATGAAAAATTATTATAAATGGTATTTGCTGAATATAAAAAAATTGTAAGCATAGGCCCTTAGGAAGAAAATGTAGGATCAAAAGTAGCACCAAAGAAATACTCTAAAATTATGTGATTGTGAATAATTAAGAATTAGATATAAGCTTCACATAGGCTTACTATACGAATATAGAGAATAAAATGGCACGGCCTCATATGGTGTACCATTGAGACATGGCAGGTGAGGAAAGTCTCCCATGAAACGCTGTTTGACGAGGAAGGTAAATTTCGCTGCAGAACGAGACGTCAATTAAATATTGTTATTAAATTTAATAACATCAGAAGGTCGAAAATCCATTTTTCTGAAAACGGGGCCCGGTTGGCTCTGGAGCTTTTAAAAGCCAATGGAAAAAGAATAAAAACGCCATGGGAGGCATGGTTGAAAATTGTACAACAATTTCTATTGCTATTGAAATTTCATTTCAAGAATCTCATTACCAGATGAAATAATGGAATAATGGACACTCAACAGTGACATAAACATTCAGAATATTTAATTAGTTAGACCTTAAAAATCAATAATTACACCGCAAGAACTCTGCAATTGGTGTAGAAAACTACTTTGCATGGCGTTTGTCGAATATAAAAGTCCTAAAGCTTACAATTCAGTCTAAAAGTTGCAGAAGCGTATGAGAACAATAAACGCGCAACGCATATTAAATTTACTTTCACTATTAATATGGAAACTCAATAGCTCAAGTATCATACAGGCATTATCAATTAACATCAACTAATGAGCCCATAGGAATGAAATTACGTCTAATTGCACTGTTAGTGTCCCTCTTCGCATATTGGTGATAGCTGTGTCCAGGTATTTAGAATAGAAATTATCGTAAAACGATAACAGAATAGGGAAAATAGAGGAATTAAAATAGATAATTTGAAACGCATTTGAAATACCTCTTACTCTGAGATTTGTAGGTGATACAATGCTGTTCAGAAAATATGGACGTGAAAATTAAAATCAATTTAAATGAGAAATGCTCTCAAATAGTGGTATGAAAATAATAAAATTTAATGTTTATGCTGGTGCAACCAGGTGACGTGAAAGTTGACGGTGAAATTTTGGGTAACTTGTACTGATGTGCCATACTTGGGTAAAGTACTATCAACCAATTGTAATGACATGCGGTAATTGTAGGTAGAATAGCTGTAGGACGGAAAGTTTTACCTGAGAAATTATTACAAAAAATTATAAAGAATAGTATGTCGTCCCTATGTTTAACAGATGTTTTGAAAAAGTTTGCTGACAGTAAAAAGGATTCGGATTAGGATGTGAGATTTGCTAAATGTTTTATTTGAAGTGCAGTTTTATATGGCAGTGAAAGTTGGACAATCGAAAAGATAGAAGAAAGATACAGGTATAAGCTGGAAATGTGGTTATAGTGAAGAATGATTATGCTAATATGGACTGATAGAATGAGAAACGACGATGTACTGACAAAAGTAGTAGAGGAAAGAAATCTGCCAAAAGTAATATTAAAGAGAAACATCTTAGTTAGGGCATGTACTTTTTTTTGAGAAACTAAGAATCACAGAGGGAAATGTAGAAGGAAAATGAGGTCAGAGAAGAAGAAAGGTTGGAGAGCTTGATGACATCAGAAACTGAAGTAGACAGATTTACAATACTTCTTATGCTACAGTAAATGTATATATAAGTTATAAAGTTGTAGTATAGTAAAACAAGAGAAAACTGATGAACGGCTTACTGACATACGTCAACTAAACAATAATGGTACTCTATTTACATTTTTTCTTTACTGGTTTTGGAAAAAATATGTGTAAACAAATAAGCTTCGTGTCGTGGTCCGATAAACCGATAAACAACAGAATACCTTACATGCTACTTACGGTTTTTATATAAACAAACAAAGAGGGAGGTTGAAAACCCATAACCTAGTATGAGATTCATTACATGAAACACGACATATGTAGTTGTACAGACGTTTAATAATTAAAACTGAGGCGTTTTATTTTTGCTTTAAATGATAGGTATGCGATGTGAGACTCCTACAAATTCCCCTTTTTTTACACAGTATTATATTCTTTATCATGTTTGTAGAAAGCAAAATCCGTGATAATCTAAATTAGTTTTAAAGTACTACAATTTTGACTTAGAAGCCAAGAGTTTCAACTGGCTTAACAGCAGCAAACAATACAAACAACCGAAATTTAAAAATTTATAAACAAATTATAAAGACAATAGTTAAAATAAAATAAAAGTAGAACAATAAAGAAACTCAAACTTGTTATTTTTGTTAACATATTGTTAAGACGATTGCACGGATCGTCGTATGGCACAGTTTAAAGAAAATACATCACCAATGAAGTCACTAATTACCAGCTTTAATTAATCACAAATATCAATTTGTAGTCAACATGGTACTCTCGTACAATAATTCAAGTGAAATTTGTGCACATGCAATAATAATGTAAAGTAATAGATTTCCGCACTAATTATAAGTCAATCAACACTTCACTACAATATTTGGATCCGCATTTGAATGATTCACCCGCTGTAACTGACTGACAATGCCAGCCGCTGTTGCTTATATGGGTTCCACAGAGGCTATAGAATAACTTTCCATCCTTTTGGCGGCCTTCCAGCATAATTTGGGTATTTAGAAATCCTTTCCAACAGTCTGGAAGGTACTTTAGTGCGGCATTGACTGAGACTCGAGAAACGGGTGGAAGGACGCTCTCAATGTTTCGAGAGCGTTACGTAATTTTCGTGACAATAATATTTATTGAAACTTTTGCGTGTGTCAGTATCTGTCTATCAAAAAATACAAATTTAGATACGTTTGTTTTGTTATGTTTTGTGTCGCTGCAATAAATTCGTCCCTGGCTCTATTTGTCCACAGTAAAAGTACTCAAGTTGGACAATTTTACTGCTACGATTGCCACGAATAAAACAACAAAGCAAGTGAGTACACCCTGAGCGCTACATGTGTGCGCGTGCCAGAATGGGTGCTGAAGTCGATGCAAACGCGCGCCTTACACTGATCCCAACACGCAAACTGCACGCTAGACATCTTTGGCTCAAGCGATGCGGTGTGAGTCTGTACGGGCGGGCGTTACATGTGTGTGCGTGCGACTGTCCGTGATAGAGTCGATGCAAACGCGCGCCTTGCACTCACACCAACACCCAAACTGCACGGAGGACATGTGTCCGCCAAACGGGTGTGTGTGAGTGTGTTGCCCGTACTTTAGCAGAGACAATTGTAACTGCAAAAATTCCACGTACCTTGACTATTGTCACTGGGAAAACGAGCCACGACATGAATTTATGTACAGAAACACTACAGGATACGTCTTCAATGGCTACTAAAATAAAATAAAATTTATTTATTAATGTATGTTAATTGCAACCGATTGACTAGATACGAACAGTGTATTGTTACAAACAATTAAATATTAAAAATTTGAACCTTTTTTTTGTTATTTAAATAGCTAACTACTAACTACTAAACAAAAAGTAATTTTAGATTTTTTATACTCGATTGAAATTATCGAAACTATTATAAGATAATTATTGAAATACTCGATTTTGAAACAGATGACAAAATTCATGACACAAAAGCACGAGAATAAGGCAGTCCAAAAGGGATTCAGAAAATGAAATTGACACTATATACAGTAATCCGTCTAACATTGAGGCTTCTGAGCGTAACCGGTTTTTCTCATTTTGAATTTTAAGGAAAGTACTTTCTTGTCATTGTGTATACTGTGATAAAGTCTTCGAGTCTTTCCTTCGTTTGGTTTATATCTTTTTGATTCCATAGTTTTGTTTTCTTATTTTATTTTATGGGGCAGAGGACAAAGGGCATCCTCGACCCAAACATTGCTTTTTGGTAAATAGTTTTTCCAAACTAAAAGACAGTTGAAAGGGACCATAAAATTAAAATAGCGCCTTGTGTGCATGATGTGGCGTTTACTGATATTATTCTGTTTATATCTTCTGATAATAATCTATAAATATTAAATACATTGTCATAACTTTAATCAAAGCATCATAATAAAACGCGAGTAAACAGATGCGCACGCGTGCACACACACACACACACACACACACACACACACACACACAAACGCGCGTGTACAAAATATTAGATAATATGTTACACGAAGGATACACTTTTTGATATTATGTGTATCTGTTATATGCTATTTTAATTTAGGATATGTGATCAAACGTTTGTTCAATTTTTGAGTTTTTACGCTGCAAATGTTCGATTCAAAATCTGTTTTTTTTCTGTGTTGGCACACTTGTCTGAACAATCGTCAGACAGTTTGTGGCCCATATTAGATGCATCTACTGTAGACTTGACAACTATTGTGTAAGTTATGTTTAGAGTGTTTTAGAGAATCAGAGGATTTGCTAACATTATAGAATAAACATCGAGGAACGTGTATTTTGATTAATAAAGATTAATAAGTAATAACTGATAACTAATAACTAAAATAAGCTGTAATGACTTTCTTGTTAGTACTTCTGTCTTTAATTTAGAGGTTGTAGAACTTTTGTATCTTTTACTTTATTACAGAAACGGGGTTCACATTAGTATGTAAACACTCACTGATGAATACCTACGTTTTTCATTAAGTTTTAAATTATTTTTACTATTTAGTTTATATTCAGTAAACCCAACGTGTTTTGAATAATATCAAGTGTTCAGTTTATTACGTTTAACACTAATAGTCACTGTTTTTAGTTTTTCACAAAGGGTTATGTGATTCAGTGTTCTATGTGTTGAGGTTATGATGTTAATTTGGTTCTTATAACTAGTTAGTTATGTCATTTATAATATTTGAATGTTGTTTCAAAGTGAAAATCTGGTTAGATCTCACCAAAAAGTGGTCTCGGTCACCGTAATTCGTCGACACATTATTTACTGCAATACAGATAATTTTGTTGTGGAATTAATTCTGCGTATTCTTTGTCTTGGTGATAACCTTAATTGTTCTTTGGTATTTCTTTCAATTTTATTCACTTTTTGTAATTTTTCTATTATTTCATGGTTTTACAAGAGAGCAAATTCAAATACGTCTACTCTGGACAAGAGCTGTTCAACAATATTCACAAATATTCTGGTAGCCGAAACAAAACGTCATTTTATGTTTTGATTACGAATGTGATCGGTTAAAATTTCAGTCTACAAAAACAAGTATGAGCAATAAACATATAAAAATTTAAATTTTTTCCCAAAATTCCGAGTTGTTATATATTTTGCCCCTTAATCAAAAACTTAAGTCCAGTTCTGAATTTCCCATGAAATTTTGGTTAAAACAAAATGTTGATGACGTTTCTAGGTCTAATATTAAACGTTTTGTATTTAGTTGTATAATACATAACTTTTTAACTGTTTAACTACATATTATGTTTTGAAAATACATTTTACATCACTTTTCATGGTTTCTATTAACCTATAGCCCACATATTGTTTATTTTTCAATCTGGTATAATTTTACATGTTATAATCTTCAGCATAGGCCTAAAGTTACCATTCTAGCTAATTTACAATACATATACTTATTTCTTCATTTTTATATAACCTATTTAGTTTTACGTTATGTTTTAACAGTTTTACTATCTAGCAAAACAAAACACAAAACAATATTGCCTAATTATTGAAATTTGCTGTCTAGTTTTACAAGATTTCGGTTTACAATTTATTTAACATGAAAATCCAATGTATAGCTGAATGACCTTTTACTATTTATAGTCCAAATTTTTAAAAGACTCAGTGTTATTATGTAGTTATACAATGACATAACACTGTTATTATTTTGGGATATATCTTAAGTCAACCCAAACTTACAGTTCTTTAGTTAGATTGGTACTTTTGACACTGTATAATGTTTCTAAATTATATTACATTCATTATGTTTACAATATATTAACACGTTAGCTATGGTATACTATTTTACACATGATTACTTTCTTAAATTGATGAGGAAGAATTCCCTTTTTTTAATTAACTGGCTTTCACATGCAGTGTTATGTTACATTACTGTATATACATACACACAGGCGCGCGCGTGATTTAATTGTCTTACGTTGGTAAAGTCTAATAAAAATAGTGTTTCTCTATTCCATCACAATACAATAGAAAACACGAAAAAAGAGAACAGACGATTAACCGTACCACGTCAAAAAGTGTACTTGAACATATTCTCAATTTCTTTAAAAAAATGCGAGTAAATAATGTGTTGTGCTTTTTCTGACTGATCTAAATTTTACATACATAGGCCTATAGATTTTTCTTAGCATCTTAATATTTTTGATTAATTTTTAGAATATTGTTTATACTATTTTACGTCGTTAATAGCACAAAACACTTTTACGGTATTTCAAAAATATATAAATATGAATACCATAAAAAATTATTAAATTGAAAAAAAAAATGAAGCGAAAATCACTGCCGCCATGGTTTATTAGTAAGTGTTGACGCACACTGCCAAAGTACTGTATTTTTTATGTAGTTTCCAAATTAACCTTTTCTGATTTTTAACTTTTAAATTTTTTGCTGTGTTTATTCACAAAATTTTTTCATCTTATTTCATAATTCTTACAGATTTGATACATTTCTAGTATCTGTCCTGCTACTTTATTACTTTTAAAACGTTCATTATACTTTTTATTAAAATTATTTCTTCACTATTTTCTTTTTCAGTGAAAACGTATATTTAAAATAAAAGTGATTATTAATTTACATTGTTATCATTATTACAGGTATAGTACAGTTTTCGACTACAACCGATACACGTCGTGTAACGTTGTTTGCTGATGGATAACACAGGCTTGCTTGCAAACAACGTACAAAAACAACAGGTGTAATGTTTCCCACAGTTATTTCACCGACATCGACCTACGTGATGTACTTTACTCCCTAACACATCGGTAAACACTTGTTGCTCTTTTGATAATACGTTTTCACTTATCTACCAAAGCTAATTATCTAATTCCCAAATAAATTTTCAATTTTATATTGAAGATGATATTAAAACATAGATGACTAGGGTCGTATATATTTCAATTAACCGTGGCGGTGTGCGACTCAGAGATCCTGTGTGTTATAATAAAATGATAATACTGCATGTTAGTGCAACCCATTCCAGTCACCAACAGTACAACGGTAATTAGGATTGATTAATTTGTATACTTTATAATCGACTTGTACCAGCTTTCTACCGTCCAGAAATATCTCAGCCTATCGTGTTTCAGTTCTGGAACACTTCAAAGTTTTTTCCTTAATTTACCGTTATAAAGATGATAAATTTACAGACCTAATTTAGCGATATTCTACAATCTCTAAATTAAAGACAGAAGTACTAACAAGAAAGGCATTACAGCCTATTTTAGTTATTAGTTATCAGTTGTTAGTTATTAATCATTATATCGTTTATTAATTACATTAAAACAAAAATTTAACATAATAGAAAAAATAAAATATGTTTTCTGTAATAAATTTTTATAAATAAAGCTTCAGCTATTATCACTTTGACATTTTCATAAAAATAAAATTTATGACGAGATGCAAGGCAGTCTACCTTAGAACTCAGAAGAAGCAGTCTCGCTACTCTCTTTAACCTGTAATCGTTAACTCTACAGGTAGTATTCAGGAAGTAAGGTCTATCAGTAGTTTTCGAACGCTAGTTGTAAAGTGCGTGACTGAATAATCGAGTGCTAATTCGGTACAGTTCAAGATCGCCCGATTAGGTTTATGAACAGATCCAAAGGTGCCGGAGATATATGTATAATTAATTTACAATTAATAATTGTTCGTAGAAGTACACAACCCGTAAAACGACTGTGAGAGCTTGAAAACAGGAGGATCTTGAAGAAGAACCACAGGACGAGCGGCGGTATCCTGACGACTACCTGAAAGAAGTAGCTTTCAACACTCATCAGGAATGAGGATAAACACAGCGTCATTCATTACATCACGAATTTTAACCAGTTATATAAAAACTAAATAAACCGATAAAACAAATAATCTAAAAAGACAGAGAAACGTATAGGAATTAAGATATATGTTATTAGGGAGTAGGGATTATTTTTAAGTATAAACTAAAGGTCAACAGAAACTGTTTATTAATTTTATTTTCAAAAGAATTATTAATTTATTAGTTTAAACAAAACTATTATTTTTTTTTTTTGTATTAATAACTGTCTATCAATTTTGTTGTGCTGTAGTAGTAAATTCTGTGCAGTCTAAAATTAAGAAAATCATTAATTAAAGGCAAACACTTGCATATCTAGATATCGACTATTTATTCTGTGCGAGCTTGTACAACGTATAGAATTTGCCCCACGTTGGGCGCCGTATCGTTTTTTTATTTTTAGTTTATTTGTTTTATTAACTAAAACGATAAAAAGTACAACCTACTTGCGGAAGTAATTAAATTTGTTAAATTTAATATAACCTGCAAAAACTCAAAAAGTTACTTATAAAGAAATTATGTATATGTGCGCGCGCGCGCGAGTGTGTGTGTGTAATAATGATATTAGTAACAGTAATAACATCAATAAATAAGTAATATTTTTACCAATAAATCCCAAAGACACAATTACATATTAGATATGTGTATTACACATATTTGTGTGTGTTTGTTGTCGAAGTGGAGGGGTGTAAAAAGTAAACACAGTAACATATTTTTAAATTATTACACACTTCCGGCTCCATCTCAGAGTGCAAATGTTATTCTGCATTCTCCGATATCCAGTCAACTTGTGTCTTGATAATTTTTAGTCATAAACCACTTGCAGTCATAACTTTCTAATTCCTACAGATTTTTTTCATTCTTGGGGTCTCAGTCTATTTCCAACTTACGAGTCCTCACCTTAACAATTACTTAAAAATACGACGTTGTGAAATTCTGTGTTCCAACCTAATTCCCTTTTGTGGTATATGAGTTTGCTTACAGTTTTTTGAATTTTATACATAAGACATTTACAAAAAATTATATCTAATGGCCAATGATATACATCAAATACATCAAAAGTGGCCTACTGAAGTAAAATTTATTTTTTAAATATAAAACCTCAAACAATTTTTGTGTGTGTCCATTATGAATCTTTTCATTCATAAAATCTAGTTCTTAGTCCGTAAGCACTTTTGCATTCTGTTTGTGTTTTAGACTCTTCTCCTTTCATACACCTCTCTTGTAACTTATTCCGTTACATGTTTAGTCACCAATATATACAAGTCACTATCCAGCGTAAAATTGTGTGCAAGCCCTTATGCATATCTATATTTAATTTCGTATAATATACCACTTCTTATGTTTAATAATAACATGCTTCATTTGTGTATACAAACCACTTAGTTTTATCGAATACTTCTAGATACGCCATATTGGTCAATCCAACGTCAATCCATGTAAAGTTAAAAATCAGAAAAGGTTAATTTAGAAACTACATAAAAAATACAGTACTTTGGTAGTGTGCGTCAACACTTACTAATAAACCATGGCGGCAGTGATTTTCGCTTCATTTTTTTTTTTCAATTTAATAATTTTTTATGGTATTCATATTTATATATTTTTGAAATACCGTAAAAGTGTTTTGTGCTATTAACGACGTAAAATAGTATAAACAATATTCTAAAAATTAATCAAAAATATTAAGATGCTAAGAAAAATCTATAGGCCTATGTATGTAAAATTTAGATCAGTCAGAAAAAGCACAACACATTATTTACTCGCATTTTTTTAAAGAAATTGAGAATACGTTCAAGTACACTTTTTGACGTGGTACGGTTAATCGTCTGTTCTCTTTTTTCGTGTTTTCTATTGTATTGTGATGGAATAGAGAAACACTATTTTTATTAGACTTTACCAACGTAAGACAATTAAATCACGCGCGCGCCTGTGTGTATGTATATACAGTAATGTAACATAACACTGCATGTGAAAGCCAGTTAATTAAAAAAAGGGAATTCTTCCTCATCAATTTAAGAAAGTAATCATGTGTAAAATAGTATACCATAGCTAACGTGTTAATATATTGTAAACATAATGAATGTAATATAATTTAGAAACATTATACAGTGTCAAAAGTACCAATCTAACTAAAGAACTGTAAGTTTGGGTTGACTTAAGATATATCCCAAAATAATAACAGTGTTATGTCATTGTATAACTACATAATAACACTGAGTCTTTTAAAAATTTGGACTATAAATAGTAAAATGTCATTCAGCTATACATTGGATTTTCATGTTAAATAAATTGTAAACCGAAATCTTGTAAAACTAGACAGCAAATTTCAATAATTAGGCAATATTGTTTTGTGTTTTGTTTTGCTAGATAGTAAAACTGTTAAAACATAACGTAAAACTAAATAAGTTATATAAAAATGAAGAAATAAGTATATGTATTGTAAATTAGCTAGAATGGTAACTTTAGGCCTATGCTGAAGATTATAACATGTAAAATTATACCAGATTGAAAAATAAACAATATGTGGGCTATAGGTTAATAGAAACCATGAAAAGTGATGTAAAATGTATTTTCAAAACATAATATGTAGTTAAACAGTTAAAAAGTTATGTATTATACAACTAAATACAAAACGTTTAATATTAGACCTAGAAACGTCATCAACATTTTGTTTTAACCAAAATTTCATGGGAAATTCAGAACTGGACTTAAGTTTTTGATTAAGGGGCAAAATATATAACAACTCGGAATTTTGGGAAAAAATTTAAATTTTTATATGTTTATTGCTCATACTTGTTTTTGTAGACTGAAATTTTAACCGATCACATTCGTAATCAAAACATAAAATGACGTTTTGTTTCGGCTACCAGAATATTTGTGAATATTGTTGAACAGCTCTTGTCCAGAGTAGACGTATTTGAATTTGCTCTCTTGTAAAACCATGAAATAATAGAAAAATTACAAAAAGTGAATAAAATTGAAAGAAATACCAAAGAACAATTAAGGTTATCACCAAGACAAAGAATACGCAGAATTAATTCCACAACAAAATTATCTGTATTGCAGTAAATAATGTGTCGACGAATTACGGTGACCGAGACCACTTTTTGGTGAGATCTAACCAGATTTTCACTTTGAAACAACATTCAAATATTATAAATGACATAACTAACTAGTTATAAGAACCAAATTAACATCATAACCTCAACACATAGAACACTGAATCACATAACCCTTTGTGAAAAACTAAAAACAGTGACTATTAGTGTTAAACGTAATAAACTGAACACTTGATATTATTCAAAACACGTTGGGTTTACTGAATATAAACTAAATAGTAAAAATAATTTAAAACTTAATGAAAAACGTAGGTATTCATCAGTGAGTGTTTACATACTAATGTGAACCCCGTTTCTGTAATAAAGTAAAAGATACAAAAGTTCTACAACCTCTAAATTAAAGACAGAAGTACTAACAAGAAAGTCATTACAGCTTATTTTAGTTATTAGTTATCAGTTATTACTTATTAATCTTTATTAATCAAAATACACGTTCCTCGATGTTTATTCTATAATGTTAGCAAATCCTCTGATTCTCTAAAACACTCTAAACATAACTTACACAATAGTTGTCAAGTCTACAGTAGATGCATCTAATATGGGCCACAAACTGTCTGACGATTGTTCAGACAAGTGTGCCAACACAGAAAAAAAACAGATTTTGAATCGAACATTTGCAGCGTAAAAACTCAAAAATTGAACAAACGTTTGATCACATATCCTAAATTAAAATAGCATATAACAGATACACATAATATCAAAAAGTGTATCCTTCGTGTAACATATTATCTAATATTTTGTACACGCGCGTTTGTGTGTGTGTGTGTGTGTGTGTGTGTGTGTGTGTGTGTGTGTGTGTGTGTGTGTGTGTGTGTGTGTGTGCACGCGTGCGCATCTGTTTACTCGCGTTTTATTATGATGCTTTGATTAAAGTTATGACAATGTATTTAATATTTATAGATTATTATCAGAAGATATAAACAGAATAATATCAGTAAACGCCACATCATGCACACAAGGCGCTATTTTAATTTTATGGTCCCTTTCAACTGTCTTTTAGTTTGGAAAAACTATTTACCAAAAAGCAATGTTTGGGTCGAGGATGCCCTTTGTCCTCTGCCCCATAAAATAAAATAAGAAAACAAAACTATGGAATCAAAAAGATATAAACCAAACGAAGGGAAGTCTCGAAGACTTTATCACAGTATACACAATGACAAGAAAGTACTTTCCTTAAAATTCAAAATGAGAAAAACCGGTTACGCTCAGAAGCCTCAATGTTAGACGGATTACTGTATATAGTGTCAATTTCATTTTCTGAATCCCTTTTGGACTGCCTTAGTCTCGTGCTTTTGTGTCATGAATTTTGTCATCTGTTTCAAAATCGAGTATTTCAATAATTATCTTATAATAGTTTCGATAATTTCAATCGAGTATAAAAAATCTAAAATTACTATTTGTTTAGTATTTAGTAGTTAGCTATTTAAAAAACAAAAAAAAGGTTCAAATTTTTAATGTTTAATTGTTTGTAACAATACACTAATTCTGCTAATTCATGCAATGAATACACTAAAACACATCATGCTAATTCTGCAAGTACGCCCGCTCAATAACAGAAAAAACTGGCAAAAATGGTACAAGAGTGGTCGATTTTTAGTTGAAAATTTTGCCAAAAGTAGGATAATTCGTAGAAGGCCTATCGCGTAATCCTGTGGCCCAAGTGTACGGAAACATAACACACACAGTTAACGGTTATCTGATAAGGAGTCGTTTTAGCCATTCTGTAGGCTGTGAAATGTGTAAACAACGATTTGTAGTATATTGGCTTTGTTTCTGAAGTTACTAGACCGTGGTGTGTCACCGTTTGTTCTTTACTCAAACTTTTCAAGTAACAAATCGGTAGTCTATTCTCCTTGTCAGCTAAACCAGGCATTGACGATGGACTTCTCAATTGTAAACTAAACGTTTTTGATAAGGTAATAAAGCAGAACACGGACTTGGTCGCCAAAAAGGAAGAAAAGCCAAGAATAAACACTGGCAGTTGAATACTTCAAGTAACGATACGTGTTTTTTGTGTGTGCAACGTTAGTGTTTGTAAATGCAGCATTCACAGTTATAACGACTAAATAATCCATTATAGTAAGACAGTATGTAACAGTAATAATAAATAAGCGTTGTACGCAACGTTTTATCTGTAATATAGTTACGTAAATATCACAATGAGAAGGCGTTTGTCATAAACATCTGACACACCAGGTTCAGAGACAGAGGCTGGATCAACATCGCTAAGCTCTGCATGCACAAAGTACACAGTGCACGGCCTAAACACTACACTATTCAGTGGTTTTAATACACAATGTTGTTTCCTTATCACTCGTTTATTACTGTAAGCAACAAATAATGCGGACACCATTAAACATATTTTGTAGTATCAACTATTGCTATCAATAGACTTTTAGTTTGGAATAATCTGTAGTTATTACTAAGCAATATGTTTAAAATAATATAACTGTATCAGTTTGTTGGAGTTTGGTACAATTCAACTGACATATCAGGTTTAGGATGTTAAGAAGTTTCAGACGTTAGAAATGTAATGACGGTTTAGGTAAGCCTGATAAAAGTTGTACCGTGATGGTTTCCCGTACATAAAAAATAATAATCTACCAATCTGAGATTCTAGATTTGTGAATAAAGCTAATAACCTTACTACTTAGGAATCAAAGCCAACAGAAGTACAAAATAGAAATAAATAGTTAATGTTATTTATAATATTGTAAATCAAAAAATGTTCTTAATTAATTTTAAAAAACGAAATGCTTACAGGTCAAGTTAGTGATCATTTGTTATATTTGTTTCAATTAATGAATAAGGTTTGTTTAATAGTAATGAGTATGACAACTAATAAGTTAGAAAGAAGTTAAATTCTGTTTAGAAGAATATGTAAGACAGTAAACAAAGGTTGATGACTGACATTATGTTACTGTTATGTTTTCTACTTTTGTGTACTTTAAAAGAATATAACTGTTGTAAAATGAAAGTGATAAATATTCTAATATTTAGTTTAATTTAATTTAAGATTACTTTTTTCATATTTATTTGGAATGTTTGATTTTCGGTTGTGTAAAACCTATATTAATTTATTATTGTAAATCTCAAACCGACTTTCTTAATGTGACAAAGAATATTTCTGTATTATCATTTTATTGTATAATGTAAAACAGCAATGTAGGCCTACCTCAAAAACCAATAGTGTTAAATTTTACGTAATGAAGCTTATTGTGATCATGCTAAATTAAGCATAAATTTAAGAAAAAGAATGTTAAAATATCTCATAAAAAATAATAGTATGTCAACTTGTTTAACCCCTCCCCATGTTATATTTAAGATGTTTATAGCAAATGTTTTGTAATGCCTAGTATACTGGGAAAGACCCTTCAGGCATTAATACTGAATTTTGGGTAGAAATCATAAACAAAACATAACTAAATAATTTAAAAAAATCTAGCTTCTGAGGTGTCAAATTAATCAGCATCAAACAAGGATTTCATATATCATCATGTAATTGAGATTGTATTTAGTACAAGATGAGAGTTTTTCAAGTAAGAATCATGTATTTATTCTGGCCAAGCAAGCCATGACGGCAAACAATATAATTCGGTTTGGAACAGTCTGAATTTAGTATATTTTGTACCGAAAAGGTAGCAAAATTCACCATCTCGGCACAGTCTGTTCTTGGAATTCGAGGTGTAAAGAAGCCTTTTTTGTAACAATTTGGATCACAAACTTAAGTCCGGAATCAGATCCTTGACAGATTATGTTCTATGAATATACATCAGTGAGAAATAGGGTGTAATTGAGTGTTAATAAAGGGTGTAATGAAGTGAAAATATTATAGCACAAACCCAAAGATTATTGCAACTGGGTGAGATTAATCCAAATTACTATTCCTAGAATGTAATAATACCAAACTGTGACAAACGTAACTCAGCTCACTTATTATTTGAATTAAACACTACAGACACTATACACTATACCACTGTTATTAGTTGTTTGTATTTTAAATTATTTATTGTGTGTAGTAGGTAAAAAATTTATTGTAATTTGTCAACAACTGAGTACCGAAGAGTCCACCATTTTGTCTGACATAGCCATCTTGTTTAGCTCAGAGGCGTGCCTAAAAATTGCGCTTGTGCATTAAATTTCATTACGTCATAGAGTTGAAAATAGTTTGTGGTTGTAAATTAATGTATTTGTAATTTTTTTGTACTTTTGAAAGGGATTATCGTAGCTTTAATTGTAGTCAAAAGGACTCGTGTAAATTTATTGAACTTGTAATTAATTTTAAACTTGTCATTAAAAGCCTATAACCCTGAAATAGACATTGTATTACCAACATTCTGACTTAGTAAATTTGTAAAGCCGAGGTATTTATTAATTATTGTTATTAAATTATTTTATTGTAAAAAATACAGAAAATTTATTATTCAACTTTGAAAGGGAATTATGTACTTATTTCGACTGTCAACGAATTAAAACCACGACTGTTAACCACGTGAATATACCTTGGGACCTTGAACATACCAGGATAAGTTACCTTTTGATGATAATTGAGGCGACACGTACTACAAACTTTATGAATTATATAAACAAGTAATTAAACTGAATACCAATTACGAACTCTAATCAATCTTTTAAAAACAACATATACTAAAATAAACTTTAATTACAGTTAAAACCCCAATTATTAGTTCATATTACAGACTCCGAACAACGTTAGGCTTATCGAAGTTTGTTAATTATTATGATCATAATTAAAAACAAATCACTTAGATAATTTTATGTTTTACAGTTTAGGAAAATAGTTTTATCATACTTGTCAGAATTGGAATGTTTCCGCTTTTTGCTTTGTAGAAACACTCTCTAGTTTGCTACGAAGTCGCACGGAATTTGAATTCTTTGTTCAAAAACCCAGAATTATTTAAATTCTTTGAAGACGAATTAAATGAATCACGTGTCGTGTAGGCTGTGAGTAAACGGATGTCTGTTATCAGAAAGAGCTAAACAATACGAAGAGACAAATCTATTTACATATCGGCATGATAAGTTAATCCGGACGGAGAAATAGCACTACACCTGCAACAATTCACTTTTACTCTGCGATATACACATTTTCTAACGTTTTGCTGAACACAATAAATAGCCTAAACGGTCCAGAAAATTAAATTTTTCCTTTGCAGAAACTGCGCTTAAAAACTAATCACCTGGCGCTAGATAACTTCATTTTATCCAGAATTTATGGTGACAAATATCTGATACTTTATACTCGTTGAAAATTGATATCACAAATTTGTTCAAAAGAGTATAGTTCATTTTTAAAGAAAATAAATACTTGCCCTAATATTTATATATATTTATATATTAATATAAAAGTGATTTCTAAGTAAAATTAAAACAAATCTTCAAGTTACGGCATAAAATGTAAAAACCATACGGTCGTCAATTGTACTAACTTGATATAATGCTTTCCTAACAAGAAATCAAAATAGCGAAGTTAATTCATGTTTTCATACGAAATGAGAAACTTAAATTGTTTATGTTTTTCATACTACTAAAAAACCCTCCATGACACAAAGTGTAAAAGTGCTCACGTAAGAAATTGATGTTCAGTTGTGGCGGAAGAGTGTAAGTGAAGATCCAAATTATACATCATTGAATTACCTCTAAATCAGGTGAAATACCAGAAAAATTTCTAATAACAAAAATTACAAATGTAATTGTGCACGTAAATCAGGTTAAATTATATAAATTATTATTTAATTTGTATATAACGTGATTTATTTTGAAAAATTGTATTTTGTTATGGGTAAAATAGGATTACGTTAAATTATATCGTAATATAGAAGTGTTTTGTTCGCAGCGGTAGTCGATACGCACGGGTGTGTAGCCAGCAAATAAAACACGGTCACCTAGAACGTGTATTGATATCAACAGACAAGTTATAGGAAGTTGATTAAATTTAATATTTTGCCTTAAGCTATGCAGCGAAGACAGGGGACTGTCCCGCGAGAATATGCACCGTAGTAATCAAGTTACTACTACCAAATGTTCGAAGCTTATATAAATCATGTGTGAAGTAAAAGTTAGATCTGATCGATTGACTGAAATTCTATGAGCGATGCATTGCAGCTCTGCAAATAATACAAGGAAAGCAGTTTCAAGAATGTATTTTTAAAATAAAGATCTCATTTTATTATTATTATTATTATTTTCTTAAATTTTTAGTGACCGTCAATCAATCAATGTCTTAGTGGATGGTTAGTGAGGATCGGTCAATAATACAAATTTTAGCTATTTTGCGTCGACGTTTCGACAATATTTATTGTCATCTTCAGCACAATTGTTGCTGACGCCAAACACACAACTGTGACACAGTTTGTAGAAACGTCGACGCAGAATAGCTAAAATTTGTATTATTGACCGATCCTCACTAACCATCCACTAGAACATTCATTATTATTATTATCAACAACTAAGCAATTCCGAGATAATATGAATTGTTTATATTGAGTGATTCAAAATTGCACGGCAATCTCTCGGATGGTGATTCTATAGCTAAAAATAAGCAAACATTTTATATTTAAGTCCGAAAACGGTTCGTTAGCCAGTTACGGCTTGCGAACCAGTTCGCACTGATTTCTGCTCCCACGGTAAAATGACGCCATACTGAAATTCTTGGGGTATAAAGTAAAGAGTAAATTTGGTGGTTTCCTATGGTTTTTTTAAATTGAGACACAGAATACCAGAGGTCACACACCTTTATCTCAATTAGCTTCTAAGGAAAACTGTGTTAAACACAAAACATTGGAGTCGAAAACACACTTTTTTAGATTCGGGATAAAATAACTTCCTTAATTTGCCAATTAACAAATAGACATTTCTAACGAACTTTGTAGAGAATTTAATTATGACAAAATTGATGTGAAAATGTTTATTAAAAATATGTACAAATTTGAGAAATTTGACTTTAATTGAAAACTTTTAAATGTGTATTTCTACATGTGTATTACGTCCTTTCTGTACCTAACGGTTTAAATCCGCCCTCTTCGTTATACTGCATAATGGTTTTATAATATACATCAGTATGCCTGTATTTTACTTTTCGACATTAGTTTTGATATTCATTACATTATATCATAACTTAACCTAAAATGAATTAAAATGCAGAGAACGTTACAAAGTGTACCACGGCGAAACAGGTGCAAAATTCGAATGCAGAATTTCTGACTATAAATAAGAAAAAGGTAGTAGTGTAACAAATTCTTTATACGTGAGACATTTTATTGAAGAAAGTCGCAGATTTGTTAATCCACTTGAAAGTTATGAAAACTGAAAGATAATTAATAATACAATTGAAAGAATATTTATAAAAATATTGAAAGAGAGAGATAAAGGTTTTATTAATTAATGAATATTAAAATTAATTTCAAAAAATGAAGAAATATTTTATAAAATATGTAAAACGAAAACGAAGTAGGCGGATGCAGAGCATTTAGGTAGAAAGTAAACAACACCCATAGAATAAATGAGAGCAAAACGTGTATTACCAACACTGGTGCTTGGCCCCTGCTGATTGACCCCGCTCAAGGCGTTAGGAGTCAGAAGGAAAGGCGTTTACCTCAGCCGTTGTTTACAATAATGTGTACACTCTCGTTGGGCAAGTAGTGGCATAAAGGAATTGTCTCCTAGTTATTATTGTATAATTACCGTCTGTTAGTGAGCTGAGAGGCTCGAAATCGCTAATGGAAAAACATTTTGTTGTATTGTGGGTTGCAATAGCGTAATTTCTGTTTGTAATTATAATCAATAACACAACTTTATTATTTTAAATACTCTGTTTACATTACCGTGTTTTTGGCAATAGTAAAACTGAATGATTTGTGCATATGAGTGTCTTTGCTTATTGAAATTTATATTAAAATTTTGAGCAACCAATTGTCTGGCGTAAAGTTATTATGCTGTATAAAAAGAATAACCTGTGCAATCATTGTGACAATACCGATACACACGATGGGGCGATAGAGAGAGAGAGAGAGAGAGAGAGAGAGAGAGAGAGAGAGAGATTTAGGGATGGGAGAGAGGGGGGGAGAAAGAGAGAAATTGAGAGAGACAGAGAGGCAGACAGAAATTGAGGGAGAGGGAGAGAGAGAAAGATATACATATATATATATATATTAAAAGTGAATGGCAAGGGAAGAATGAAAGTTAACTGAAGAAGAAATGAAAAATATTTTCGACTAGAAAACTTGAAGCTAAATGTACGAATAGAGGCTAACGTAAGATGATACTGCAATGTAATGGATCTCCATAATTCCGCTGATTTACCATATGAATGAAAGTAAAGTCAATAAACGGTAATTCAACTGCTCGTTGTTCCCATTTTGTTTGTGATAATGCAATATGGGTGGTTTCCTCGTTATATGGTTGTATTACAATAACGTGTCTATGTGTCTGTATGACTGCGTCTGTGTATTGCATGACTGTAAAAACTAATGAAGAAGAGAGGGAGAAAAAGAGGGAAGGACGGAGGTAAAAATAGAGAGAGAGAGAGAGAGAGAGAGACTGCGAGAGAGAGAGAGTGAGGGTTCTAGAATGTAATAATAAAATATATGTTACAACAAAAAAGGAGATAAAAATGTAAAACTGGGACAGTGTGAAAGAGGGAATCGCTATGTGCAAATTTATATACGAGAAGTTGGAGAAGCAGTCAAAAGGTACTCTAACTGATGTATTATTCATTGTAGACTGTGATTTACTCTAAATAGCTTCTTCAGGTAGAAACATAAATTTTACATATCGGATCTGTTATTTATTTTTACAGATCAATAAAACTTTGTTACATGAGTGTACTGATTGAAACCAAAAACACTTGTAATAGCGAGTAGAGGGATTAATTTACTATGTTATTTTAATTAATTTCAATGGAGCCATTAATTTTGTTAAACATTTTAAACCAAATTGGTTATAAAAAAACAATAAACTATAATTTATTATGTTTACTACTACTACTGCTACTACTACTACTACTACCACTACTACTACTACTACTACTACTACTACTACTACTACTACTACTACTACCACCACCACTACCACTACTGCTGCTGGTTATAGCTAGTAGTACTATTACTGTAGCTAACAGTCACAACGCTTAGAAAAGAGCAAATTGCAAATATTTTTGACAGACGCGTCACTGATACTTACTTAAGCAGACAATATAAACAGTTGAATTCCGCTGCCATGGCGACGAAGTCACGGTTGCGCAGATGAAACGTGTTCCTATTGAACAATCCTCATATTTGTATATTATGCACTACAACCATGAAACAAGAAAGTAAAATACAAGCCTCGAAAGTGTCGTTCTTATGATTAGTTGAAAGAAGTTCTAATCTTGTTCGTTTAGAAACTGTGTTACAAGAGAATAATTACAATTTTTCAACTTGAAGATTATAAATGACGCGGTAAAGAACACTTAGAACGAATGTAGGATGTAAGACTACCCAAACAGATTTGGAAATATAAGCGTATAGGACATGCGTCAGACCTCGGAAGTGATGGCTGAGGGATCTTTTAATATCTCATGCCGGTGCAGGTCTGAAAGCGTTATAGCAGAACTGACAGCATATTACCTATGCCAGGATGTGAAGAAGATGATGTAGCATAGAAGGTGATTTGTTAAGCTGTTGTCATTTGAATCATTTGTTGTTTAGTAGTGATCGTGAAGTAACATGCGTGATGAAAGGATTATTTAACATTGCCATTTGACTGGACACAATTTAAGAATATTTATGTTTATTATTTGTACAATTCTATCCGTTAATTTACCTAACCTCAGTAGTTGTTAAAGGCCGTAATGACATATTTGAAACGTCTTCTTTCCGTGAGGTAAGCCAGGTACCCTTCACTATTATTACTGATTAATATATTATATAAAAGTCAAAGTATACACTCTATGACAGATATCCATATGACTGTTACATGCATGAGTATACATACACGCTCGCAAGTACAAGAAGGCTGAATCCATTTACAGAACCAGGTAAAATTAAATGAATTAAAACCAATTTGCCTAATTTTTACCACGCAGATAGGGTACGGTAAAAAAAAACAGGAAGGTTTAAAGATCAAAAGTCTAAGGTGTAAGGAATACAATGGTAACCTTCCAATATGTTATGTACGGTTTGTACTATTAATTGTTATACGATCTATATGGTTGTATAACAAATAAGTTTATTGTATTTACAGAAAAGTTTTGTGATTCGAAATTAATTAAAGCCTGCAAAAAATTAGCAAACTGTTTACCTTAAACAACATTCCACAGAATTTATAATATTTATAAATATCAGGTAATACGTTATTTGTACAAACATATAAGATAATATCAATAGAGTTATTATTATTAAGTAAACTAGAGTAAGTGACTATTTTAATTTGACTAAGGTCTTGTAAAGCGAATGTTTTATCTTGTGTGAAGGAAGCAAACGAGGAAAGATGTTTAATACAATCCACCATGTTAAGTTAATATAACATATTGGATACCTAAATGATAGATAAAATTATTTATTGTCTATTCGAATCCTCCATGAAGTCGTCTGTACATTCTACTCAAACCTTAAACTATCTCAGAGATCTCGAGTTTTTCATTACTTCTTTACGAAGTAGGTCATATTTCAAACAAGTACAGGTGATGCTCCATATAAAAGCCTTAATGTGATGTCAAATTGTTTCTGTTGTTAAATACGTCATGTTGTAAATATAATAAATGCTATAATACATTTACATGTACTATGTTTTTTCTCAATTAATTTTTGTATTTTATTCCTGTAAGTACTGAAGGAAGGATTCGATGAAGAAAATTGATTGATTTTATCTCTAAATACCATTCTTTCCCGTAACTTTTCTACTGCGACAAAGTTAAAAATTAAAAATTTTAATATTGCAAGACATGTAAAGTTAAAATATGTAAATACAATTTTAAATATTAAAGGAAATACATGTATGCCAAATGTGAATCTTATTTCACGTTAGTGTGTTCGGACTATTCGGCAGGTGTCTAGGATGACTCGTATTTGTAATGTTGCTACTCTATATATATATCCACTCAGCTGAAGTTCAGATAAATTAATTATCAATTTTTTTACAAGTCATTTTTCTGTCGTTACAACCTAAATTATTTCAAGAGACAGTAAGTTATGAATTTTCTTGTTTCCGTGGCAAGTGCAATGTATATTGTAACCTTTTCCTTTTAAACAATATTTACTTATGCTCCACTCCATGAGCAATATCAATGATCAAGTATATATATCAAAGTTTTTTACAATGTTAATTCTCTTCAGTGTATTATAATTTTTTATACTTCATTCGGTTAGGCTTTTGGCAAGTTGTACATTGGTCTTAAGAATGTTATAGGTCTATTGCTTACCGAAAGTAAATACGTCCAGCATTGTTTTTGTGAAGGAAACTAATTACATTGTTTTATTAGCAGACAATGGAAAACGCTGGGTTTCTTTGCCACTGAGTGTTATTTTACATTTGCTTGAATGTGATGTCAAGCAAACTTTATTTAACACATTGCTTCTGCGCTTCCTATTATTCATTTAATTGCAGTTGCAAGACATATATTAAACGCATTTTAATAACTTGATAAAACTGTATTTTATTTTAATAGAGTTGATTGCATCGAGAAAAGAGTAGGTGGTAAAAACATGCTTTCTCTCTAGGGTAGCTAGAGAAATGAAATACTTTTACCTGAGGAGTGGTTCAGTTTAATATAAGCCTGTACAATAAGCTTTTATTATTTCACGTTTGGAACGTCTGGTCTTTATTGCCTTGAAAATAACTTCACGGAGCGTTTGGTATAGAGACTCGCTGTGGTAGTTTGCTCTAGTTGATTTTATAAAACGGTTAATTCGGTACTGAACAGAAATTGTTTGTCTGACAGCAACCACAAATATTTAAATATTTGCAAGGCAGTAAACATAACGTAAATGCTGACATATATTTGTACGATAATTTGCTGCGCTCAGGTATAAGCACATATTTTAATGACCCTCGAATAAATATGATTTTTTGGTATTGTTAAGTTTGTTAATATATAGCCTACAATCGCTTATTCAAAAATTGGAAAACTGGAAATAGGAAATTGTATAAATTTAGTACCTAAATTGTAAATTTTTAAACATTTTATTAAATTAAGGTAGCCTACACAATTTTTCTTCCTGACGTAAGTTAATTATTGTGCTAACTAGGCAGAGTTGATTTGACATCTACTGAACTAACCTCTTACGAGAATAGACAACCTCTTAAGAAAAAAAATATTATAGTGGCCAACAGAGGATGGTAAGAACACGTTGTGTTTGAAATTATTATTATCTCTCTGTCTCTGTCTGTCTGTCTCTCTGTCCCTGTCTCTGTCTGTCTGATTGTCTCTCTCTCCCACTCTCTCTCTCTCTCTCTCACTCTCTCTCTCTCTCTCTCTCTCTCTCTCTCTCTCTCTCTCTCTCTCTCTCTCTCTCTCTCTCTCTCTCTCTCTCTTTATCTATCTATCTATCCTCCTATATAACTCTCTGTCTATCTATATATATATACATATCTCTCTTTCGCTCTCACTCTCGTGCAAGGGCGTCGCAATTTGTAAATGAATAATAACTGTAGAAAAGCAAAATTTTTTGTTGTCTCTTGTAATGTACTAGAATTAGTTAAAATGTCAGTATATTACTCGCTTTATGTTAAGTTGTAAAAATTGAGTTAAAGAAGAAAGTCAGAGAAGAAATACGTTTTAGAGAAATTGTAAAACAAAACGTAAGACTCAAATTTGTTATGTTTCATTCTAATTTTTTTTACGTTTTGTAGAAATGTCTGGTTAAAGTCAACAGTACTTTACAAGTCACGGAGGAAAGTCAAACAGGTGACCGTAATATCAATGACAGATTTTCAATACATTTGTTCCATTACGTAAAAAATTTGTTAGTTTTATGAATTGCTATTTAGAAAAATTTATATTTATAAAAAAGTGAGCATATTTTACGTCTACTGTTACGTTTACTGCTACATTTCGCTGTACACGAATTTTCGTCAACATTTCATACGGCAGCTTGTCAGCGGATTATATAAATAACTCATAATATCTCGGAACTACTGAGTCGTTGATAATAATAATAAAATGAGATCTTTATTTTATAATAGATCGTTATTGGGTGGTTGTTTTATTAATTGGTTTAAATTATAGAATGTTTTTATTTACTAGCAGTGTTGTTGTTGTAGTTGTAGATTCTCACGTCGTTATATGGCTTGTTTAGTATTTAATATAACTAATTAATAATGGGTAATTTGAAGTTAAAGTTCGTGTTTAAAAGAGTATTAAAATCACTAATAATTCGCTGTATTCACCTCCCCACTTACCATCCGTGGAGGTCTTTAATCTTCTCGATGGGCGACTCTCTCTCACTGTAAATACATTTACAATACACAGATATTTCGTTTTAATATCGATAAATGCACATTACATGAAACAACACTGATATTCAACGGTAAATTGAATATTCCAATATCAATGATTCGAATATTGCCGCCACCTTGTGAAATAATTGTTTCTAAAAAAAATAAGTTTCTTACTTCTATTTTATAGAAATGAAGACTCTATATCCACTGGTAATATTATAATACACTGAAGAGAATTAACATTGTAAAAAACTTTGATATATATACTTGATCATTGATATTGCTCATGGAGCCATTAATTTTGTTAAACATTTTAAATCAAATTGGTTATAAAAAAACAATAAACTATAATTTATTATGTTTACTACTACTTCTACTACTACTACTACTACTACTACTACTACTACTACTACTACTACTACTACTACTACTACTACTACTACTACTACTACTACTACCACAACTACCACTACTGCTGCTGGTTATAGCTAGTAGTACTATTACTGTAGCTAACAGTCACAACGCTTAGAAAAGAGCAAATTGCAAATATTTTTGACAGACGCGTCACTGATACTTACTTAAGCAGACAATATAAACAAATGAATTCCGCTGCCATGGCGACGAAGTCACGGTTGCGCAGATGAAACGTGTTCCTATTGAACAATCCTCATATTTGTATATTATGCACTACAACCATGAAACAAGAAAGTAAAATACAAGCCTCGAAAGTGTCGTTCTTATGATTAGTTGAAAGAAGTTCTAATCTTGTTCGTTTAGAAACTGTGTTACAAGAGAATAATTACAATTTTTCAACTTGAAGATTATAAATGACGCGGTAAAGAACACTTCGAACGAATGTCGGATGTAAGACTACCCAAACAGATTTGGAAATATAAGCGTATAGGACATGCGTCAGACCTCGGAAGTGATGGCTGAGGGATCTTTTAATATCTCATGCCGGTGCAGGTCTGAAAGCGTTATAGCAGAACTGACAGCATATTACCTATGCCAGGATGTGAAGAAGATGATGTAGCATAGAAGGTGATTTGTTAAGCTGTTGTCATTTGAATCATTTGTTGTTTAGTAGTGATCGTGAAGTAACATGCGTGATGAAAGGTTTATTTAACATTGCCATTTGACTGGACACAATTTAAGAATATTTATGTTTATTATTTGTACAATTCTATCCGTTAATTTACCTAACCTCAGTAGTTGTTTAAGGCCGTAATGACATATTTGTAACGTCTTCTTTCCGTGAGGTAAGCCAGGTACCCTTCACTATTATTACTGATTAATATATTATATAAAAGTCAAAGTATACACTCTATGACAGATATCCATATGACTGTTACATGCATGTGTATACATACACGCTCGCAAGTACAAGAAGGCTGAATCCATTTACAAAACCAGGTAAAATTAAATGAATTAAAACCAATTTGCCTAATTTTTACCACGCAGATAGGGTACGGTAAAAAAAACAGGAAGGTTTAAAGATCAAAAGTCTAAGGTGTAAGGAATACAATGGTAACCTTCCAATATGTTATGTACGGTTTGTACTATTAATTGTTATACGATCTATATGGTTGTATAACAAATAAGTTTATTGTATTTACAGAAAGATTTTGTGATTCGAAATTAATTAAAGCCGACAAAAAATTAGCAAACTGTTTACCTTAAACAACATTCCACAGAATTTATAATATTTATAAATATCAGGTAATACGTTATTTGTACAAACATATAAGATAATATCAATAGAGTTATTATTATTAAGTAAACTAGAAAAAGTGACTATTTTAATTTGACTAAGGTCTTGTAAAGCGAATGTTTTATCTTGTGTGAAGGAAGCAAACGAGGAAAGATGTTTAATACAATCCACCATGTTAAGTTAATATAACATATTGGATACCTAAATGATAGATAAAATTATTTATTGTCTATTCGAATCCTCCATGAAGTCGTCTGTACATTCTACTCAAACCTTAAACTATCTCAGAGATCTCGAGTTTTTCATTACTTCTTTACGAAGTAGGTCATATTTCAAACAAGTACAGGTGATGCTCCATATAAAAGCCTTAATGTGATGTCAAATTGTTTCTGTTGTTAAATACGTCATGTTGTAAATATAATAAATGCTATAATACATTTACATATACTATGTTTTTTCTCAATTAATTTTTGTATTTTATTCCTGTAAGTACTGAAGGAAGGATTCGATGAAGAAAATTGATTGATTTTATCTCTAAATACCATTCTTTCCCGTAACTTTTCTACTGCGACAAAGTTAAAAATTAAAAATTTTAATATTGCAAGACATGTAAAGTTAAAATATGTAAATACAATTTTAAATATTAAAGGAAATACATGTATGCCAAATGTGAATCTTATTTCACGTTAGTGTGTTCGGACTATTCGGCAGGTGTCTAGGATGACTCGTATTTGTAATGTTGCTACTCTATATATATATCCACTCAGCTGAAGTTCAGATAAATTAATTATCAATTTTTTTACAAGTCATTTTTCTGTCGTTACAACCTAAATTATTTCAACAGACAGTAAGTTATGAATTTTCTTGTTTCCGTGGCAAGTGCAATGTATATTGTAACCTTTTCCTTTTAAACAATATTTACTTATGCTCCACTCCATGAGCAATATCAATGATCAAGTATATATATCAAAGTTTTTTACAATGTTAATTCTCTTCAGTGTATTATAATTTTTTATACTTCATTCGGTTAGGCTTTTGGCAAGTTGTACATTGGTCTTAAGAATGTTATAGGTCTATTGCTTACCGAAAGTAAATACGTCCAGCATTGTTTTTGTGAAGGAAACTAATGACATTGTTTTATTAGCAGACAATGGAAAACGCTGGGTTTCTTTGCCACTGAGTGTTATTTTACATTTGCTTGAATGTGATGTCAAGCAAACTTTATTTAACACATTGCTTCTGCGCTTCCTATTATTCATTTAATTGCAGTTGCAAGACATATATTAAACGCATTTTAATAACTTGATAAAACTGTATTTTATTTTAATAGAGTTGATTGCATCGAGAAAAGAGTAGGTGGTAAAAACATGCTTTCTCTCTAGGGTAGCTAGAGAAATGAAATACTTTTACCTGAGGAGTGGTTCAGTTTAATATAAGCCTGTACAATAAGCTTTTATTATTTCACGTTTGGAACGTCTGGTCTTTATTGCCTTGAAAATAACTTCACGGAGCGTTTGGTACAGAGACTCGCTGTGGTAGTTTGCTCTAGTTGATTTTATAAAACGGTTAATTCGGTACTGAACAGAAATTGTTTGTCTGACAGCAACCACAAATATTTAAATATTTGCAAGGCAGTAAACATAACGTAAATGCTGACATATATTTGTACGATAATTTGCTGCGCTCAGGTATAAGCACATATTTTAATGACCCTCGAATAAATATGATTTTTTGGTATTGTTAAGTTTGTTAATATATAGCCTACAATCGCTTATTCAAAAATTGGAAAACTGGAAATAGGAAATTGTATAAATTTAGTACCTAAATTGTAAATTTTTAAACATTTTATTAAATTAAGGTAGCCTACACAATTTTTCTTCCTGACGTAAGTTAATTATTGTGCTAACTAGGCAGAGTTGATTTGACATCTACTGAACTAACCTCTTACGAGAATAGACAACCTCTTAAGAAAAAAAAAAAATTAGTGGCCAACAGAGGATGGTAAGAACACGTTGTGTTTGAAATTATTATTATCTCTCTGTCTCTGTCTGTCTGTCTCTCTGTCCCTGTCTCTGTCTGTCTGATTGTCTCTCTCCCTCTCTCTCTCTCTCTCTCTCTCACTCTCTCTCTCTCTCTCTCTCTCTCTCTCTCTCTCTCTCTCTCTCTCTCTCTCTTTATCTATCTATCTATCCACCTATATAACTCTCTGTCCATCTATATATATATACATATCTCTCTTTCGCTCTCACTCTCGTGCAAGGGCGTCGCAATTTGTAAATGAATAATAACTGTAGAAAAGCAAAATTTTTTGTTCTCTCTTGTAATGTACTAGAATTAGTTAAAATGTCAGTATATTACTCGCTTTATGTTAAGTTGTAAAAATTGAGTTAAAGAAGAAAGTCAGAGAAGAAATACGTTTTAGAGAAATTGTAAAACAAAACGTAAGACTCAAATTTGTTATGTTTCATTCTAATTTTTTTTACGTTTTGTAGTAATGTCTGGTTAAAGTCAACAGTACTTTACAAGTCACGGAGGAAAGTCAAACAGGTGACCATAATATCAATGACAGATTTTCAATACATTTGTTCCATTACGTAAAAAATTTGTTAGTTTTATGAATTGCTATTTAGAAAAATTTATATTTATAAAAAAGTGAGCATATTTTACGTCTACTGTTACGTTTACTGCTACATTTCGCTGTACACGAATTTTCGTCAACATTTCATACGGCAGCTTGTCAGCGGATTATATAAATAACTCATAATATCTCGGATCTACTGAGTCGTTGATAATAATAATAAATGAGATCTTTATTTTATAATAGATCGTTATTAGGTGGTTGTTTTATTAATTGGTTTAAATTATAGAATGTTTTTATTTACTAGCAGTGTTGTTGTTGTAGTTGTAGATTCTCACGTCGTTATATGGCTTGTTTAGTATTTAATATAACTAATTAATAATGGGTAATTTGAAGTTAAAGTTCGTGTTTAAAAGAGTATTAAAAATCACTAATAATTCGCTGTATTCACCTCCCCACTTACCATCCGTGGAGGTCTTTAATCTTCTCGACGGGCGACTCTTTCTCACTGTAAATACATTTACAATACACAGATATTTTCGTTTTAATATCGATAAATGCACATTACATGAAACAACACTGATATTCAACGGTAAATTGAATATTCCAATATCAATGATTCGAATATTGCCGCCAACCTTGTGAAATAATTGTTTTCTAAATAAAATAAGCTTCTTACTTCTATTTTATAGAAATGAAGACTCTATATCCACTGGTAATATTATAATACACTGAAGAGAATTAACATTGTAAAAAACTTTGATATATATACTTGATCATTGATATTGCTCATGGAGCCATTAATTTTGTTAAACATTTTAAACCAAATTGGTTATAAAAAAACAATAAACTATAATTTATTATGTTTACTACTACTACTACTACTACTACTACTACTACTACTACTACTACCACTACTGCTACTACTACTACTACTACTACTACTACTACTACTACTACTACTACTACTACTACTACTACTACCACCACTACCACTACTAGCTGCTGGTTATAGCTAGTAGTACTATTACTGTAGCTAACAGTCACAACGCTTAGAAAAGAGCAAATTGCAAATATTTTTGACAGACGCGTCACTGATACTGACTTAAGCAGACAATATAAACAAATGAATTCCGCTGCCATGGCGACGAAGTCACGGTTGCGCCAGATGAAAACGTGTTCCTATT